>ONZH01005784.1:0-27500 GCA_900303285.1 Rhinella marina | reverse complement strand
TACAGGGGTTATACCATACTTGCTGGGAAAAATGAAAATGATACACCATATAGCACATGACAAAACTAGATCCAGTCCTATTCCTTATGTAGATCCAGAAATTCCAGACCCATTCATTGCTTTTCTATATTTATTTCAGGCTGGCAGTTAAGGGGGCATATCCTTTCTGCTGTAGCTCTATTCCTATCATATCTCTGGGGGAATGTCCTTTTTGCTGCAGCTCTCTCACATTTCAGAGGTGTATCCTTTCTCAGGGGGCATGTTCTTTCTCCTGCAGCTTTCTCCCTGTAACTATCACAGCTTCTAACAATAGTATGTTACTTTAAAGTAATTCAGCATGAAAAACAGATTAGTTTTGTGATTGCAAAAATGTTCCAGTTGTGCGATATTCTCTTTACTTTATAATATTGACACCCCCTGGTGTTTAATCTGTATGGTAATGTGCACATCCACCTACTAAGGTGGTCACACATGCACAGTTCCTTCTTCAACTGCCACTAGCCCTATCTACTGTTGACAGTTACAGGGAGAAAACAGCAGAAGAAAGGACACACCCCTGAGATGTGATAGGAAGAGAATCTAGCAGAGCAATTGAAGAAATGGTTGGGGAGATCTCTGAATCCATGTGTGGTACAGGGCTGGTTCTAGTTTTGTTAGAAATAGATTGTCATGTACAGTAATATATCATATCTGAATTTTATTTTTTCCATCAGTCGTGAACTACAATGAGATTCAAGCAGTTTCAGTTGAGAAAATTAGCGGACAGATTCCTTTTTCTTCAGAAAACGTGTTGACCAGCACATCATTAAAATCCATATAATTTATTACATATAATATTTATTTCCTATTCAGGCAAGCAAGTTAAAATCAAAACTGTCATTTCCTGAATGTGCTGCGCTGAATGCTATTTTTTCTGAAAATCCATATGTTTCCTATTTTTACGGATGTCATTGATGAAGGAGTGTGTTCACATCTTAACAAACCACAATGAGGTACGCCCATTTACAGGCTACAGTTCAACACTACGCAAACAAGAGCGATTACCCATATGTGTGAATGGACTATTTTGCAAACAGGAAAATCATTTGGGTAGATGGCCTTTAAACAAGTCTCAAGAAGGATGAGATGAAACTGGAGACAAAGTTCCTCTTTCCTAAGTTAGTTTGAGCAATTTCTTCACCGGAATCTTTATTTGCTTTCTCTCCTCTTGGTCAGTCCGGGAAGGTGTGGGCTTCTAGAGAAACTGGTCATCAATATATCATTATTTTGAACTTCTTACCTTGTTTGCAAGCTTTAAGGACAAAAAATGAATGATTAACCAAGCATATCAATTATTAGCTTGCCGCATGTTCCTACCATTGGCTCTTGTTGCTTAATTTGTTTTAAAAGAATAGCAATCATGATCAAAGTGGCACATGTGTTGCAAACTATGTGCTATAACGTTATATAGTCATCATTCCAACATGCCTGAGTCACGGAGTACTTTGCACCTGCAGTTTCCTCAGACGTCCAGATCAACCCACAAACAAATATGTCTGGCACAATTATCTTACACTAAGACGGCTGAACAAAACCCTTCTATCTTCAGGAATTTCTAACCCAAGTGAATGAGTGATTCCACCTTTTATGACTTAAAGGAGTACTAAACCTAAAGAATTTATATTTCTCCAGTACTTCTTGTGAAAAGAGCTGCTAATATCATTTACTCATATGTATGAAAATGTTCTTGGAGGTCATCAGAACCGGAGATATTTGACATAAAAGAAGGATCATGGTGGCAGACATTTTTGAATTTCTTGTTAGAAATCCCGCCTAAGCACACAAGAGTCAGCTGCTCCCCAATCTGAAGTGGCTCCCTATGTTGTTACTTGTATGGTACGAATGAATAGTATACTTAATGGATAGTATAAATTAGTAGATATGCTGCATTACTCTTATCAGAACTAATTGGATAAAAGGTTTGTATGATGTAGAGAAGTAATTTTTGACAGTAACCATTATGGACTGATTATTTTTATTGTACTTTGGTAGCTGTAGATCATACTGTCCTCACATTACTGAATTTAGGGGCTTCTAAAGAAAAATAGTCATAGTCACAATCTATAGCAAACCAAGTTGGTGCTGTAATCTGTACAATCTATAGTCACTGTGACCCTGTAACTAAGCATGCAAAAATAAGCTTTGGTAACTTCTTTTGGAGGATATTTTATAAAAAATATTACAAGTAAAGTTAAATGGAAATTACTGAATAAAATACCTTCTAAAAAATTAGGGAGATTCTAGATTAGTGCACACCCCACAAATAACTGGACCATGACTTCACAGATCCAGGACCATACTCCATTAAATGAATGAATCAGCTTCATCGTCTCGCTGATCCACAGCTCCACAGAAATTCGGTAGCTGCTCAACACCTGCAAGGGCCCTTTACACGGGCCAAGAATTGAACAGATCATCACTAATGTTCATATCACATAGTAACGCTCGTTAGTGATGATCTGGCGGTGTAAATGCACTGCCGATTACCTGATGATTGAGCAAAACGCTCGTTCATTGGGTAATAGGATCGTTTGCACAGCACAAAAAAATTCTTGTTTCTCGTAGCAGATTGTACTGGCTGCCGGAAAACCAATGAGTTAGTATGGGGAAGAGCGATGGCATTAGCGATTGCTCTTCTCTATACTCTGGAGAAGCTGGAGGAGATTTCTTCATGTAAATGCACCTATCAGCAGATTGTCAGGAAGGAACACTTTCTTCCCAATAATCTGTTTGTACATTGTCCCGTGTAAAGGGACCTTTCAAAGTTACTCGACACTGTTCTCTCAGTAAACAAATTTTTAGGATTTTAAGCAAATAAATAAAATAATTTCAGCATTATATTAATTGATTTTAAAGGAATTGTGTTACATAGAGGTATTTAAAGGAAGTATGTCACCAACAGCAGCTGTAGTAAACCAAAGCCATGTTCAAATAAGTTTTGCTCACCTGAATCTAACCCACATTGCGTGGGGTCTTCTGATCTGAAAAATGAGAGACTCCATTTTGAGAAATTCTCCCAATTTTTTTTGAACATTTGGTTGGAATTCAATTAATTTAAAATTAATTTGCTCATCACTATAATTTATACACTTCTTTTTATGAACAGTGATATATACAGTACATATAATCTATCTATCTATCTATCTATCTATCTCATATCTATCTATCATCTATCTATCGATACATATTTCCTATATTGATTATGAGTAGTGTTACATAGCTGCACTTGTTGCAATTTAAAGCTAGAGTAAAAATGCCATGGGCAAAATAGATTCCTTTCAGTATCCTGGTGCTCATCACCTTGCTCCAGACTGTTTAGAACCTATGGTATCTAGTATTCCAGCAGATGAGGTGAACAATATACAGCTTGGCAAAAGATCCAACAAGGAAGTAAAGGGTAAAGTAAAGTAAAGTAAAATAAATGGGAAGGAAGGTGTTAACGTGGCCTCCAAATTCTCCAGATCCAAGGAGACCCACCTTGCAAGTTACAGCACATAAACCATCTGCTGATAACATCTTGGTACCAGATGCCACAGGACACCTTTAGTGGTCTACTGTGGACAACCAATCTGAGCTGTTTTAGAAATAGATAATATAAAAATGATAGATAGATGAGCGAGTTAAATTTTTTGAGAAACAATGAAGAACAAGGTTGTTAAAAATGTTCTCATGTCAAATGATACATGGTAAAACAAGGTCTAGGAAGATGAAACTGGAGTAAAATGTCTGTCTTTTAATATAATAGATTGTAGGTATCTACTTTGTTAAATACCCTATGGCTTCAGGTATGAGGCATGTTTTGCCTGGTGATAGATGTAGCCCTTGGTTGAAGAGAACAAGAGTTCTGCTGTATAAATAGGATTTAGTGTTTAGGACTACTGCCTTTACATGGAACAAGAAATATTTGAAGGATTCTTGAGCTGGGTGGGGATAGTTTGATGGAAGGACATGGTTGCATGGATAGCTGAAATATGCAATAGCAAAAGCAACAAAGCTTTGTAATGAGCAAAGAACCTAGACAGAAAGGTCAACATAACTGCGACAGGGCAGCAAAATTGTAAACTAGCAGAAGAAAAAGCAGTTAACAAGGTTAATCAGGTGTGCAAACCATATAATAAAATAACATCTTCAGCTGGAAAAGAAAAATATACTCCTATCACGTGCAAGATCTCATTTCACTTCTCAATAGGCAGCATAGATCAGTGGTGTTCTCACGGACACTGTTTGGAATTATTTTCTAATTCAAACATTTAATATACATTGTATATACATTGGATCTTCAGACCCCTGAAGATCATAAAAAATAATGAATTCATAATGTTAACACTTAGACATGGATGAACACGTTGGCAACAGTTTGCCAGACATCAAATATCTGCTGTCGAATGTAATGAATCAAACAAAATGGATACATTGGAAATTGTAATGACAGACATGGGTTATTACACTATGTAGTGGGCATAACAGAAATCTGGTTGAACGGAAGCCATGGCTGAGTAACGGGTTATGCTGTACTAATAAAGGACAGAAAAGATATAAGAGGGGGAGGAGGTTGTCTTTTTGTAAAATACAAATTAAGACCAGTGGTATAAGACAGTATCGAGGAAGGCTCTTGGATCCTTATGTGTAAAAGGTATTGATCACATTCTGGTTACTGTTGACCAATGTGTTTGTAAGATGATTGTATTGCACTTAATAATATAGCCTGTGTTGAAATTCTGTACTACTATCTATATTTCATAACGTATGTCACCTTGTTTGCTTAGTCTTTTGCGCTGTCCACACAGAGGTTCTGTCCATAAAATGGCTGCTGATGGAGGGTCATGTGACCTTCATGTAATGTATCTTGAGTGCCATCTATACAGGCAATGTTGGGAATTTGGTGCAGTGTGTCTTAATGTAGGAGGCTGAGTGATGCATGTGGTCACGTGACTCTCCATCAGTGGCCAGGACCTCTATGCGGACAGCACGGAAGATTTGCCCAACAACGGGGCATGGCTTATGAAATAGAGTAAACGTCAGAGAATATCAACAAAGGCTATACTAATAAGTGCCATACAGTCATATTACCTACATGCTGCTCACAAGTAGCCAGAAAGTGGTCAACCTCTTTAATATCTATGGAGAGGGAAATAATGATAAACTATTAATTGCAGTTTGTTATAAACCACCTTTTATAGCCAACAAGTCTGAAACGCTGCAACAAAAAGGAAAGGTAGCAAGCAATAATGGGTTCATTATTATGGGGATTTTAACTCTCACAACCTTAATTAGGACATTCAGTCGACTGGTTGTGCTAGAAGCTGTAAGTTTTTATCCACAATTCAAGACAATTGCTTCTCACAGATGGTCAAACCAACCAGAGAAGGTCATTTGCTGGATCTGGTCTTGGCAAACAGACCAGATACAATATCGGATGTGCAGGTCTGGGGCACTTGGGAAACATAATATGGTAAGTTTCAATATAACATTCAATACGGTCCTACAAAAGGGAACTACAAAAACCTGGAATGTTACAAAAGCTAAATTCAGTCAACTAAGGGAAGAGCTCAGTCTTATAGACTGGGATCAGGTTCTGGTAAATAGGGATACTGAAGCCAAATGGGGAGTTTTTAAAGTTATGACTCCTGTAATATGTTTATACTCATGGATAAAAAAAATGTCCAGGAATAAAAAACAACAATGTGGCTAAAAGGGGATGTACTAAACAGAATAAGACAAAAACAAAAACCATTAAAAATGTTAGAGGAAAGAAAATAAGGTTGGCTAAATTAGCTACAGAAAAACAAATTGTGGACAAAAACTTTTATGAATATATAAATACAAAAAAGTAAGAATAAAGGCCCCCTAAAACATAACATGGGATGATACTAAACTCTTACTTTTTATATGTGTTCACCAGCCAATTGCCAATGCCAGATATAATTCAGGGAAAAGTAATTTAGGTTCTCTGTGAAATATCAGTATCTCAATAGAGGTGCAGTAAAGTATGAGCAAATAAAATATTGATAAAGATACTGGCCCAGATGACATATATCCACAGGTACTGAGGGAACTGAGCTCACTAAATGATAGACCATTGTATCTCATCTTCCTAGACTATCTCTTACCAGGGTCAATGCCACAAAACTGGAGGACAATATTGAACCAATATTTAGGAAAGGTAAAAAGGAACCATGTAACTACCAACAGATAAGTTTGTAGAGAGAGTATAGAGAGTAGCTAAAAACAGTTTAGCGCATACCGATTCAAAGTGAAGCCTTGCCCACCATAAACTTGTACCAGCAGAGCCTGCCAGAAGATGTAGGACTTTTTTTTTGAAAATACGACGTGTAACGTGAAATTAAATAATTGAATTCTTAACACAGACAGTTCCTAATCCTTACAATTTTCTACACAAGTTCTAGCCAAATTTTGTTGTTCTTCTGTGGGTTCCTCTGGCACATTGTCCCCCGAAGTGGAGGCTATCTCCTGAACTCTTGTGCACTAAGTATAACAATCTTGGAGTGTTCACTTCATCAGTACCAGCACCAGATTTTTGGGAACTTTCAACTTTGTTTAATTCTTTCCTATATACTGTGCGCAGATTCTGAATCTTACATTTAACAAAATTAAGGTCTGCCTTAGTTCGATTGTAGTAATCAGGGCTTCTGATTTTCCATACACAGGAAAAGAAGCTGTACAAGTCTATGAAATCTTTATTGAAATCTGTGCTTTTTTTACCCCCATTTCCAGTAATATATAACTGCCACGGTATCAGGCTGAGCAGCTGCTATGGGGCCTAAAAACTAAGGTGGGGGTGGGGGCAGTTCCACTCAGACATAAGATGCAGTTAGTGCAATGAAAAATTTAATATAACCCATTCTAAGTTTTACTATGGAGCTTTGAGGCTACTTTTTCTGTTTGCATTATTTCTACCGCATGACATTACTTTTTGCATTATTCCTGTGCTGTAACATAAAATGCACATTATTCTTGCATGTGACATGACTGTTTGTATCATTTCAGTGTTGCAACATCATTGAGTAAATCATTCCTGTGGTGTGACATCATTGTCTTTATTACCTCACTACTGTGACATCACATTGTGTATTATGCCAATATTTTTATATCACTGTGTGCACTATCCCTTTACTGTGACCTTACTGTGTACATTATTCTATTGTCATTACATCACTGTACACTATACATTATCCCTGTACTGTGACATCACTATGTGCATTATAACTGTACTGTGACATCACTATGTGCATGATCCCTGTATTGTGACATCACTATGTGCATTATCCCTTTACTGTGACATCAATGTCTGCCTTAGTCTCGTCCTTTTCTGAATGTGTTGAAAGTGGTCATGGTGGAATGGGACATCATTCAAGTTTTGCTACTTGTTATTTGTTTCACCTCTGTGTACAACTATAAATTGTTAGAATATACCATATGTGTAACATGGTATATGGTATACTGACGTATGTATGTGCAGAATATACTACATACACGCGTGAACAGATTTATGACACATTGGTGAAAAGCAAAAATTTTATTATAAAAATATATTTACACATTTTTTGGATGTATATAAATATACTAAAACACATTGGGGGAGATTTATCAATTTTGGAGCAATTTGCACCATACCCAACAAATTTATCCAATGTCGTACAGAGCAATGTCAATGAGATATAGTACAGGTTTGTGAGATTTTGGACTGTGGAGGATACAAGAACGTGGTGTGCTGTGTTTTTGTATACTTTTTTGTAGTGCTTTCATCAAACAGAGGCATAAAACGTGATGTGAACCTACCCTTAATGCCAATTGGTGGGAGAACAGCAGGAAGTATTGAAAATTGGAAACTCACAGAAATGTTCTGAATCCAATAGCCATGTGGCAGCTGGCGAATGAAACTGTGATGAGGTATGAGAACAGCACGCTTGATGTAAAATTGTATGTTCTCTAGTCACTCAGTTATGTATTTCTGTTTTCCAATAAAGAAACAGGAAAATATGCTATGGAGCTACAGGAACATGGGGTGCCTCCATACAGACTGAACACATGGCACTACCATAAACAAGATGCCTAAAGGCCCCTTTGCACTGCTCAACTGAGTAGACAATTGTTGGGAAGGAAGAGTTCCTGACAATCATCTGCTCATCACTGAAGGAGACCACATTTACATGGGGAGGAGCAGTGTCGACTGGGGTGCTTAGGGCCCACCAGTAAAATTTATTTTGGGGGCCCACCGTACAGATACATTCACATATTACCTGCTCACACAGCAGCAATATGCTACCAGATGATTGAATATGGGGGCCACTGCAGCAACTTTGAGAAGTAGGTCCTGGGGAAAAGAGGACACTGGTAGCTTTCCTCTGTACCTAGAAGTCATCTCAGCTCTGATCGTGTCTATAATAATAAACTGGGGAGTTTCTTTAATAATCTATTAGGTTTTGTTTATGAACATAGGCTGGTGGAGGTGCTGTACATTGAATATATGTAAGTAGTGCAGTAAGTCTACTGTGTTATGTGCCACTTGTGCAGGGGGTGGGAGACTAGGGGCTCACTTTGCTTAGGGGCCCACCGGGGGATTCACCTGTACCCCTGTGAGCCAGACCGAGCCTGGGGAGGAGAGATCAATAATGCCATCACCTTATAGAATCACTGCCGGCAGTAGATGCCGTTTAGACATTACGATCTGCTGCAGGGAAACAATGATTTAGGTGACCACATGAATGATCCAATCATCCAATGAACAAGTGTTTTGCTCAATCATTGGGTAATCGGTGGCACATTTACACCGGCAGATTATCGCTAACAAGAGTTTGTATGAATTCTTGTTGGCGATAGTCTGCCCAATGTTTGGGCAGCATAAAGGGGCCTTAAGACTATGTACAGACAACAATTAATGCAAAAGATTTGTTTTATTATGAAATAAACAGATGAAAGATACAAGGTTTGTATTTTCTCCCATTCTCCAGTTTCATTTTATCTACTCAGAGCATTAGGTTAATTGGTTTCCTCTAAATTTGGAAGCATGTGTGGGCTTGTTTCAGTGGGAGGGAAATAGATTGCAAGCTCTCAAAGAACATAAACTAGTAAAAACAGATGAATCTTTAGCTAGTTTTTCATCAGGTATACAAAGTGTAAACTACCTAAGTACATAATAATTGTCATAATAAAAATAGTAACAGTAATAATAATAATCTTATCAAAAATAACCAATCAGAAATCAGATAGATTCCACTTTTTTAACGGAAAATCAGTTCAGCTATAAATGCAGCCGAGGTGAGGAAAATAGCAATATTTGAATTAGATAGCAAATTGTGATGATAAATAAAATAACATCTTACTTCCTTGTCTCGTTTTTGTGCATAAAAAAGCATGGCCAAGGTGTATTAAAAGAACACGCCACAACACATAATGCAAAGCAAATCAAGTTTCCCTTTAAACATTTAAATCCTGTGTAAATAGTTACTGCAAATATATGAATCAGAAAAATGCACTTTCAGCTGTGATTACCACTCCTTTCACTATCTGCTTTTATTTGAAAATCGACAAACACAACGCGGAGTTTAGTTCTGTTTGCTTTTTCTGCTGAAATGGTTTATTCTGTCTGAAAAAAAGCTAGATGTTTGGCTAAAGGTAACACAAGTGAACATGTCAAAACAAGCAGCAGGAGTTATTTTTGATGCGTCTCAGCTCGATGTATAATAATTCCTGGTTACTTAAAGGTTTCTGCTAATTACCATTAAGCAACAACGGGAAAAAAAAAAAACCAAAACCCTTTTTCAAGAGCAGACGATATAAAGTGCAATGTAAAGGACTACAGAACAATACCATGGATGGTCTCCATGGTAAGAGACTTTCTTCTCCTGTTACCTATTATTATACCACAAACTAACTCTATTGCATTAAAGAGATTGGCATCTGGGGAATTTTCAAAAAACTTTCTGTATACTATAATAAAAAAAACATCTCTTTCCATGTCATGTGTTGACTTAGGCTGCAGCTTCCTTAGGGTCAGGTTTGCATTGTCCAAAGGCATGGGGAAGGTCACTTGAGCCAAGTCATCGCACTGGATGGAGACTGAAGGCGGGGGGCAGAAGAAGAACATAATAAGTAAGCATATTACAGTGTTGGTTTTTTTAAATTGTTTTTGCACACAAAAAGTTTTTCGAAAAATGGCAAAACAAGAAAAGCTGTCAACAGAACAGGGTTGCCAAAAATCACTACTGAATAAAAATTTCCACTGAATAGTAAAACCTATGTCCCTAAGTCACCTGGGGTGAAACCACTCCAAAACCTTTAAATCTGCCTAATGAAAAAAATATTTCCACCTACCTGGTGACTAGGGATGAGCGAACCGAACCGTAACGAACCAGATTCGTTACGAACTTTACCGAACGTTCGGTTCGTCCCCGAACCGAACTTTCGTAAAGTTCGTATGAATCAGGTTCGTAAATAAATAAAGTTTACTTTTTCCACAGAATAGACCAGGATACAAGGGATTATTTATTACTCCTACAATCCCTTGTATCCTGGTGTGACCCTCGTGTCAAACCACCCTTTTGGGAGGAGAATGGCCGAGATGGGTTATTATTTTCGTTCGTCCGAACGTTCGTTCGGACGAGCGAACAGAACCGTAACGAACCAGATTCGTTTAAGAACTTTTAAGACGAATCTGGTTAAAATAAAAACGGCACATCAAAACTGTACCGTTTTCACAGAATAGACCAGGATACAAGGGATTATTTATTACTCCTACAATCCCTTGTATCCTGGTGTGACCCTCGTGTCAAACCACCCTTTTGGGAGGAGAATGGCCGAGGTGGGTTATTATTTTCGCTCGTCCGACGGACGAGCGAACAGAACCGTAACGAACCAGATTTAACAACGCTACACTGTATGTTCGTCACTGGAGTAGGAATGTTCGCAGACGCAGTGTATTTGTACGCTAATGCGTACATATTCAGTTAAGTAGCGTACCTTTGACAACGCTACACTGTATGTTCGTTATTATGAATGTTCGCATTAGCGTACGCATTAGTTTAAATTCTTAAATATGCGTATATTTTGCGTCGCCGTTGTACAAGTCACTTTAATTTTTTCTACTTTTTTCATTTAATAGCAACTGCAAGTAAACGAAACTATACCCTACCAGACTACCATTATTGTTGCAGCAATTATTCAGCCGTTATAGCAAGTTTCGTTTTAGGTTCGGTTCGTATGAATCCGAACTTCAAGAAAATTCGCCGAACCGAACCGAACCGAACTTTTCAAAAGTTCGCTCATCCCTACTGGTGACAATGGCAGATAGATGCAAGAAAGAAAGATGACTACAGTGACACAACAACATACACCATCATTCAAGGATGCATTTAGGGTAGAGATAGCGAATGTACTTACTGATAGGAATATGGCAAGGTAGGACAGCTCAGGCTGGCATTGTTCCTCTTGGCTAAGAGTAATATGAATTTGCAAAAGTCATCCTCTGTATACTATCAGCACAAATTTAGCAAACAAGCATATGGAGAATTGCCAGTGATTCATGCTACTAATCTTGATTTTCTTTTTGCTCTCTCCTCTATGTACTCTCCCACCACCAACAGTTTTCCTGCATTGTGAATTATTGCAGTAGATTTTAAATGAATATGTAAACCGAGCTTTGTCACCAATGCCATGTCTGTCAATAAGCAATGGGCATCTTCAATATATACATAAGATGTTATTATGACAAGAATAATGTAAACATCAGCATTACATGATACATCAAAATTATAGATCATAGCAGAGTTAAAACTTGAATAGGTTTGTCTTTGAGCTCTACTGTTACTCTAAATGTGATAAGCTTAAAGAGGTTTTCCACCTAAATGTAATCTGGTCAAGGGTGCATTCACATGGCCATGTCCATTTTGCAGACCGCAAACCGCGGATCCACAAAACACGGAGACACCAGCCATGTGCACCCCAAATCTCAATGTGGACCCATTGACTTCAGTGGGTCTGCAGTTTGCATGTTGTGGCCAAAGATCGGACATGTCCTACAGGTATGTATTGTGTTTCGGCTGCACGGACCTGGTAGCTCACAGAAGCCCTTGAAGTCAATGGGTTCACACTGCGATTTGGAGTCTGCTTGTCTTATGGATCCGGTGTTTGTGGTCAGCAAAAACAGACACTGCCATGTGAGTGCACCTAAAGGGAATCTAAACATTTGGTGAAGCCATGATTGTGCAGCAGCGCTTCTCATAGCCTTGGTTTCATCTGCTCCACTTGGCTTTACCAGCGTATGGAGTATGGATCTGTAATCTGTATGCTGGAACGGCTGAGCAGAGCCAATGAAACCCGAAGGTGCAGAGCTCTCTGAGAAGAGCTGCTCCACAATTGAGGTTTCACCATAGCTTTAGGTCTTCTTTAATCATTCAAATTGAAATATGAACTATGGGTTGACTTCTGCCAAATTCCATGTTTGCTTTCCTTGCTATCAATGCAGTGCCAATCCAACCTTGAAGGAAGGAAGAAAAGAAATAAGAGAGGGTTGAAAGAACAGAGGGAGAAAAGGTAGGGAGGATGTTAGAGAAGAAAGGAAAGATCCAAGGGAATGGAAGAAGGAAAAAAGAGAAGGAAGAAATATCCAATCACTTAAATCAATAATCATACTGTATCTACTGTAGGTGACTTTGTAGTGAGTGTTTTGTTTATTCTAAATCACATTGAATTTACTCAGTTGTCATATTGGTCATTTATATACCATGAAGTTTCAAACCACCAGTTCTATTGGTTAAAAATTGAAGCTGAAATGGAGTTAACATTTCCATCAGTGGATATCTGGCTTGGCTATATTCACTGGTCAAGTACTAAGGTGTGTTGGAAAGTTGGATTTTGACTCATATATAGCCACTTCCAAGAGTTAGAGCTGGTGAGATGGTTCTCTTCCTTGGGAGATACCTCTTTGCATATTCATTTCCCATGGAGCATTGCTAATAAGTCTCCATAACCTGGAGTACTTCAAGTAAGTCTCTATACAGGACAGGTCTCTTTAAGAAGATTCAGCACCCTGCCTAGCCTCATTCCATGGATTGCACTGAGTTAGCCAGAATCCTACTCCTTACTCCAAAACAGCTGTCTACAGATAGAAATCTGGCCTGGCTATATTCCCTTGTCAAATCCCAAGGCAAGTCAGATTTTGACTCCTAAGGAGCCACTTCCAAGAGGTGATACTGGTGAGATCGTTCTCGTCCTTGGGAATTATTTGTTTGCATATCAATATGATTTTAATAACGAGCCAAAGGTAACTTCATCCTTCCAGGTGAGGAGCTTCATTGTATCCTAGAGATGGCTCTCATAATCATAACACCAAAGTGCTGATTTTTTACATTGGTGCAACCAATGAAAATGAATGGCAAATCATAATTTCATCATTTTATTGTTGATCTTTTCTGTCATTTACTCTGCTCATTGCTGTTTCAACTACTTGGAAATTAGCAAGTTCAATAATTGGCAAGTTTAAATCGGTGTTAAGAGTTTCCACAGGAGATCCTTTTTGTCAAAACGATCTATCTTGCTTATGTTGTCATCTTCTCACAGTTTTTTTTTTTGCAGACTGAAAGCATAATCCTTGAAGTTATGTCTTAATTTGTGGGGGAAAAAAATGAAAATTAGATGGTCACAAATTAGGGCTGTAAACAGAAAGAGACTATAAACAGCTTTCCACAAACAAAGGCAGACTGACCAATTTCCCAGTTGGTCGATGACCAGTGGGCTGCCAAGTCCTCCTCTCTGCCGCTTGCTAAGTATATAATAAGCTGTTGCTCTCAGGATTACATAATGCTCGGAGCACCAGGAACTTATATATCTGGCCAGCAGCCACAGATTCCCTCCTAAATTCAAATTTATCACTGTCCTCAGGATGATGATACAGTTGAATACTGTTGCAGGGCATGGGACCCCATGGCTCCCTGCCCCGCTATTCACCTTCATGGGCTACAAGCCACTATATGAGGCACTGTACAAATGGCACAGGAACACGGGTGTCTCAGGCTGCAGGCTAGAAAAGGTCTTCGGCCTGTACTGGAGGTGGTGACTTTGAGTCCTTTCTTTACTCTAGGGGTCATTACTAGGGGAAGTTTATGTAGTATGCTGTGACCGCATCTCATGTCCTAAGTCCCCTGCTACTCGTGTTGGCCACATCTACTTGTGCTGGCCCTGCCTATATTTGTTGCTTCACCTTCTGTCAATTGCACTCACCTGCAACATGGCCCATTTTGGCCCACAAATTTTCAAGGGAGTGATAAACATAGGATTGTGTGGGATCCAACCACTGGTTGCCCCAGCAATCTCGATCCCTCCATTTATTTCTCTGGGCAGACACAGCATTGTCTACGTTAGCCCCACAGAACAGAGTGGTGGACCTACATATGCACTAGCTCTCCATTCAGAGAGGGGCCTTCTCTTTCTCAAGATTGCCATGGGCCCAAGTGGTCAGTTCTAAATGTAAGACTGCTTCCTAGCTGTCTTACACTTAGACCTTTTTCTACACCTGAAACAGGCATAGAAAATGGTAAATTAGATGGGCCTCCTGGCCCGTCCCCTTCTCCAGCCACTTCCACTTTTTTAGACCTAGCATGAGCGAGGAGAAATCACAGATTGCGCCACAATGTAGACCTGAAATGTGCCTAATTTAAGTGTACTTCTGCATTCTAAACGACCCCAATATGTTTTTGCTTTATTATATTTTATATATAATAATATATTTTATATATATATATATAAATATATATATATATATATACACTCACCGGCCACTTTATTAGGTACACCTGTCCAACTGCTCGTTAACACTTAATTTCTAATCAGCCAATCACATGGCGGCAACTCAGTGCATTTAGGCATGTAGACATGGTCAAGACAATCTCCTGCAGTTCAAACCGAGCATCAGTATGGGGAAGAAAGGTGATTTGAGTGCATTTGAACGTGGCATGGTTGTTGGTGCCAGAAGGGCTGGTCTGAGTATTTCAGAAACTGCTGATCTACTGGGATTTTCACGCACAACCATCTCTAGGGTTTACAGAGAATGGTCCGAAAAAGAAAAAACATCCAGTGAGCGGCAGTTCTGTGGGCGGAAATGCCTTGTTGATGCCAGAGGTCAGAGGAGAATGGGCAGACTGGTTCGAACTGATAGAAAGGCAACAGTGACTCAAATTGCCACCCGTTACAACCAAGGTAGGCAGAAGAGCATCTCTGAACGCACAGTACGTCGAACTTTGAGGCAGATGGGCTACAGCAGCAGAAGACCACACCGGGTGCCACTCCTTTCAGCTAAGAACAGGAAACTGAGGCTACAATTTGCACAAGCTCATCGAAATTGGACAGTAGAAGATTGGAAAAACGTTGCCTGGTCTGATGAGTCTCGATTTCTGCTGCGACATTCGGATGGTAGGGTCAGAATTTGGCGTCAACAACATGAAAGCATGGATCCATCCTGCCTTGTATCAACGGTTCAAGCTGGTGGTGGTGGTGTCATGGTGTGGGGAATATTTTCTTGGCACTCTTTGGGCCCCTTGGTACCAATTGAGCATCGTTGCAACACCACAGCCTACCTGAGTATTGTTGCTGACCATGTCCATCCCTTTATGACCACAATGTACCCAACATCTGATGGCTACTTTCAGCAGGATAATGCGCCATGTCATAAAGCTGGAATCATCTCAGACTGGTTTCTTGAACATGACAATGAGTTCACTGTACTCAAATGGCCTCCACAGTCACCAGATCTCAATCCAATAGAGCATCTTTGGGATGTGGTGGAACGGGAGATTCGCATCATGGATGTGCAGCAGACAAATCTGCGGCAACTGTGTGATGCCATCATGTCAATATGGACCAAAATCTCTGAGGAATGCTTCCAGCACCTTGTTGAATCTATGCCACGAAGAATTGAGGCAGTTCTGAAGGCAAAAGGGGGTCCAACCCGTTACTAGCATGGTGTACCTAATAAAGTGGCCGGTGAGTGTATATATATATATATATATATATATATATATATATTATAAATATGCAAGGAGAAAAGCTTAAAGGGCTTCTGTCACCAGATTTATACCTATGAAACTGGCTGACCTGTTTTGGGTGGTATTTTTAGTCACATATTTTACTTGCATTTTTTCAGTCTTTTTTCTCTTTTAAAGAAGTCCATGGGAAAACATCTGAAAAAATATCTAAAGCATGCTACAATTTGGAAAAAATGCCAAGGGACAAAAAAAGGAAACTTTCCTAAAATGGCACTGCAAACAAGTGTTTTAGAATTTCCTGTTGTCCAACATGTTACTCTTCGCCATGGCTAGAACAAAAGCACCAGTTTAAAAAAAAAAAAAAAAAAAAAAAAACTACATGTCCCATTTCTATTAGGGCTTGTTAACATCACCTTTATGCATTCTGTTATGGCTTTCCGTCATAACATGGTTATAAAGGAAAATAACAGAATCCCTAAGATGGAAATCAAAATGGAAGTTTTATGGATTCTTATGGATTCCATTATTTTCCAATATAACCATGATATGACAGAAAGCCATAATGGAATGCATAACAGAGATGTGAACAAGCCCTTAGTGGGTTGTTAACTGAATGCATAATCCCTGATTGGCCTATAACTTTGGTTCAGGATCAGAAATCATAATGATGCAGTCAGTTTGGGTTAAGGGAGCCATGGTCAGTTTAGAAGATGTGTTCGAGACATGGGCCGTGTCTTCTGAATGGAGCACAGTCGGGTGAATCAGGCCGAAATGTGACACTATGGTCCAAAAAATGCAACAAAATTTAGCTAAATTTTTGGAGTAAAACTAAGCTAAATAATAGGGGGTAATACAGGGTAATGTATCAAGATGCAACTTTTTACACAGTTTTTGTTTGATAATCTATTTAGTTTTAAATAATACATCTAATATACAAAAAAGATGCACTAAAACCGCAGCCATTTACTTGCGAGTGTTCACTTTAACCTTCATAGAAAACAATGTATTGAAGACTTACATCACATATCCAGGATTAGTCCATAAAGTACTTTTAAAGTCTCAGGTGATAGATTTTAGAGACACAGAATCCAGAGGGGATAAATGCAAACTATCGGCCATGGTGCAAACCATGTTCTAATTTGGCACAAATGCTTCATAAATTTACTTCCAACGCCTAATCCACTGACTGGCTCAACCATCGTCATGATCCACCGAATAAATGCTCAACTTTTCTGGTGTAGCCCATTTGATACATTACTCCCTTAGACTAGACAACCTACACACGTGCCAGATTTTATCAATCAGCATTAGCCATTGTGATAAATCTGAAGTAGTTTAAAGGCATTGTGTAGTGCTACAATCTTAATCACCTCAATATCAGATTGGCGGGGGTCCAACTCCAGGCACCCCTGCTGATCAGCTGTTTTGAAGATGTAGTGGTGCTTGTGTGAGTTCTGCTTCTGCTTCAAAATTACCTGTGTGTTGTCTCCTTTGTAGAGGTGGCACAATGTAATTACAACGGCTCATCTCATGACTCTACCCCTTTGTTTCATTTTTCCCCAAGGTCATAGTTGAAAATAATACCTAATACATGGTTGTTTTTTGGTACTTGACCTGATGGGATTCCAAACAAGCCAAGTAGTTACCATGGTCATGTGACTACTAGAGATGAGCGAGTAGTGTTCGATCGAGCCGGTATTCGATCGAATACTACGCTATTCGGCATACTCGATTTCAATCGAGTATAACGGCGATGGCGCACTTAGAATTCGTTTCCCCTCCCACCTTCCCTGGCGCTCTTTTTCCACCAATCAACATGCAGGGGTGGTATGACAGGCCCGCGGAGCACGCTGGCAGCGCGAAAACAGCGTCTACATGGATTGGCTGGAAAAACCATGTGACCTCGAATATTAAAAACTCAGCTCTTCCTGCTCGTTCGCATATGCTGCGTGAACTTAGTCAGGGACAGAGGCTGGAGAAGGGACAGATAGGTTTTAGCTGTTGGACAGGCAGGAGCGTGATTAAAAGCCTTTATCAGGGCTACTATAGTGCAGTACAGTGATAGCTTTACTACAATATACAGTCTGCAGAGAACGGTTTGCTGTATTCAGGGATAGCTGCTGGAGTAGGGACAGAGAGAGGCATTAGTGGTGTATTAGGTGCTCTGCTACATACAAAACTATATTTGGCACTACTGTTCTGCGTTCTTTTTGGCTGCAAAACCCTGTTATATACCTAGTGTGTATATGCACCATCTGATCTGGCAGTATACGGCTGTGAATTTTATTTTTTTTTTAAATACAGTTTATTTGGCTCTAGTGTTCTGGGTTCTGTGTGCCTGCAATACCCTTTTTGTATACCAGGTGTAAATACCCACCGTCTGACCTGTTAGTACACGGCTGTGTACCTAGAAATATAAAAAAAAAAAAAGCCTTTTCATTGGCACCTGTACTTTGCGTTCTCTTGCAAAATAATTGTATATACGTAGTCTTCATACACACCGTCTGATCTGTTAGTACACGGCTGTGTACCTAGAAATATAAAAAAAAAAGCCTTTTCATTGGCAGCTGTACTTTGCGTTCTCTTGCAAAATAATTGTATATACGTAGTGTTCATACACACCGTCTGATCTGTTTGTACACGGCTGTGTACCTAGAAATATAAAAAAAAAAAGCCTTTTCATTGGCACCTGTACTTTGCGTTCTCTTGCAAAATAATTGTATATACGTAGTGTTCATACACACCGTCTGATCTGTTAGTACATGGCTGTGTACCTAGAAATATATTAAAAAAAAGCCTTTTCATTGGCACCTGTACTTTGCGTTCTCTTGCAAAATAATTGTATATACGTAGTGTTCATACACACCGTCTGATCTGTTAGTACACGGCTGTGTACCTAGAAATATAGAAAAAAAAAAGCCTTTTCATTGGCACCTGTACTTTGCGTTCTCTTGCAAAATAATTGTATATACGTAGTGTTCATACACACCGACTGATCTGTTAGTACACGGCTGTGTACCTAGAAATATATTAAAAAAAAAGCCTTTTCATTGGCACCTGTACTTTGCGTTCTCTTGCAAAATAATTGTATATACGTAGTGTTCATACACACCGTCTGATCTGTTAGTACACGGCTGTGTACCTAGAAATATAAAAAAAAAAGCCTTTTCATTGGCACCTGTACTTTGCGTTCTCTTGCAAAATAATTGTATATATACGTAGTGTTCATACACACCGTCTGATCTGTTAGTACACGGCTGTGTACCTAGAAATATATTTTAAAAAAAAGCCTTTTCATTGGCACCTGTACTTTGCGTTCTCTTGCAAAATAATTGTATATACGTAGTGTTCATACACACCGTCTGATCTGTTAGTACACGGCTGTGTACCTAGAAATATAAAAAAAAAAAAGCCTTTTCATTGGCACCTGTACTTTGCGTTCTCTTGCAAAATAATTGTATATATGTAGTGTTCATACACACCGTCTGATCTGTTAGTACACGGCTGTGTACCTAGAAATATATATAAAAAAAAAGCCTTTTCATTGGCACCTGTACTTTGCGTTCTCTTGCAAAATAATTGTATATATGTAGTGTTCATACACACCGTCTGATCTGTTAGTACACGGCTGTGTACCTAGAAATATATAAAAAAAAAAGCCTTTTCATTGGCACCTGTACTTTGCGTTCTCTTGCAAAATAATTGTATATACGTAGTGTTCATACACACCGTCTGATCTGTTAGTACACGGCTGTGTACCTAGAAATATTAAAAAAAAAAAAGCCTTTTCATTGGCACCTGTACTTTGCGTTCTCTTGCAAAATAATTGTATATATAAGTAGTGTTCATACACACCGTCTGATCTGTTAGTACACGGCTGTGTACCTAGAAATATATTTTAAAAAAAAGCCTTTTCATTGGCACCTGTACTTTGCGTTCTCTTGCAAAATAATTGTATATACGTAGTGTTCATACACACCGTCTGATCTGTTAGTACACGGCTGTGTACCTAGAAATATATAAAAAAAAAAAGCCTTTTCATTGGCACCTGTACTTTGCGTTCTCTTGCAAAATAATTGTATATATGTAGTGTTCATACACACCGTCTGATCTGTTAGTACACGGCTGTGTACCTAGAAATATATAAAAAAAAAAGCCTTTTCATTGGCACCTGTACTTTGCGTTCTCTTGCAAAATAATTGTATATACGTAGTGTTCATACACACCGTCTGATCTGTTAGTACACGGCTGTGTACCTAGAAATATAAAAAAAAAAAAAGCCTTTTCATTGGCACCTGTACTTTGCGTTCTCTTGCAAAATAATTGTATATATACGTAGTGTTCATACACACCGTCTGATCTGTTAGTACACGGCTGTGTACCTAGAAATATATTTAAAAAAAAGCCTTTTCATTGGCACCTGTACTTTGCGTTCTCTTGCAAAATAATTGTATATACGTAGTGTTCATACACACCGTCTGATCTGTTAGTACACGGCTGTGTACCTAGAAATATAATAAAAAAAAGCCTTTTCATTGGCACCTGTACTTTGCGTTCTCTTGCAAAATAATTGTATATATGTAGTGTTCATACACACCGTCTGATCTGTTAGTACACGGCTGTGTACCTAGAAATATAAAAAAAAAAAAGCCTTTTCATTGGCACCTGTACTTTGCGTTCTCTTGCAAAATAATTGTATATACGTAGTGTTCATACACACCGTCTGATCTGTTAGTACACGGCTGTGTACCTAGAAATATATAAAAAAAAAAGCCTTTTCATTGGCACCTGTACTTTGCGTTCTCTTGCAAAATAATTGTATATACGTAGTGTTCATACACACCGTCTGATCTGTTAGTACACGGCTGTGTACCTAGAAATATAAAAAAAAAAGCCTTTTCATTGGCACCTGTACTTTGCGTTCTCTTGCAAAATAATTGTATATACGTAGTGTTCATACACACCGTCTGATCTGTTAGTACACGGCTGTGTACCTAGAAATATATTAAAAAAAAAAGCCTTTTCATTGGCACCTGTACTTTGCGTTCTCTTGCAAAATAATTGTATATACGTAGTGTTCATACACACCGTCTGATCTGTTAGTACACGGCTGTGTACCTAGAAATATAAAAAAAAAAAGCCTTTTCATTGGCACCTGTACTTTGCGTTCTCTTGCAAAATAATTGTATATACGTAGTGTTCATACACACCGTCTGATCTGTTAGTACACGGCTGTGTACCTAGAAATATTTAAAAAAAAAGCCTTTTCATTGGCACCTGTACTTTGCGTTCTCTTGCAAAATAATTGTATATACGTAGTGTTCATACACACCGTCTGATCTGTTAGTACACGGCTGTGTACCTAGAAATATAAAAAAAAAAAAGCCTTTTCATTGGCACCTGTACTTTGCGTTCTCTTGCAAAATAATTGTATATACGTAGTGTTCATACACACCGTCTGATCTGTTAGTACACGGCTGTGTACCTAGAAATATATTAAAAAAAAAAAGCCTTTTCATTGGCACCTGTACTTTGCGTTCTCTTGCAAAATAATTGTATATACGTAGTGTTCATACACACCGTCTGATCTGTTAGTACACGGCTGTGTACCTAGAAATATATTAAAAAAAAAGCCTTTTCATTGGCACCTGTACTTTGCGTTCTCTTGCAAAATAATTGTATATACGTAGTGTTCATACACACCGTCTGATCTGTTAGTACACGGCTGTGTACCTAGAAATATATAAAAAAAAAAGCCTTTTCATTGGCACCTGTACTTTGCGTTCTCTTGCAAATAATTGTATATACGTAGTGTTCATACACACCGTCTGATCTGTTAGTACACGGCTGTGTACCTAGAAATATATAAAAAAAAAAGCCTTTTCATTGGCACCTGTACTTTGCGTTCTCTTGCAAAATAATTGTATATACGTAGTGTTCATACACACCGTCTGATCTGTTAGTACACGGCTGTGTACCTAGAAATATATAAAAAAAAAAAGCCTTTTCATTGGCACCTGTACTTTGCGTTCTCTTGCAAAATAATTGTATATACGTAGTGTTCATACACACCGTCTGATCTGTTAGTACACGGCTGTGTACCTAGAAATATAAAAAAAAAAAGCCTTTTCATTGGCACCTGTACTTTGCGTTCTCTTGCAAAATAATTGTATATACGTAGTGTTCATACACACCGTCTGATCTGTTAGTACACGGCTGTGTACCTAGAAATATTTAAAAAAAAAAGCCTTTTCATTGGCACCTGTACTTTGCGTTCTCTTGCAAAATAATTGTATATACGTAGTGTTCATACACACCGTCTGATCTGTTAGTACACGGCTGTGTACCTAGAAATATAAAAAAAAAAAAGCCTTTTCATTGGCACCTGTACTTTGCGTTCTCTTGCAAAATAATTGTATATACGTAGTGTTCATACACACCGTCTGATCTGTTAGTACACGGCTGTGTACCTAGAAATATTAAAAAAAAAAGCCTTTTCATTGGCACCTGTACTTTGCGTTCTCTTGCAAAATAATTGTATATACGTAGTGTTCATACACACCGTCTGATCTGTTAGTACACGGCTGTGTACCTAGAAATATATAAAAAAAAAAAAGCCTTTTCATTGGCACCTGTACTTTGCGTTCTCTTGCAAAATAATTGTATATACGTAGTGTTCATACACACCGTCTGATCTGTTAGTAACACGGCTGTGTACCTAGAAATATATTAAAAAAAAAGCCTTTTCATTGGCACCTGTACTTTGCGTTCTCTTGCAAAATAATTGTATATACGTAGTGTTCATACACACCGTCTGATCTGTTAGTACACGGCTGTGTACCTAGAAATATAAAAAAAAAAAAGCCTTTTCATTGGCACCTGTACTTTGCGTTCTCTTGCAAAATAATTGTATATACGTAGTGTTCATACACACCGTCTGATCTGTTAGTACACGGCTGTGTACCTAGAAATATAAAAAAAAAAAGCCTTTTCATTGGCACCTGTACTTTGCGTTCTCTTGCAAAATAATTGTATATACGTAGTGTTCATACACACCGTCTGATCTGTTAGTACACGGCTGTGTACCTAGAAATATAAAAAAAAAAGCCTTTTCATTGGCACCTGTACTTTGCGTTCTCTTGCAAAATAATTGTATATACGTAGTGTTCATACACACCGTCTGATCTGTTAGTACACGGCTGTGTACCTAGAAATATAAAAAAAAAAGCCTTTTCATTGGCACCTGTACTTTGCGTTCTCTTGCAAAATAATTGTATATACGTAGTGTTCATACACACCGTCTGATCTGTTAGTACACGGCTGTGTACCTAGAAATATTAAAAAAAAAAGCCTTTTCATTGGCACCTGTACTTTGCGTTCTCTTGCAAAATAATTGTATATACGTAGTGTTCATACACACCGTCTGATCTGTTAGTACACGGCTGTGTACCTAGAAATATAAAAAAAAAAAAGCCTTTTCATTGGCACCTGTACTTTGCGTTCTCTTGCAAAATAATTGTATATACGTAGTGTTCATACACACCGTCTGATCTGTTAGTACACGGCTGTGTACCTAGAAATATATAAAAAAAAAAAGCCTTTTCATTGGCACCTGTACTTTGCGTTCTCTTGCAAAATAATTGTATATACGTAGTGTTCATACACACCGTCTGATCTGTTAGTACACGGCTGTGTACCTAGAAATATATAAAAAAAAAGCCTTTTCATTGGCACCTGTACTTTGCGTTCTCTTGCAAAATAATTGTATATACGTAGTGTTCATACACACCGTCTGATCTGTTAGTAACACGGCTGTGTACCTAGAAATATTAAAAAAAAAAAGCCTTTTCATTGGCACCTGTACTTTGCGTTCTCTTGCAAAATAATTGTATATACGTAGTGTTCATACACACCGTCTGATCTGTTAGTACACGGCTGTGTACCTAGAAATATATAAAAAAAAAAGCCTTTTCATTGGCACCTGTACTTTGCGTTCTCTTGCAAAATAATTGTATATACGTAGTGTTCATACACACCGTCTGATCTGTTAGTACACGGCTGTGTACCTAGAAATATAAAAAAAAAAAAGCCTTTTCATTGGCACCTGTACTTTGCGTTCTCTTGCAAAATAATTGTATATACGTAGTGTTCATACACACCGTCTGATCTGTTAGTACACGGCTGTGTACCTAGAAATATAAAAAAAAAAAAAGCCTTTCATTGGCACCTGTACTTTGCGTTCTCTTGCAAAATAATTGTATATACGTAGTGTTCATACACACCGTCTGATCTGTTAGTACACGGCTGTGTACCTAGAAATATAAAAAAAAAAAGCCTTTTCATTGGCACCTGTACTTTGCGTTCTCTTGCAAAATAATTGTATATACGTAGTGTTCATACACACCGTCTGATCTGTTAGTACACGGCTGTGTACCTAGAAATATAAAAAAAAAAAAGCCTTTTCATTGGCACCTGTACTTTGCGTTCTCTTGCAAAATAATTGTATATACGTAGTGTTCATACACACCGTCTGATCTGTTAGTACACGGCTGTGTACCTAGAAATATAAAAAAAAAAAAGCCTTTTCATTGGCACCTGTACTTTGCGTTCTCTTGCAAAATAATTGTATATACGTAGTGTTCATACACACCGTCTGATCTGTTAGTACACGGCTGTGTACCTAGAAATATATAAAAAAAAAGCCTTTTCATTGGCACCTGTACTTTGCGTTCTCTTGCAAAATAATTGTATATACGTAGTGTTCATACACACCGTCTGATCTGTTAGTACACGGCTGTGTACCTAGAAATATATAAAAAAAAAAGCCTTTTCATTGGCACCTGTACTTTGCGTTCTCTTGCAAAATAATTGTATATACGTAGTGTTCATACACACCGTCTGATCTGTTAGTACACGGCTGTGTACCTAGAAATATATAAAAAAAAAAAGCCTTTTCATTGGCACCTGTACTTTGCGTTCTCTTGCAAAATAATTGTATATACGTAGTGTTCATACACACCGTCTGATCTGTTAGTACACGGCTGTGTACCTAGAAATATAAAAAAAAAAGCCTTTTCATTGGCACCTGTACTTTGCGTTCTCTTGCAAAATAATTGTATATACGTAGTGTTCATACACACCGTCTGATCTGTTAGTACACGGCTGTGTACCTAGAAATATATAAAAAAAAAAAGCCTTTTCATTGGCACCTGTACTTTGCGTTCTCTTGCAAAATAATTGTATATACGTAGTGTTCATACACACCGTCTGATCTGTTAGTACACGGCTGTGTACCTAGAAATATAAAAAAAAAAGCCTTTTCATTGGCACCTGTACTTTGCGTTCTCTTGCAAAATAATTGTATATACGTAGTGTTCATACACACCGTCTGATCTGTTAGTACACGGCTGTGTACCTAGAAATATATAAAAAAAAAGCCTTTTCATTGGCACCTGTACTTTGCGTTCTCTTGCAAAATAATTGTATATACGTAGTGTTCATACACACCGTCTGATCTGTTAGTACACGGCTGTGTACCTAGAAATATTAAAAAAAAAAAGCCTTTTCATTGGCACCTGTACTTTGCGTTCTCTTGCAAAATAATTGTATATACGTAGTGTTCATACACACCGTCTGATCTGTTAGTACACGGCTGTGTACCTAGAAATATAAAAAAAAAAAAGCCTTTTCATTGGCACCTGTACTTTGCGTTCTCTTGCAAAATAATTGTATATACGTAGTGTTCATACACACCGTTCTGATCTGTTAGTACACGGCTGTGTACCTAGAAATATATTAAAAAAAAAGCCTTTTCATTGGCACCTGTACTTTGCGTTCTCTTGCAAAATAATTGTATATACGTAGTGTTCATACACACCGTCTGATCTGTTAGTACACGGCTGTGTACCTAGAAATATAAAAAAAAAAGCCTTTTCATTGGCACCTGTACTTTGCGTTCTCTTGCAAAATAATTGTATATACGTAGTGTTCATACACACCGTCTGATCTGTTAGTACACGGCTGTGTACCTAGAAATATATAAAAAAAAAAGCCTTTTCATTGGCACCTGTACTTTGCGTTCTCTTGCAAAATAATTGTATATACGTAGTGTTCATACACACCGTCTGATCTGTTAGTACACGGCTGTGTACCTAGAAATATATAAAAAAAAAAGCCTTTTCATTGGCACCTGTACTTTGCGTTCTCTTGCAAAATAATTGTATATACGTAGTGTTCATACACACCGTCTGATCTGTTAGTACACGGCTGTGTACCTAGAAATATATAAAAAAAAGCCTTTCATTGGCACCTGTACTTTGCGTTCTCTTGCAAAATAATTGTATATACGTAGTGTTCATACACACCGTCTGATCTGTTAGTACACGGCTGTGTACCTAGAAATATTAAAAAAAAAAGCCTTTTCATTGGCACCTGTACTTTGCGTTCTCTTGCAAAAATAATTGTATATACGTAGTGTTCATACACACCGTCTGATCTGTTAGTACACGGCTGTGTACCTAGAAATATATAAAAAAAAAGCCTTTTCATTGGCACCTGTACTTTGCGTTCTCTTGCAAAATAATTGTATATACGTAGTGTTCATACACACCGTCTGATCTGTTAGTACACGGCTGTGTACCTAGAAATATAAAAAAAAAAGCCTTTTCATTGGCACCTGTACTTTGCGTTCTCTTGCAAAATAATTGTATATACGTAGTGTTCATACACACCGTCTGATCTGTTAGTACACGGCTGTGTACCTAGAAATATATAAAAAAAAAAAGCCTTTTCATTGGCACCTGTACTTTGCGTTCTCTTGCAAATAATTGTATATACGTAGTGTTCATACACACCGTCTGATCTGTTAGTACACGGCTGTGTACCTAGAAATATTAAAAAAAAAAAGCCTTTTCATTGGCACCTGTACTTTGCGTTCTCTTGCAAAATAATTGTATATACGTAGTGTTCATACACACCGTCTGATCTGTTAGTACACGGCTGTGTACCTAGAAATATAAAAAAAAAAGCCTTTTCATTGGCACCTGTACTTTGCGTTCTCTTGCAAAATAATTGTATATACGTAGTGTTCATACACACCGTCTGATCTGTTTAGTACACGGCTGTGTACCTAGAAATATATAAAAAAAAGCCTTTTCATTGGCACCTGTACTTTGCGTTCTCTTGCAAAATAATTGTATATACGTAGTGTTCATACACACCGTCTGATCTGTTAGTACACGGCTGTGTACCTAGAAATATATAAAAAAAAAAAGCCTTTTCATTGGCACCTGTACTTTGCGTTCTCTTGCAAAATAATTGTATATACGTAGTGTTCATACACACCGTCTGATCTGTTAGTACACGGCTGTGTACCTAGAAATATAAAAAAAAAAGCCTTTTCATTGGCACCTGTACTTTGCGTTCTCTTGCAAAATAATTGTATATACGTAGTGTTCATACACA
>ONZH01005783.1:0-57632 GCA_900303285.1 Rhinella marina | reverse complement strand
ATATTATACATGGCTTAATGCAGCTAGAAAATTATTCTGGATATGAACATACTGTATAGCAACTATTATGTCTATGATTTATTAAAAAAGCATTGATAAAAATATTCCAGGAGTGTTGTGGATTCCTATATACGCTCCCCAGGTTTATGCTCCAAAGCAATAAAGGGAAGAGCGATGGTGGAGGTGGAGAATAATTCGAGTCCAGACTTTATAAAGTTCAACAGCTTTACTTGATTCAACTTGTATCTGTACAAGAAGTGATCTTTCTCTTGGTCCCAGCAGGTTTTTGGGTAAACTGACAGGCAAACTTGAATATTGTACTTTCTCCTTCTCTGCTGTGCTAAACTTGGCTTTAGCCTGGTAGCTGCACTCTGCAGCGATTCTGGTACCTTTGGAGTGGAGTGCCTTTGGCTGTTGACCTCCTCGCAATACTCTGTCTCTTAATCTGTAAGGAGTTAGGGTGCTCTATGAGCTGCTTCCCTCTGGAGAGAATCCTGCTGCAGGAGGGGAATCTTCTAGACATGTCTGCTTCCAACATTAGTATCCACTTAGACTGACTAAACACTTCCTGCAGCCCCTCCCTTGATATGAAGCAGGTCTAGCCCACTTCTGCCCAAAAGGGGGAAAATGGAATGGTAAGTGATATATCTCCCACTCTACCAGATACATACTGCCATCTGCTGAACAGTTACATTACATGACATGAAATACATGAAATACAGTTACATAGCAATAATAGGAATGCACAGTGTAAAGGACCTGGAATAAAGATGACAAAGATGTTAGAAATTAGAGACAGTAGCAGGATGTACGAATAGTAGTTCCACTCTGGGTACTAAATATCCCCTTCTTCCCCCACTCATCCCCTTTGACATGAACATTGGAGCATTTCATGCTCTGATGCTCTCCCTTGCCCTGCGCAGGGCAACGGCTTTTTTCTGGAGATCCGGTAACGCATACCTCCCAAGTGTCCCTCTTTTGGAGGGACAGTCCCTCTTTTTGACCCAAGTCCCTCTGTCCCTCTTTGATGCTTAAATGTCCCTCTTTTTGACCTGGAGAATTAATGCATAAATGTGCATTAATACATTTACAAAATTTCTATCTGTATGGTTTCTACCTGTATATTAGACTATAACTTCATTATTTGGTGCAATTTGGACCTTAAAATATCTATAATCTGATGATTTATGTGCTAATATTTCTATACAACATTTCTATAGACATTGAAGCGCAAGAAAAAAAAAGGCCACAGGGGCTCCAGTAATTATGATTTGGGCGGAGTTAGAGGCGTGGCCTAGTATTAAAAAACTGCCATGATGCGCGCCACACATATTGTCCCTCTTTGCAATTTTCAAAAGTTGGGAGGTATGGTAACGTACCGGGCTCTCCATGGGTAGGTGGAGGCTTCTGCCTAGCAGTGAGCCTGCTGATATCACTGGCACTAATGGGCGGGCTCTAGCACTGATCTAGCCTGTAAAACAGCTAGGGCAGTGCTAAAGCCCTCCCATCAGTGCCGGAAGCCTCCGCCTAGCAGTGTGTGAATGTAAACAAAAAAGCGCTTGCCCTGCACAATGCATGTAATGCTCAGCTTAGAGGAGCTGAGTGGGGGAAGAAAGGGATATGTCTGGGTTCAGCTCTGAACGTGGACAATCCCTTTAAAGTAACCTCTGGATAACCTCTGAACACATAAAAAAGGTTAGCAAAACTGTGTGAAAAACACTGTGTGACTAAATAAACCATTGATCATATGGCAGAATTCAGAAGTACATGTCTTGCATCACATTAATTAAGGGTATGACCACACATGCAGGTTTTTTTATGTCAAAATCAGCAGTGGATCATGACAGCAGAGAAAGTAGGGGTTTTCTGGCCTTGCAGTTTAAATTCTGGCTGGAGCATGTGCCCAAAGAACAAAAAAAACTCCACTCACCTTTTCATGTCACGTACCTTCTTTAAACATGGCCACTGAGGCTAGTGATTGGCAGCAATATTCACAGGATTCAACACTTGTGGTCCAGCAGGGACCTCAACCAGCCCCAAAGGGTACGCGAGCGCTGAAACAGAAGGTCAGCAGGTGAGTGGAGTTTTTTTTTTTCCTTTGAGCTCATGCTCCAGCTGTTTGTTAAAGGGGTTGTCCACTATTTTTGTACTGTTGACCTATCCTCAGGATAGGTCATCAATATCAGATCGGTGGGAGGCTGATTCTTGGCACCCCCGCCGATCAGCTGTTTGTTTACCTGCTTGCCGTTACAGCTCAGCCACCCCATTCACTTCAATGGGACAGCTGACCTATTCAAGTGAATAGTTTGGGTCAGTCAAGCCACAGTTAGTGCAGGAGATGTGGCCCTCACATGGCCTGTTTTTCACAAACCGTGAGATGGGCATGTGGCTTGCTAGACACCAGACTAGACAGTCTAAAGATGTCTCAGAGTCCAGCAGACTACCGTATATAGTCTGAAGGTCCACCAAAGTTGTAACCCAGCATGAGACACTGTGATAAATCTGGCATATGATTACACAGTCTAGTCTAAGTTTACAAGTGAAACCACTATTACAGAGACTGGTCTCCAATTATGCAATACAGGTTCTGTTTCTCATAGTTACAGGTCACAAATCCTTATCGAATTCATGGAACTAATTTATTGAAGATGATGTGCGAAATATATAATTGGGTTATTTGGCCTCTTATTTTATCTTGGATAATGAATTCTGCCAATCTCAGTCATATGATACAAAAATCACCCTCAGTTTCTAATATTATCTATTGTATGTACAAAGTCCTGTCTGTCTATAAAGTTTGCTGTCTGCAATCTATACAGTAACAGCCATTGTCTGTAATAAATGTCTACGCATGTAGCTGTAAGACAACGCATGGAATTCCCTGTATTCAGAAGAATGAGGAATGTAAGAGCCGGCCAAGCAGTGCCTGTATCTGTAAACATAGGAACTTTTTTTGCTAAGTCCTTCTTCAAAGTGTAGGTCCCTTGGGGTGAAACAATGAGAAGTGTCTGCACACACACTAGGGGGAATGACTTTACATAACACGTAGACCAAGAAGTATGTTGGGAAAGTTAAGATAGTTACTTTACATCACAGTCTGCCAGTTGTGGAGGCTGTCGAAGGAAGAGATTAACATCCCTTGCCGTATATATTTGAAGCTATGATGATTATAGTGTACTTGATGCAGTTAAAAATACTGGAAAAGACAATCTTTGGATACTGATGAAAAGAAAAACTGAAGATGCCATAATAAATATCAAATCGCTCCTTGCAATCAAATTATATGTGTAAAGATACACAGAAATGACCTTCCGTCATTTAGTCCTCCTTCACATCTCCAAAAGTGTATCGTATGCAGCACTGGGATTGGATCCTAAAAGAGAAGTCCATATGTTATAGTATTCAGGCTCATGCACACGAACGTATTTTCTTTCCGTGTCCTGTTTTTTTGCGGACCATATGCGGAAACATTCATTTCAATGGTTCCGCAAAAAAAAAAACGGAAATTACTCCACGTGCATTCCGTTTATGTCCGTATTTCCGTTCCACAAAAAATAGAACATGTCCTATTATTGTCCGCATTACGAACAAGGATAGGACTGTTCTGTTAGGGGCCAGCTGTTCCGTTCTTCAAAATACAGAATGCACACGGACGTCATCCGTATTTTTTGAGGATTCATTTTTGCAGACCGAAAAATACATACGGTCGTGTGCATGAGCCCTTCCTGTCATTAGGATTCACTCTTGGTTTTTGTCAAAAAAATACATAAAAACTACACTGTGTGATCCTGGTCTGAAAGCAGAATACAACTTTTTAGACCACAATTTACAAAATGTCACTGTTAAGGCATTCCGTATGGCATCCGTGTTTCCATTTTTTTGGCGGATCCATTGTAACAATGCCTATCCTTGTCAGCAGAACGGGCAAGAATAGCACATGTTCTATCTTTTTTGCGGAACGGAAATACGGACATACGGAAACGGAATGCACACGGAGTACCTTCCATTTTTTTTTTGTGGACCCAATGAAATGAATGGTTCCGCATACGGTCCGCAAAAAAAACGGAACGGACACAGAAACAAAATTCGGTCGTGTGAATAAAGCCTAAAAGAAATTGTTTCATTTATTGAACTAATTTGGATCTATATGTTTTGCTGGTTCTTTCTTGGAGTCTCTGCTCTATGATCATTATGAATTCAAAAGTCATGTACAAAAGATACAAAAAAGAAAAATGAAAGAAACGAAAACGAAAGAAAACTGTATAAGATGAAAATAAAGTAAAATAATAATAAAAAAATAATAATAAAAAATTAGAAATTAAAAATATAATAATAACATATAGTAAACACATTTAAATTAGGATTTTAAATGAGAAGTGACATTCTTTCTTTACAGTTCAGGATTGAAATTTGTTAATATGGTTCAAGGTATGATTATGCATCTAATTGAGACATAAATTTAGAGTTTATCCATAGTTCCCAATGTTTGGTGTATTTTTCATAAAGTTGTCTACTCTTTGCTGCCATTTTCTCAAATCTGCAGTTAATATTAATTTTTTTAATAATCATATGGATTTTTGGTATGGTATAAAATTTCCATTTACTCGCAATGGATTGTAAGGCTGAGGTTAGTGTATGATGAATAATGTTTTTTTGATATATAGCTTTTTGGTTGACATTAAATCTTAATAGGTAAAAAATCAGGGCTAAAGGAAGTTGTTATCTTTAATGGTTCAAATATTTGGGAATTTATATCCTCCCAAAATTTCAAAATCTTCGGACATTCCCAAAATATATGTAAAATAGTTCCAATTTGACCACAACCTCTCCAACACAAGTTTGAAGAGTCATTATATATTTTTGATAACTTGTATGGTGTATAATACCATCTAAATATCATTTTCACTTATGTTTCATGGTGTTCAGAGCATAGGGAACTCTTCATAGAAGATATGAACGCCTCTTGCCACTGATTTTTAGATATTCGAATATTCAGCTCTCTTTCCCATTTGGTTATATGAGATTTATGTATCTCTAAATAACTGTCAGTTAATAATGAGTGGAATAAAGTCATACATTTTATTTTCAAGGAGTATTGTTTTTTATCCATTGCAGCAAGTATTAATGGTGGGATTTTTGGGAATGTTAGGTTTGTGTTATTCAAGATAGTTCTTATTTGTAGGTATTTATATAGGTCTGTTTTGGGTAGTTTGCATAGTTTTAAAAAAATATGCAATGTAGACCCTTGGAATAGTTGTTGTATATGAGTTAACCCTGCTTCTCTCCAATAGTTCTAGGGTTTGTATGGGACATAGTATGGGACATAGTTCTAGGGTTTGTATGGGACTAGGCATATCCTTCAAAACTGTGAATTTGGAACAGATATTTTGGAATTTTTTCCAAGCAGATATAGTATCTTTTATTAAAGGGGAGTTTGGGGTATTAGTATGTATCCCTAACAAAATAATGTGTGTTGTGGGGCGCCAGACCCTAGAGGTGAATAAATATAAGGACCCGAATAACCACAGGTGTCCCTTGAAGTAATCCAATCACCAAAATTGATGAAAAATGGAGTATGTGGATTAGATAGGGCTTTATGCCATAGCAGAAAAATAGCAGAAAAGTAAATCCAGATGGTAAGAATTCATCTGAGGCTGTAAAAACTTACTTCACCAGGGAGGGGGGTAAACGGGATAAACTCAAGACACCCGTTACCCTTCCTCCCTCGCCGAGGTCGTCTGTAAGGTGGTAAGTACATCCCATCCTATGCGATGGAAATACTGGAGGGCTCGATATGCAGCAAGTACTTTTAATGATAATCTCGACGCGTTTCGGGGATTTTAGATAAGTATCCCCTTCATCAGGAGCATATTTTTATCTAAAATCCCCGAAACGCGTCGAGATTATCATTAAAAGTACTTGCTGCTTATCGAGCCCTCCAGTATTTCCATCCCATAGGACTGGACGTACTTACCACCTTACAGGCGACCTCGGCGAGGGAGGAAGGGTAACAGGTGTCTTGAGTTTATCCCGTTTACCCCCCTCCCTGGTGAAGTAAGTTTTTACAGCCTCAGATGAATTCTCACCATCTGGATTTTAATGCTATTTTTTCATGTATGTTCCTTTACTTTTCTGCTATTTTTCTGCTATAGCATATAGCCCTATCTAATCCACATACTCTATTTTTCATCAATTTGGTGATTGATACTTCAAGGATACCTATGGTTATTCGGGTCCTTATATTTATTCACCTCTAGGGTCTGGCGCCCCACAACACACATTATTTTATTCTTCATCACGGTACACGTCCTGTACACTGTGCTTGTATCTTTTAGTGGGTCGCTGCCTCTCCCTACTCTGATCCTCTCTTACAGCCTGTGGTCAATACTACCGTTTGGCGCCCATTTCCACTTCTTCTTTCCCTTCTTATATACATCCCTTATATTCATCTTACTCCTTTTTATTTTTCTATTTTATCCCTAACAAGTTAGCTAATAGAACTTCTATTATTGGTTATTATTACATAATTGTTTTTTCATATTTACCCAAATTTTATCTGGGTTTCCTTTCCACCATTCAATGGATTGGTGAATAAGGTTAGCCATGTGATAAGCTTGTAGATCTGGTATTCCCAAGCCCCCAGATGATTTATTTCTGTTTAATATACACATTGCAATTCTAGGTCTTTTATTGCCCCAATATGAATTTATTTAATTGGGACTCGAATTTCTGGAGCATATATCGTGGTACATTTATTGGGATTGTGCGGAATAAATACAAGAGTTTGGGAAATATAAACATCTTATATAGTGTTATTCTTCCCTACCAGGAGATTTCATGTTGATTCATGCTATTATGATGGTGATGATTGTGGCCTGCATCATTTCCTTTGGAAATGAACCTTCTTCAGTAACCTTGTTGTATATTTCTTTTAGATAAGGAGACAATATATCTATAAATACTTGATAATATTCATTAGAGAATCCATCGGGGCCTGGTGATTTATTTTAAATGAATTAATGGTTTTTGAGATTTCTTCTATAGTGAATGGGGAGTTCAGGGGTATTAATTTTTCATCTGAAATCTTGGGTAGATCCATTGTCTCCAAGAAGGTTTTGATTTGGTTGATATTGGGTTGATGGGTTAAAGGATCTTTATTTAAATTATATAATGCCTCGTAATAATTTTTAAATTGATTAGCAATATGTTGTGGGGAGGTTATATCTGTATTTGTATATTTGTCTTTCAATAAGGCTATTTTAGTTTTATTTCTATGTTGTTTTACTCTGTTTGTCATAAAGGCCGTAGCTTTGATATTTTGGGAATAGTACCGTTGTTTTAGTCTGGAAAGGTTTTGTTCATATTTATCCAGGAAAATAATTCTAATTTCATCCCTGAGTTTTATTGGTATAGATTTTGTATGGTTATTAGGGTTACTTTTATGAAGTTTTTCAGCATTGTTTAAAGCCTTCATTTTGTCTGTTAGTACTTTTTGTTTTTGCTTTTTGTACTGCTTTCCATATTTTATCATTAATCCTCTTACAAATGCTTTATATGACTTCCAAAAAGAGTGTATCTATTTATGTCTGGGGTATCATTAATCTTAAAATATTCTTTTAAGTCTGTTGAGAGTTTCTGTCTTATTAATGGGTCTGATATGAGGTAATTATTGATTCTCCATATATATTCAGGGTTAGGATTATATTGTTCGTTTATAGTCGTAATTATAGGGACGTGATCCGACCATACAATGTGGTCAATCTTTGAATCTTTTATTAGTTGTAGGGAGTAATAGTCGGTTAGGCAATAGTCAGTCCTAGTGTAAATGTTATGGACATTGGAATAATATGTGTAGTCATGTTCATTGGCATGGAGACATCTCCATGAATCAAACATATCATTATCCATAAGCCATTTCTTCAAAGTTGAGGAAGGTTTCTTGGTTTTATTTGTGGTATCAAGGGTAGGGTCAGATATTATATTCAAATCACCAAATACAAATAAAAGACCCCTCTTAATTTTAGTAGAGTATTTTGTTCATAAAATGTATTTGTCCCGTGTTGGGGCTGTAGACATTACATATAGTATAGGTTATGTTATTAATTTTGTATATCAACACAAGTAACCTTCCTTTTACATCACTATATTTTTGTATTTCTTCAAATGCTACTGTATTTCGTATAGCTACTGTCACTCCTGCTTTCTTCTTATTCGTACAGGAGTGAAACATGTATGGGAAATCTTTATGCTTTAATCTAGGGGTGTCTTCCTTTAGGAGGTGGGTTTCTTGAATACATACTAGATCTATATTATTATTATTAGCTTCTGTCCATAGGGCTAATCTTTAGGTCCCTTCACATTCATAGATAATACCTTAACAGTCATTGTGATGTGTGATATTTAGCTTACATAAAAGTTGAATTACAGTAAAGTCTCTTGGGGTTGCAGTTGATTGAAGGTTGGATTCCAAGGTTTTGAGATGAATCAGTTCTGTAAGATGATATTTCTTGTGAAGAATGTGGTGTTCAGTGCTTGATTTCAACTTGGACCTGTAAACAACAAGAATAAAAAAAGAAAGGAGAACAATACACAAACTGTCCACCGAGGTGGAGACATGTAAACATAGTGAGATCTTTCTTGATCGTTCCATCTTGGGGGTATAGTCTATGTGGAAACTTTAGCCTCTAGGTATATTTTTGTAGTGATTATAAGAAGATCTGATGTTCGTAAGTTCAAGTATTCTTCTTGGATATGGTCAATTCTTCTGAGATGGGTGATGCCTCTTTTTGTTTTCTCTGAGCTTCTATTTCAGTAGTATCCAGGTGCCATTTCTCTAGTAATTTTTGGCCTTGGTCTACGGAGTGGATTACGTGCATAGTTCCATCTTTATAAAGCAAAATTTTTGTAGGGAATCCCCATTTATATGGTATCTTATTTTCTCTAAGACATGAGATTATAAGATGTAGTTTTTTCCTTTCTGAAATTGTCGCCTGAGACAGGTCAGTATATAAGTAGATTTTGTCATACGGTTCAGGTAAAGTAGTTGCTTTTCTTGCCGCTGTCATAAGTGCTTCCTTGATATGATAGAAATGGATGCGTGCTAATACATCCCTCGGTTTACTTTCAGGGATAGATTTTGGTTTCAGGATTCTGAGAGCTCTTTCAGTTGTCAGATCCATACTAGATGCTTCTGGAAGTAATTTTTGCATTAGGTTTAGGATATAGCTAGAAAGTTCACTTGGGGGTATGGATTCAGCTATCCCTGTGAATTTTATGTTGTTCCTCCTAGAGCGGTCTTCAAGATCCGCTATTTTTGCTTTAATTGCTGTGACATCATCGTCAAGAGAGTTGTGGGCATCTACTAGGGTATTATGAGCCCCGGCATACTCAGCCATTTTATTTTCAATATGCCCCACTCTATCTCCTAGATCCTCAATATTTGTAGAAAGGGAGGAACATATTTTGTTAATGTCCGATTTTATGGATGTATTAAGTGCTAATAGCATGTCTTTCATCAAATTGACAGTTATGGTATTGTCAGATGTAGGGACGTGTTCAAAAACATACAGTTTTCGGTGAGAAGGTTTTTTGTAGTCTTGTTTCATTTTCAGAAGTATAATATTCTTCTTTTCTTGGTTTTTGTTTTGCAGGGCTGTGAATACTTGAAGAGTCCGATAGATTTCACTCATCATCTTCGTCTTGGGCTAATGCAGGTAATTCTTTATCTTGTGGTGTATTAGATGTAGATCTTGTTGTTTAAGGAGTTTTTGTGGCGTTTATTCTTTTTGAAGAGCTGTTAACCTATTTTTTCTCCCTTGTTTCAGGTGCCATGGAGGGAGACGAGCTGCTGCTGCTGTTGTTGCATGAAGAATCTCCCTCCTGCCTCCTGGTGCTATCTCCGCCATCTTTGCCGCTCCTGCTGTTGATAAGGAAGAAGTCCTCTAAGTGTTTAGGGGCCTCCCTGACTCTCCTGCTTTTTCCCATGGTGAGTATTTCTCTCCACAGGTCCTCAGATGCTGTTCCTGAAACAAGGTAAATATAGCAAAAGGGGTGGAGCTTGGATTGTGTGACCAGTGATTAAGTGTTAGTGGGAGGCATTTGGCATTTTTTTTTTTTTTTTACAAACATCCCTTAATGGATCCTACTATTACTTCTAATTGATTTTTTTTCTCCCATGCATCCCGCATACTCCGGAACGCTGTACCCCAACATATCAGACTCTCACCTACAGTGGAATCCTAAAAAAAAAACTGAAAACCCACCTCTTCAGACAAGCCCACAAGAAGTGACCCTGCTGAATCTACACCAATATGACCAGCTTTACCCTCACCTACTGTGTCCTTCCTCCATACCTTGTAGATTGTGGGCCCTCTCTCCTTTTGTACCAGTTTGTAACTAGTCTTGTTCATGCTTAGTGCACTTGTCTGTATTATGTATGTATACCCCTTATCATATGTACAGCGCTATGGAATGAATGGTTCTTTAAAAAGAAATAATAATATTTTTTTGACTGATTTTAAAAGAAAGAAAGTGCCATACTGTATCAGTTTTTTTTTGGGCTGGATGGAATAGCACAGACTTTCATGCTTTCCTATGAAGTTAAATAAAAATAGACAGGCATGAAACTGAAAGAAAATGTATGCACTTTGGCATACAATGTTCCTAAAGAGGCCTATGTACAGTATCCTTCAAAGTTTCTGAGTAAAAACATATATGGTAGGAAAGAGGACTGAAACCTGATAGAATTGACTAAGGGCTCATTCACATGACCATAAATGGGTCCCCATCCGTTCCTCAATTTTACGTATGGGTGTGGACCCATTCATTTCAAGGGGGCCGCAAAAGATTCAGACAACATACGTGTGCTGTCTGCATCCGTTGCTGTGTTCCATGGCTCCACAAAAAATATGGAACATGTCCTATTCTTGTCCATTTTGTGGACAACAATAGGCATTTCTGTAATGGGCCGCCTGTTCCATTCCACAAATTGCAGAACGCACACAGGCGGCATCCGTGTTTTGCAGATCCGCAAATTGCGCACCGCAAAACACAGTGCGGTCGTGTGAATGAGCCCTAAAACTAAGAAATACTGATGTGCAAAACAGAACAGAAATATTGTTAGTTCAGAATTGTGCTCGACAGCGTGGTGGATCCACAAAGACGTCTGTTCTCAAGGACGACAAGTTGAACTTTGCAAGCAGCAAAAAAATGAAACAAATCAAAAACTAAACAAACTGCACCGTAGAAGGCTCTGCAAGTGAATGTGGAAAACACTGGGATTGATTTTATTAAAGATACCTTAAAACTAGACCAGCATGGCAGAAGATGCTCAAAATATATCACAGCAGCACATGTTATATAACTTTTGCTGCATTTTGCTTGTTGAGTGACTTTATACTAATATTTAGCACCAAAGTTTTGGTCCATTTTTGCACGTGTTGGCACATTTTAAGCTTTGTCTAGGAATGACAAAGGCCAGATTGCTGAAAAGTGTTTTGGAGTACACGGTGCTTTCTTGTGCTCACTAAAATGGTTTGTATTATTTATTTTTGTACACTTTTATATTGATTCTGGTATATATTCCATGTTTCTGGTTCATACTTCATACTTTGGGGGTGACTTGTTGCCTACATTGTTTATAGCAGCAGCTTTCATGCATTTTAACTACATACTGATAATGCTGCTTATGGGTATTTAAGGGGACATGATCTGTTTATGCTGACTTGCTGTACTCTACAGATAGCGGGTGGACAGTATCCATTTCTTGTGTGTTGTAGGTTCCATCTTTTAATCTTGTGTATTTTGTACATGTATTTATGAATAAAGCTACATTTTTACAATAAGGCAATGTTTGGACTTAATCCATTGATGGACCTCTTACTTGAAGGTCATTGATTCCTGATAATTGCCTACTCATTACAGAGGAGGGAGCTACATTCACATAGAGCAATCATCTCCTCTGTATGGTGACCAGTAATTGCTCCAACCCATACAGATTCATAGTTTATGGGTAGCAGATTGCAGTTTACACAGGACATTCTGCTGCACAGAAACAATGATTTTGGTGCTGCATCAACAATACTTTCAACTAATGAATGAATGTGTGCTAGCTCATCTTGGGGCCGGTAGCACCTGATAAGAACTTACCTTAAAAGAGTGTTTAGGAGCTGTCAGGCAACTAGAGAAAAGTGCAGAGCAGCTCTTTGACAGAAAGTGAGAAGGAGAAGCAATAGTCAACAAACAGTTGAGACATGCCAGTAATTGTCACAAACTGAGAGGGACAGAATCCTTGAACTGAAAGACCTTGGTTTATCACTCCAGCAGATCGCTAGACATTTAGGCCGAGATGTCAGCACTGTTCAATGTTGCTTCTCTCGGTGGTTGGGAGAACAATGACAAACTGAAATGACAGCAAGAGGTGTTCCATTGACCTCACACCACCACTCAAATAGGCTATCATGGTGCACAGCAAGACGACAATAGAGGATGGAATTGAGGTCTAACCTCTTCAGTGATGAGCCCCGCTTTTGTTTCGGATGGAATGATAGTCGTAGATTGGTCTGAAGACCACGTGAGCAATCCCATGAAGAGGGCTTCACAAGTGAAAATCACATGGTTCCTACTCCTGAGATTATGGTGTGCAGAAGTCATGTGGGTATATTGGTCATCACTGCACCCAAACAGATGACATATTTGTTGCAGCATCAGCGGGATCAGAGCAGCAGTGAACAAGTATGTATAACATGTTTTATTTTGTCAACCCATTCCCTGCCACTGAGAAAATTTTATTTTAACTCAGACAACCCCTGCTCAATATCTGCTGCTTCAATGATCCCTAATGGATTTTGTTTAATTCTCCTGCAATGAAGACGTGTCATACTTTCACATGACCGCTGCAGCCAATCACTGGCCTCAGCAGACTCCATCTTTGTCACCAGATGACAGGTAAACAAAAACTGTCAGGGACCAAAAGAAGGTCAACATTGGAGCAACAGGGGATTGAACAAGTGAGTATGGGTTTGGGGACTTAACCAAAGTTTTAAAATCCCATAAAACCCATTATATACATAACATTTTTTAGATGCGGCTCCATAACAAAGCAAGAGATATCCAATTAAGTAGTTTTACCAGCAATGTCATCCACTGCTCCTCACCCTCAGAGGCTATCCTAGACCATCTACTATATTTTTATACAAATATCACAACATACAGTTTGAATGAATTAGACAAGTTTCATACCTGTGACTGTCCTCTCCAACAGGCTGTTCCATCACAAGATGCTGGGAATCGGCAGGACAAAAAAACGTTTTGTGCAGAGTTTTTGTGTGACCGATTCCCGGCATACTTGCAGGGTAGAAGCTGGACCTCTGCCGTACCCCATTATAGTCAATGAGGTCCAGCAGGCAGGCAGCAGTATCCAGCAATGCCGGATCCAGAGGACTCTGGTAGGCTATTCTAAGCTGAAGAGGATAGCTGCAGGTGTGAAACGAGCCATAACCTGGAAGGACATATTTCCATAAATAGTTTTGACATGTTTTTGACCACATTTTTCACATTCCCTATAAAACTATAGCAGCTTAACAGAAATGTTGCAGCCTTGCAGCAATTATGAAAATAGTGGCAAAAACGTGACAAAAACAACTGATGGAAAAATACCTATATAGTAACATGTGAGCGGCTAACCTTACCCCAACAATAAAAATAGATCAAGAGGAAAAAATACAAAAACAATTAAGGCTATTGTACCTCACCACCGTCACCTTCTTAAAGACTATCAGAGAAATACAAGTTTGGAATTCAATCAATGATTTACTATATATATCTACATGGCCTTGTTTAAAACATGCCACTTCCGAACCCCCTTGGTATCAAGTTTGATAGTTCTTTCAAGGCGCAAAACTACAAAGGATATGCAGTGTAAATGTGATACTTAAAATACACTAATGACAAAGCGGGCTCAGCGCTGATCAAGCTGTCATTAGATGTACTTAAGCTATGTGCTTTATAAGTCATAATGGCATAGGCTATATTACTAAAACAATTTGCACCAGTGGTAAAGAGCTGCACATGTGCCACTATTTCTAGTACAATGACAGCATGATCATGATGCTATGCCAGCTATTTTCTGTTTGAGTGGAAAATAACCCTTCACATGCCAGGGTGATACACAGTGTCCGACTGGCCAACCAGAGTACTAGAGGATCCTCCAGTGGACCCAGGTTCTAATACCAAAAGGTCCAGGAAAATTAAAATGATTTGGCGCTGCTTTTGGAGCCATTCACTTGCCACTAGGATCTATTTCTTTGAAACACAGCCTATTAGATTTTATTTATTATATGATGGTTGGGCCCTCTAGAATAAATTTCTTTGGTGGGCCCAAGGAACCCCAGTCCAACCCTGGTGATTCGATAAAATTGATTTGTTCCTCTCTAGGAGACAGCAAATAGGAAGTAAAAGGCCAAAGCAATATCTAATGTTATAATGAGTTAAACATAATGTTTATTATCATTGCATTTTGTCACAAGACAGGCACCTTTACAATTTAAGGATTGAAATGGTCTTACAAAAAGTATTTGCAATGAATAGGGCGTTTGAATATTATTCCAATATGTATGCAATGAAAATTTTGTTCTGCTGCAAAAGGAACGCCATGGGAACAAAACCCGTAAGCTGGTGGAGGAATTGTGTTTTTTTTCCAATTCCACCCCATTTGAAATTTTTTTCTCAGTTCCCCACTACATTGTATGCCATATTAAATAGTGCTATTAGAATGTACAACTTGTCCCGCCAAGAATAAACCCTCATACAGCTATGTGAATGGAAAAATAAAAAAGTTATGGCTCAAGGAGATAGGCAAGAAAAATGAAAACACAAAACCAAAAAGAAAAAACTCCGGTATCCTAAGGTGAAACCTTGCTTTCATGTTGTGGGTTAAACTAATGTTCTAGGAAACTCAGTCTTGTCAAAATTTGGGAAATTGTTCTTGTGTTTAGTGAGATATTGATCAAAATCTTACTTTTCAAAGGTGCTTTACAATCATTTATATCCTTGTAAATAGTGAAGAAGGAAATAGGGTGAGGAGATTACATATAGTGCCATTTATATATGAAATCTCTGGGGCTGTGTGATTATTGCATTATTTTCTATGCAGGGGTGGAAGGGGTTAATAAGAGCAGATAGCATAGCACTCCTGAGAGATGCAATTGATTGATGGTCACATGTAACAAGCTACCGGCCTATAAAAGAAAGCTGTTTCAGAGTTGCAAAGAGTTGATCAGCGTTGCAAAGGGGTGAGTTTAAACAAAAGGTAAAAAGGTGCACAATTACACAAGAAAGCAGTTTTTTGCATTTATATGAACTTATATTAATGACCTATCCTTAATACAGGTCCATCGGTCCATCAAGCACCCCTGAGGGGGTGATCCGTAGTATCTACGAAGTAGGCGCAGACACTACACAGCTCCATGCAGCAGGTTTACTGCAAACACCGCTTCCATTGAAGTAAAAGGGCACTCTATGAAGTGCATTGAATTTGCTGGTTAATATGTTGATATCATCCTCATTCCCAGCAAAGAAATGGGGGTGACTATCAACATATTAATTAGTGGTTCAGGGTCCTTTCCAGCAGTACTATGCACATAGTATTGTACTCTGTAGTGCTTGTGGGAGGTGACAGATTTAGCTTAAATGCTATGGACACCTTTGGGACACTCTTTTGATAGCAGTTTACTCATTTTGAACTATGAATAATTTTTTCAATTGGTCTTAAAAAAATTTAGTCCTGTCAGCTGACGACTCCTGTGAAGTCTTATCTCTGATTCTCCTGACCTCATAAACATTCATCATAGCTATACTCTGATAAAACTGATAAGAAAATGAGAGTTGGGTAGCATTACATTGTCAAAATACATTCCTGTGCGCCATCTATTTAAAAAGCAGTAGGCACAGCCAGATCAGACATATGCCAAACAATGTCAGCAACTACCAGATCCTTTTACTACAATGGGTCTGTTTGGTTCCAGTATGAGTACAGGTATTTTACAGAACAATATACCACTGCATGCGTTTGGCGGCAACGGAGGAGCCAGGGCAAGTAGTGAGAGGAGCCAGAACATGTAGTGGAAGGTCCTAGAAACGGGCACCCTGACCCAGGTCACCATGAAATGATGTGTTCACTATTTCTCCAAAAAGTTCTGGGAAAGATAGATTTCCTCATATCCAGATGTTGTAACCTCAGAGGTTTTATAGACAATGAGGACCTTGAAGGATCATTGAGGACTTTTTCCCACGTGTGGCTCCACTTGGAGGTACAAATTGATGCAAGCCAAATTATATTTGCAAAATGTTTCATGAAGCAATGATTCATCGTCATTCACACACCTTTAAAGGAGCCTAATTATGGTATTACAATAAGGTTACAAAGTATTCCACAGACAGCGGAGCCTCCTTCCAGCTTAGTGTACAATTGCTCCCATTCAACTCAACTTTCTAAATATACTCAAGCCACTCGTCTGACTTGTCCATTTACACCTTTTTGTTGTTCACTTTCCATTTGTCCCTTTTTCACTTAACAATTTAACAAAGAGTGAACAACAATATGACAAGGCGGTGTAAATCCCCCCTGCACGGTGCATAGCTATGATCCACTCCCCCTGCATCTCATTCTTCTTCATCAGAAGCTCAACAGCTGCATCCCAAATCTCCTGAGTCACACAAATTGTTCCTGAAACAATATGTCAAAACACCATTAGTGCAGTAATCTCCCTCTCACACTCACTAATACCACATCACCTTCCATCCATAGGACCTTTTCACTGCACTACAAATAACACACTGGTAGTGGCGTACATAGAGAAGTAAGGGCCCCGTAGCAAGGATCAAACCCGGCCCCCCACACAGGACAAAAGAGTTTCCACCGACACCCCTTTCAATGACCCTTGGGCCATTTTTTTCCACTGCTTCATTTGCTAAAACTTGTTCCTTTAGAGGGTAGAGTCCTGACCAAGTTTAACCTGTAGAAGAGGAGATAATCCCAACTAAAACTGGGCCCCCTCTTGTCCTGGGCTCCATAACAGTCGCATGGTCTGCCGCTATGGTAGCTACCCCCTTGCACACTGAGGCCAGGGGCCCATTTATCAATGGTGTGGGAAGAGCACCTCCAGATATTATAGTACGATCAAGAAGAACACTATGCATGATACACATGCCGGAAATCACAGCATATGAGTCATCTTCATTTTTCCTAGTACATTTCAATATAGATGTTTTCCAAGGCAATTTGATCTAAAGGGGTTATCCAGTTTGGCCAGTCTTTGAGGCAAAATGGGTCTTTTCTACATCTCAGGTGTTCAGAGTGGCGAAATACCTGTGGCAAGTGATCAGTGGAAGTGAGGCTTTAGTTAAAGGGGTTATCCAAGACCTATGATGCCCCCCATATGCCCGGGCCCCTCACGGAGGTTGTACTTACCTCGCTCCCCAGCACCCCTGTCGCTCCTGATGCCGGCACAGCCGCCGCTGCATCTCAGAGGAAAACATCCGGCAACAGGGGTCAGCCAATAGCAGGCCGCTATGGTGATGCTAGGAAGGCTTGTCCCCGTCACATCATCAAAAGCAAGGGGAGTAAGGTAAGTACAACCTCTGTGAGGGCAGATTTCTATTCATGTTTGTGCTGGATTTTTCCATGGTGTAAAATTCAAGATGTGTGAATATGCCCTCTCAAGACAAGAGGACAATTGGAACAGATTTAAAAATCAGCAGTGAACTAAAGGTTTGTTTTCCAGGACTGTCGGGATCCGACAACACCCCCCCCCCCCCCAAAAAAAAACCAGCATTACCTACAGGTTCAATAAAGGTTTAATAATCTAGATTATTTGACAATCTGCATGAGATGTAATATTTTATGTGTCACCACTATCAGATATATAGGAAATAACATCACTACACAATCAATGTCTGTCTACACTTTCCTTTCCTTTTTTTGAATTTTTTTTTTTATTGCTCTACTGATCCTCCATCGGTTCTCCCTCGACATGAAATGTGAGGACCCTGCCAATCACTAGGTGAGCTGGGTCACCAGTGTGACCACTAGATGGCTGAGGGAAAGTAACACTGTATTTTTAAAGTGTTACTTTCCAGGCATCTTCTTTAAAAACAAAAAATCACTGCTGGACCAGCCCATCAAAGGGGTTCTCCGGGAGTGACGACATTTTATCTATTGACAGCTGCCTGCCACCTGAAACAGATAATTTACTTCAGTAAATTGCTGCTTGTGGACACATCAATGCTGAAGCCAGTTATTGGACCATGCACATGCATCACTGGATGTCAACACTGCAGGGACCGGAAGACACAGTGGAGGCAGTGCTGAGGACATGGAGCAGGCAGCCACGATTAGATAAAATGTTCTTATTCTAGGGAGCACCCCTTTAAGGATGATTTAATTTCTCCCCCTCAGTGTTTTTGTGATCTTCTGCATTTTATCTGGCATATTTTGTGGTATTCTTTATGCAAAAAAAACACCTCCAGATGTTGACTCTTAAGCTTGTATTAGACAGCCCGATATGGCAGACGAATGTCGGGAAGGAAGCGTTCCATTCTGGTAATCAGCTGCTCGCTAGTGGAGGAGACTGCTGCTATTACATGAAGTGATCTCCTCCGCAGCATGGGGAGGAGCAGTCCCTATGCCATCACTCATCCCCATCCCCAGTGGTTTTCCAGCAGCAGATCGTTATTAGACAGCACAATCTGCCACCTGCAAATGATGATTTTTTAACATGTCAAAAGATTTGCATTGCCCAATGATCGAGCTTTTGAATTACACTGCAGGATCACATTACACATGCGAACACTCGTTGGCGATAATCTGCCACAAATTGGGCAGTGTAATACAGGCTTAAGTTTATGGGAATTATAAACCACAGTAAAATTATGCATTTCTTGTAGTATTATTCTTTGCTTGTCTTATGTTTTTGGGTCATTGGCCTTTTCATTATAAACTGCAGCACGCTCTGGGTGTGGTGTTGTGGTGTCATTTTTGTAGATCAATTTGTACCTCCAAGTAGAGCCACATGTGGGAAAAAGTTCTCAATAATCCTTCAAAGTCCTCAATGTGTATAAAACCTCTGAGGAAAAAAACACAATACAACAGCACTCTGCAAACACAAATAAAGTCCAATAATGTCATAACCAGAGGTCGCAATAACGCATAAAAAGCCTCATAGACGCGTTTTCAGGCAATTTTACTCCCTGAAAAAAGTCTAAGGCGTACCACTACACCTTAGACCTTTCCCAGTTTTTCATCAGCGCAGTGAGCGCTGTGAACGGCACAGGCAGCACAGCAATGCTGCTTGTGCCTGAAGTAACCAATAACAAAGCTCCTTACAGCAAGGAGCTTTGTTATTGGTGTGCCAGAGCAATACAGGTCGGGCGAGGCAGAGGAAGCCGGCGGGAGCTGGAAGGAGGAGGGGCCTGCTCCCGGGGCTGGAAGGAGAGCAGGCGCGCAGAGCATGGACCCTGGGAAACAAAACAGGGACGCTGGAGAGGTAAAGGGCTGCGGACTGATGTCTCTGGTGCCTGGGAGAAGAGCTGCCTCCAGCCTGTGTCCCTCCGGGGGAGAGGGATGGGAGAGTTGTGGCAGTGAAAAGCTGTCAGTCTTCAAGTGAGTGATTTTCCCCCTCCCCCAACCATGGTTCTGTCCAGTCTCCCAGTTCTCTGCTCCCCCTCCTCCTGTCACCCCACTAGTAACCCAGCTCTCCCCCCCTCTAGTGACCCTGCTCCCCCTGTCATCCCTCTAGTGACCCTGCTCCCCCTGTCTCCCCACTAGTGACCCTGCTCCCCCTGTCGTCCCTCTAGTGACCCTGCTCCCCCTGTCGCCCCACTAGTGACCCTGCTCCCCCTGTTGCCCCACTAGTGACCCTGCTCCCCCTGTCATCCCTCTAGTGACCCTGCTCCCCCTGTCGTCCCTCTAGTGACCCTGTTCCCCATCTCCCACTAGTGACCCTGTTTCCCCTTGTCGCCCCACTAGTGACCCTGCTCCCCTGTCGCCCTACTAGTGACCCTGCTTCCCTTGTCGTCCCTCTAGTGACCCTGCTCCCCCTGTCTCCCCACTAGTGACCCTGCCTCCCCCTGTCTCCCCACTAGTGACCCTGCTCCCCCTGTCATCCCACTAGTGACCCTGCTCCCCTGTCGTCCCTCTAGTGACCCTGCTCCCCCTGTCGTCCCACTAGTGACCCTGCTCCCCTGTCGTCCCTCTAGTGGCCCTGCTCCCCCTGTCTCCCCACTAGTGACCCTGCTCCCCCTGTCGTCCCTCTAGTGACCCTACTCCCCCTGTTGCCCCACTAGTGACCCTGCTCCCCCTGTCTCCCCACTAGTGACCCTGCTCCCCCTGTCATCCCACTAGTGACCCTGCTCCCCTGTCGTCCCTCTAGTGACCCTGCTCCCCCTGTCGTCCCACTAGTGACCCTGCTCCCCTGTCGTCCCTCTAGTGGCCCTGCTCCCCCTGTCTCCCCACTAGTGACCCTGCTCCCCCTGTCGTCCCTCTAGTGACCCTACTCCCCCTGTTGCCCCACTAGTGACCCTGCTCCCCCTGTCACCTCACTAGTGACCCTGCTCCCCCCTGTTGCCCCACTAGTGACCCTGCTCCCCCTGTCGTCCCACTAGTGACCCTACTCCCCCTGTCGTCCCTCTAGTGACCCTGCTCCCCCTGTCGCCCCACTAGTGACCCTGCTTCCCCTGTCATCCCTCTAGTGACCCTGCTCCCCCTGTCTCCCCACTAGTGACCCTGCTCCCCCTGTCTCCCACTAGTGACCCTGCTCCCCCTGTCATCCCACTAGTGACCCTGCTCCCCCTGTCGTCCCTCTAGTGACCCTGCTCCCCCTGTTGCTCCACTAGTGACCTTGCTCCCCCTGTCGCCCCACTAGTGACCCTGCTCCCCCTGTCGCCCCAAAAGTGACCCTGCTCCCCCTGTCGCCCCACTAGTGACTCTGCTCCCCGTCACCCCACTAGTGACCCTGCTCCCCCTGTCACCCCACTAGTGACCCTGCTCCACCTCCTTCTGTCACCCCACAGGGAAGCTGAACAGACTCCACCGACTACAATGGGATCCGTTCAGTTTCCATTTGCCGATCTGTCTTTTTACCAGACAAAAAAACTCCTGCATACAAGGCTTTTTTGTCTGGTCTTTCAACAGAATCTGCAACAGAGGCTCCAAATGCAGCCTCCAACGCAGATGTGAGCAAGTGCAGGCCTGTGTATTATGTATTTTAATTACCGCAGATTTCGTACTCCTCCTTGGGTAAAAATACTCCTCAAAAATGGTCAAAAAATGAGTATTTTTACTCTTCTGAAAAAAAAGTAGTGCGACCTCTGGTCATAACTATAGAAAATATTCTGTTGCTAATGCTACGCTTATTTTGTGCCATAGACATTTTTGTGCCATAGACATCCTTAGGTTTTTTTAGTCCTGCTAGACAAAACTCAATTGGCAATGTGTGTTGTGTTTTTTAAATCGGTTTTTACATAGTGTTTTTTTTTACAGTGGTGTTTTTTTCATACTGATCTACACAGGAAGTTACATCAGAAGAGGGGACACACTTTGTTGTAGAAAAAGGTTATTTGTTAAAAAGAAATGCCAAAAAAGCAAACACAAAAGTCATCAAAATATCCGAAAAAATCCTGAAGCAAAAGATTGGCATTATAAAATCAATTCTTTAACAAAAAAATATACCCTAAAAACAGCAGCAGTTTTACAGATTTTTATTTGACTTTCTATACTATGACACACTTTTAATTATTGTTAACCTAATAAATCCGCTAAACCTGGAAGAGGGAAGAAAAACAAAATAATAGAGGAGGCTGGTGAAGCAAACCTTTCATCAGGAGGTTTGAACTAATCTCTGTGTTTTAAAAATAGAGACCATAACAATGGTGACAACTGCGCAATTTATTTCTGAAACAATTTTATGGATTTCAATGTAATACAAGCCGCACAGGACAAGACAGTGAAGTTCAAAAGAACGCAACTCAGACAATGCGCTATTGTTTTCCCAGCTAATTAGTGAGTCTTATACTCCATGTAAGTATTTCCCTAGAGGGTGAAGAACACTAAACATGTCTCAATGCTATATAATATTAACCTTCTGTTTAGTACAAGGTGATCAGAATTACAGATGAAAATGTCAATAATACAATATAATATAATTTGCAATAATAAAAATCAGTTTATAAATATTGGAAGAAAACTGTATAAACTGTATGGTTGGTTTTATGTTTTATGCTGTAATGAACTTAAGGTACACTTACATGGCTTAGTTTGCTAAAAACCAAATTAGTGATAGTTTAACGTGGTAGGTTCCCTTTATCCAGGTATGGCATACACTAAAAATCCTTAAGATGTCCCATTGGCTCTTAATGTCCATCAAGTGTTGTCCATCGGGACGATTAAGGTGTATTTTTAAAATATGGGGTTGTAATCACATTTTCATTAGTCATAGCAGAAGGAAGTCAATAAGCTGTTGTGACACGGAGGTTTAACTAGAATTTATCGTGGCCGATAAAGTTGAGTAAAGACACCCAATTGTCGGGCAGGTCCTCGAGAACGAATGTTCCTACGAATGCTCATTCCCAATAATCTGACTGTGTAATGGTGCGGGCACTCAGCATACAATTATATACATAATACATAATACAAAAATATATATCCAAAATGTATCTTTATTGAAATGGATAAAACAAATAAATAAATGCATAAATTGGCAAAGCCAACACAACCGCATGGAGAGTGCATAAAACACGTTGGGAGTTATAGCATTGCAAGTAATGGAGAAGGTGGGATGGAAAAACAAGTACAAATAAATACAAAATCAAACCATATGGCTCCCCCACCTAGATAAAAAAAAACCATGATTCACAACATACACACAATACAGACACGGCTAGTGGCACCTAATGGGGTCTCTTGGAGGTGCCACTAGCCGGGTCTGTATTGTGTACTGTATATGTTGTGAATCATGGTTTTTTATCTAGGTGGGGAGCCATATGGTTTGATTTTGTATTTATTTGTACTTGTTTTTCCATCCCACCTTCTCCACTACTTGTAATGCTATAACTTGAAGTCCCAACATTTTTTGTGCACTCTCCATGTGGGATTTGTCCCAACTAGGAGCTACTCATCTTTGACACTTGCGTTCTATTCATGCTGTACAACCATATTCCAGTTTTATGTTTTATTGCTCATTGGTATCTTGTGTAATGGTGCAGCAGATCACCCAATGAACAAGCAAAACACTTCATCAGGTGAAATGATCTTTGATGTGGACACCTCAGTCATCACTCCCGGGCAGCAGATTGTGCTGTCTAAACAGGGATCTGCTACTCAGAACCGATGAATTTGTATGAGGACGAGAGATGGTGGTAGCCATCACTTATCCTCATACTGTAGTGGTGATTGTTGCATATCTCCTTCCCAATAATTGTTTGCTGATTGGCGTAGTTTAAATTTGGCTTAAACTAAACTGTAGTAATGCAAACAGATTTCTGATCTTCTGCACATAGAGGGGCTAGATAGCAGGAATTGACCACTGTGCCTTCTCACCAGTAAAAGGAACGACATTCCTGCACCTGAGTGGACCAATCAGCTCTGACGGCTACAGATATAGTTGCGACCATGACCAGAGATATGCATTCCTGTGTCCGTGGCAGGTGCAAGTTTGTGATTCTTCTATATTTGCAATGGGATGATCGTAGGAATTGCACAAAAATGGCAACAGTGAATACAGAGGAGCAAATGGAGTTAAATGTAACACTCCATTTTACCAAGTTGGTTTGATGGCAGCATTGTGATCAATGATAGAAGGGTTGTCAAGATAAATGAGCTTAGGTGGGATTATAAGAAGCTCAGACTTACAAATAATCAGTTTAAAGTGATGATCAGGAAGCTGGTATAGTTTGCTGAGAAACATTCCGAGACATGAGCAGAGTGCAGGTGAGAATGGACAAACATGGAGAGCCTGTCATCACATCAACAGTAATAAGGTCACTAAACAGAAAGCTACAGGAGCCACAAAAGGAGCAAACTACAGGGCACATCCACCGGAGACCTCCGAGAAATAACAACATCGTGTTTATCATGGCTACTAAGTCGAGAGCAGCATAGGTCAAAAGCAGCTAAAAAAACAAGTGTATTAGGAAGACAGCTGTGTCCATTTCTGACACTGAAAGAGTCATATGAATTAATTGTGCCATGTACGGTATTTCTGGTGATATCAGTGAGAACAAGGCTTCATGAGATACGTGCAGTGCCAGGAGATCTCATGGGCACACTAGAAGGCCTCAATTAGATGGTTTTAATCCGCAGTTTTGAACGAAGCGACTTCGGACGAAGCATCCAAAGCTCGAATGGCTAAACACTAATCGTGAGGTTAAGTCGTCATTATATGAATCCTGGAAAACCACCTTTAAAGGCTGTTGACACCTTTCATTTCAGTTTGATTACATTTTATCTATAGTGAGTGTTTATGTGGTTAGGAGATTAAGATCAACACATGACAGGATTCAGTATAAACAGAAAGTGACAGTCTGCAAATAGAAATTTATCTGAAATTTTAAATGGCAAAATGAAAAAATGATTTTTATCCCAAAATGGAAAAAAATCTAACAATAAAAATGTTCCAAAAGTGTCCATAGCCTTTAAGTAAATAATAGCAAGAAACTTGTAATTGACTTTTTCAGTGGCTTTCAAAGACTTGTGTGATGTGATATCACACTCAAATTTAGAACTGCTACATCTGTAATATAAATAAATATTCCCTGTAAGTAACGCATCACATCATTTTACAGAACTATATTCGTATTGTTGGCTGCTTTCTTTGTTGCGCTGCCACCCCTCCCCCCGGACCACTCAGATTCCACGTTCATCGCTGATTGTGGCATCTGAGATTAAGGCTACATTCACACGGCCTACGAGCCGCATATTTTGTGGCTCAGATTGGGACCCATTCATTTCTATGGGGCCACAAAAGATGCGGACAGCACACGGTGTGCTGTCCGCATCCGTTGCTCCGTGCTGCGGCCCAGCAAAAAAAAATAGAACGTCCTATTCTTGACCGCAATTGTGGACAAGAATAGGCATTTCTATGATAGCCGCAGCATGTGCGGTCAACAAACTGCGGAACGCACATGGGCCGGTATCAGTGTTTTGCGGATCCACAATATGTGGATCCGCAAAACACAACAGTCGTGTGAATGTAGCCTAAGATTGAGGCCTTTCAGGGGTTAATCATTTAAAAAAAATTCAATTGTACTTACCTTATCTATTTGAATGTGAAGAAGCTGCAGTGAGCAAGTTGCGTGAAGATCCAGTGCAAAATGTTGCACTGTGTCTGATCACGTCATAACGCTGGCCGATGGGGTGGCGTCATATGTCACTGCACAGGAGATTTTGCACTTGATCTTCAAGCAAGATGGCCGTGGCGGCCTCTTCGCACTCAAATGGATGAAGTGAGTATGATTTTTTTTTATTTTTACCGTCATTTCAGGGAAAATTGATTCGTTACCACGAAGCACGAGGAAATTTAGCTTTGTGGCGAATCGAATTTTCCCTGAAATTCAGATCAAAGTCCACTTCAGATACTTTGATTGGGTCAACACTAGTCGTAACTGGTCTACATTCTGTTCAGTGCTTGAATAGGAGGAGCGCTTGGACTTAATAAGGGTGTTGACCTTCACACCACAGAAGTGCTAACACTGCATGTACAACACACAAAGACAACATGTGTGGTTACTTCCTTACATGTAATGTAAATGGCTGGCCAATTTCTAATTATGATAAAGAAAAAATGTTCTGCACATTTCTGATGTATATTTTTTGTGTTCACCTTCATTTTAAAGCTCTACTTGCTGTCAATGAAAAGAAAGACAGAAAGTTGGTACAAATATCAATACTCACAGCTGAATGGTGGATACCTTCAGACCCACTCTAGACAAGCCTATATAAGGCTATTTTCACATCTGCGCTTTCCCTTTCCGCTATAGAGATCCGTCATAGGATTTCAATATCGAGGGAAAACGCTTCAGTTTCGTCCTCATTCATTGTCAATGGGGACAAAACTGAATTGAACAAAATGGAGTACAGCAGAATGCATTCCGTTCTGTTTGGCTGCGTCCTCATCACTGCAAGCAGCGTTTTTCTGTCTGCGATGTGGTGTAGCGCAAGACGGATCCGTCATGACTCACGATGTAAGCCAATGATGCAGGATCCATTTTCTCTGACACAAAAGAAAACGGATCCGTCCCCCATTGACTTTCAATGGTTTGAGAGACTAATCCGTCTTGGCTATTTTAGAGATAATACAACCGGATCCATTCAGAACGGGTGCAGATGGTTGTATTATCATGACGGATACAGCAAAAACGCAGATGTGAAAGTAGCCAAACTGCACCCATCAGTGGTCAAATTTCTCTCCAGTCCTGGAGGTTGGTATAATGTGAGTTAACGTATCAGGGTAGATAAAATGTCAAATCTACTGTCACACGGGGCAGTTGAAAATTGTGTGCAGCTAATTAAGCGCTCATGTTCTGCACAGCAGAAATAATGTAGACGATTTAACTAACTGTAACTGGCTAAATTGTACACGTTTTTTTCATGCATCCCAACTGCGCTATGCGCCAGCACCTTAATAACGGTAGGTTCATACGGAGGTTTTTTTTAAACAGGTTTAGAGGCAGATTTTCCTGCAGGTTTTTCAGCCAAAGCCAGAAGTGGATCAAGGAGGAAGGAGAAGTATAAGTCGTTCCTATATTTTTCTTAATCCTTTCAAATTCACTTCTGGCTTTGGGTGAAAAACCTGCAGGAACCTTCAGAAATTCGCGCTTTGCTGCTACTATACAACATTGTGGACTTGTAGCTTGCAAATCCGAGACAAGAAATCCGCAGCTAATCAGTCACGTGTGACTCTGGCCTGAGGATACTGGCCCATGACACGAATGTGCTGCATTTTGAATGCAGCAAAAAACTGCATCAAAAAACGCATGCGGTTTTTGCAACAGAATACCCTCCCTGCCTTCCCAGAGCCATAACTTTTTTATTTTTCCGTGCACATAACTGTAGGAGGGCTTGCCTTTTTGCAGGACAAGTTGTAATTTCTTGTGGCACCATTTAAAATTGCATATGATGTAGAGGGGAGTAGGAAATAGATTCCAAATGGGGAGGAGTTTGAAGAAAATGCAATTCTACCACAGTTTTATGGGTTTTGTTTTTACTGCGTTCCCTTTACTGTAAAACTGACCTGTTACCTTCATTCTCCAGGTTAGTACGATTACAACGATACCACACTTGTATCTTTTTTTGTGTGTTTTTATAAGAACTTTATAAAAAATATTTGTTTCTTTTTATTGCCATATTCTTGCTTTTTTATATGTCTATGGAGCTGTGTGAGGGCTCATTTTTTTTTGCGGGGCAATCTATACTTTTCAGTGATACCATTTTGGAGTGTGTGTGACTTTTTGACCACTTTTTATTACATTTTTGGGGGGAGGTAAAATGACAAATAAAATGGCAAATTGGGGGACATTTTGAATTTTTTTTTTTAAATTCCAATTGCTGTATGGGATAAATATTTTTATATTTTAATAGCACAGGCATTTTCAGACATGTCAATGCCTATGATTTTTTCCGAGATTTTAATACTGATGAATTAACTTCAAGATGGGTCAGTATCTGATCGGTGGAGGTACGGCACTTTGGACCCCCGCTGATCAGCTGTTTGAGAAAACAGTAGTTCTCTCAGCTTTCCCTAGGCCAGTGATGACATGTTCATCAGTCACATGACCTAGGAGCAGCTCAGCCCTATAGAAGTGAATGTGGTTGAGCGCGAGACCAAGCACAGCCGCTATCCAGTGTACGGTACTATGCTTGGTAAGAAGGCTCCTGCATAGCGGAAACCAGATGGATGTGTTATGCGTCCTATAGACTTCTATTATGACAGAATGCTAAACGGAATGCCTCTTAAAGGCATTCCGTTATGCATTCCATCATAGAATTCCATTACGGCCTGTGGTAATGAAATCCATATCGGAATTGTAATAAAACCTGAACCCCGAACTTGTAAAACACAAGTTCGTTCATCCCTAGTCATGTGCATAAGCCCTTAGGCAGCGATCTTGAAAATGGTGATGGACTGAAATACAAAATATATTTCTAAATCTGCATCTCCATCTGGTGTACAGAAAGCAGAATTACAAGCAGATCTTATCTTTATCCACAGTGATAGGGACTCCTTTAACGATTTTTCAGCAAACTCATAGAGGACCTGTCACCAACAAATGTGAAAAAATGTGGAGTGTTCTTGAGACATGGACTCCTAAAATTACTGTGCCAGATATACAAATTTGAAGTGATTAGGCACTTAGTTTCTCTGCAAAGGGAAGGCTCCTTTCCGGCTCTGATCTCCAATCACCACAGACTGCATCAGAGCGGCCTGCTACAGCGTAATCTAGCAAATTTCTTGAGACCACGTTGTATGCTATCTTCTCCAGAACATTTTAATATAAGGGGGGGAGTGCTCATAGACAGGACAATAAATACAGATAGATATTTCTGGACAGTCCGTAAAAATAGGCAACTTTGTTCCTGTGTTCGTGAAAAAAAAATAGATGTGTCTATGATTTTTTTTGAGGCTCGTGATACTTGCCTATGCTATTTTGGTGGTAATTTTTAACATTTTACAGCTCAGAGGAAATGCTGGTAATGAATTATTATCAGTATATTGAGCTACAGACATGGATTACTTATAATCTGTATCAGTCATTATGGTTTGCTAAATTGTCTTTGGTTTTCCAAACGCAGATGTGAACCCGGTCTTAACAATCCTATGCTCAGGAAAGAAGCACTAGCATCCCATATAAACTGTTCACATATTTTAATATGGTGGCATGTCCTCTTTCAAGGCTTGTTAAAAAAAGAACGATGAGCATTTTTCATGTTTTTTTTTTTATACAAGATTTATTGGCCTCATTTTTTTATTTTATACCACTTAAAATGTATTGTGTGTTTGAGAGTACTATGGCATGCAAAGACCTATCTTCCAGAGAAAGAGAACCATCTCTAGTTTGTAAGGCTGAAAAAAGACATCTGTCCATCCAGTTATGCATGTTATCCTGCAGAGTTGATCCAGTGGAATTAAAAGAAAAAAAAAACATGAGGTAGAGGACAATTTTTCCGAATTTTAAGGTAAAACTTCCCGACTACAATCAGGCAATCTGGGTCAACGACCCATCTCCAGAATTGTAGTTACTATAACCTGTAATATTATTACACTCCAGAAATACATCCAGACCCCTCTTGAATTCTTTTAGTGAATTCACCATCACCACCTCCTCAGGCAGAGAGTTCCATAGCCTCACTGCTCTTACCGTAAAGGAACTCAGCAGGGAGGGTGTTCCAAACATCTTGAAGAAGTAAACATCTGTGGATGTAGGTTTGCTCAGATCCTTTCTCTCTCTATGTAATCCAAGACAGACTTGATGATGTTGAGATCAGTGCTCCACAGGGCCATATAATCACTTTAAGGACTTCTTGCTCTTTCTTACACTGAAGATAGTTCTTAATGACATTAGCTATATGTTTGGGGTCATTGTTCTGGAGCCAATCAGATGCCTCCCTGACTATGCTGCATGATGGATAAGTATCTGCCTTTACATCTCAGCATTGAGGACACCATTAATCTTGACTAAATCCCCAACTTCATTAGCTGAAACACAGGCCAAATTTGCAAGGAACCTCCACCATGCTTCACTGCCTGCAGACATTCATTGTGGCACTCTCTAGCCCATCAGCAAATAAACTGCCTTCTGTTATAACCAAATATTTCAATGGCACATGCTGCCATTTTCTGCACCCCAGTTCCTATGTTTTCGTGAATAGTATAGAGATTCACTTGGCCTTGTTTCCACATCGAAGGTATGGCTTTTTGACTGTAATTCTTCCATAAAGATGACTTCTGGCCAGACCTCTCCAAACAGTAGATGAGTGTACTTGGGTCCCTCTGTTTAGTGCCAGTTCTCAGCTGATGGCACTGATGAACATCTTCTGATTTCGAAGGGAAGTAAGCTTGATGTGTCTTTCATCTGCTGCACTAGGTTTCCTTGACAAACCACTACATCTATGGTCCTCAATATTTCTCATTTCTTTGCGCTTCTTTAAAAGAATGTGAACAGCAAATCTTAAAACCCCAGTCTGCTTTGAAATCTTTGTCTGGGAGAGACCTTGCTGATGCAATATAGCTGCCTTGTGTTTTGTTGCTGTGCTCACTCTTGCCATGGTGTATGACCTGCAGGGTTGCCAACCAGAATTTTTATTTTTTCTAGACAACTTATCCCAAAACGACGGACAACCTATCTATATTTTTTTACAGACAAATTGGAATACCATAATGAATGATAAAGATTATAAATAATACATGTCTAAAGCTCAACATACTGATAACACCTCAACAACAGGATTTACTGTGGGCTATAAAATTATGATAATTACCACCAAAACAATCTAGTCAGATACCACCAGTCTCAAAAAAGTCACGGACACGTCTATTTTTTTTTCATGGATACAGGAAAAAAGTTACCCATTTTTACATACTGTCCAGAAATTTCTGGATAGTTGGCAACCCTGATGACCTGTGACATGATATTGCCTTTCACAACCTCACCTTTGTATCAGAGTTTTGCTGTTGCTCACCCAGTTTTAAGCCTCCTACACAGTTGTTTGTGTTTCAACTAATGACTGTGTTTCAACCTACATACTGTATGAAAATCATTATCACCTGTTTGGTATAATTGATTAATACATAGACATAAACCTGACTATAATCCTACAAAATATCTGACTTTATGTGAGTGTATCTAAAAGAACTGATGCTGTTTTGAAGGCAGAGGGTGGTCACACCAAATATTGATTTGGTTTATATTTCTCTTGTTCATTCACTTTGCATGTGAATTGATAAACATAAACTATTAATATTCTATATTCTATTGTTGAAAGCATTCTTATTTTGCAGCATTTTTCCATGTATGCCTAAAAGATTTGCACAGTTAGGGTTTTTATGTACAGTACATTACATTTTCTCTCTGGTAGCACCTCTTGCTATTTCTCCTGTGGGCGAAATTCTGGTTCATCATCTACTTCATTCAGTGGTGGTCAGTAGCCATCTTGCTCACTTCTTCTTCTCCATGCCAGCGTAGTGATCTCATACAGAAGCAGGTAAAGTAGCTCAGACGTCTTTTATGGATTCATTCGTCCCTACTTCTAATTTCATAGAAATATATAGCTACATGTGTCTTTAGACAGAGGAGAAGGAAAATGGGGTGGGGGGCATTACATATTGTATTACTGCAGATCCTCAAAATTTGGATACCATCCGTTTGTCATCCACATTTCTTGCAGATTAATTGACTTTAATGGGACAATGATCTGCATTTTGCGGACCAGAATAGGACATGGCCTATAATGTGTGGAATGGACATACAAGTGCATCTCAATAAGTTCATCTTATCATTGAACAGTTCATTTATTTCAGTAATTCAATTCAAAACTCATATATTATATAGATTTATTACACACAGAGTGATCTAGTTCAAGCATTTATTTATTTTAATGTTCGTGATTCTCGCTTACAGCTAATGAAAACCCAAAAGTCAGGATATCCTAAACTTATATTATATTGAAAAAGTTCAATATTGTAGGCTCATGGTATCACACTATAATCAGCTAATCAACAACAAAAAAAAAGTTGTCTTAGGTTTCCTAAGCCTCAATCTGGTTCAGTAGGCTACACAATTATAGGAAAGACTGCTGACTTGACAGTTGTCCAGAAGACCCTACACAAGTAGGGTAAGCCACAAAAGGTCATGGCTAAAGAAGCTGGCTGTTCACAGAATGCTGTATCCAAATAAAAGGAAAGTTGTAAAGAAAAGGTAATTCAAGAATTTGGGGGAGATTAATAAGGAGTGGACATCGGCTGGACATCAAGAGCTATCACACATAGACATATCCAGGATACGTGCTACAACTGTTGCATTCCTTGTGTCAAGCCACTCATGACCCAGAGACGATATCAGAAGCATCTTACCTGGACTAAGGCGAAAAAGGACTGGACTACTGCCCAGTCCTGTTTTCAGGTGAAAGTAAATTTTGCATTTCATTTGGAAATCAAGGTCTTAGAGTCTGGAGGAAGAGTGGAGAGGCACACAATCCAAGATGCTTGAGCTCCAGTGTGAAGTTTCCACAGTCAGTGATGGTTCGGGGACCCATGTCATTTGCTGGAGTTAGTCCACTGTGTTATATAAAATCCAGTGTGACTGTCTATCAGGAAATTTTAGAGCACTTCATGCTTTCCTCTGCTACAAAAGCTTTATGGAAATGCTGATTTCATTTTCTAGCAGGACTTGGCACCTGCCCACACTTCCAAATGTACCAATACCTGGTTTAATAACCTTCTTGATTGGCCAGAAAACTCGCCTGACCTAAACCTGACCTAAAAAGCATGGGGTATTGTTAAGTGAAAGATGAGAGACACCAGGTCCAACAATGCAGATGAGCTGAAGGTCACTATCAAAGCAAACTGGAGTTCCATAACACCTCAGCAGTGCCACAGGCTGATCGTCTCCATACCACGCTGCACTGATGCAGTCATTCAAACAAAAGGAGCCCTAACCAAGTATTGCAGGCTCAGACTGGCCCACATGGGGTAAAGGTGAATCCCCCGGGGGGCCCTTGAGCAAGGTGGGTCCCTTTGTCTCCCAACTCCTACACAAGTGGCACATAACAAAGTAGACTTACTACACTACATATAGTATAGATAGGCAGTGTACAGCACCTCAACCAGCCTAAGTTCATATAAAAAATGGGTAAAAGAGACTACCCATTTTATTATTATAGACACAATCATGTGGCTGAGATGACTTATAGGTACAGAGGCAATATCCTCCTTTCCCAGAGACCTGCCTTTTCAAAGTTGCCATAGAGACCCCATAATGAATCATCCTAGTGTCTTGCAGTGTTTTGCTGCTAGACAAGGTAATATTTGGATGTATCCAAATGCTGGGCCCTAGACAGCCCTGTTAGACATGGAAGTATTGAGTGCATATACTGTACATACGTTTGATTAGGCCAACATTTCTGTATTAAAAATCATTTTTAATTGGTATTATATAATATTCTAATTTTCTGAGATAATGACTGAGTGTTCATTAGCTGTAAGCCATAATCTTCAACATTAAAAGAAATAGACACTTGAAATAGGTAACTGTGTGTGTAATGAATCTATATGATATATGAGTTTCACTTTTTGAATTGAATTACTGAAATAAATGAACTTTTCAACAATTTTCTAAATTATTGAGATGCGCCTGTACAGTTGCGAACAGCACACCAATAAAAAATTCTCGTTTTTAGCTAAAAAAACAAACAACATAAAAACATGCCCTATGTGAACAAGGCTTTATAAGATGTTTTCATCTTGCATGGATATAACGTTAGTTCTCCAGTTTCGTTACTCTGTGATACAACAGAAAATGACACCGGTGCTATGGGCGAATACGGCTGTGACTCTTGTTGACGTTCCTCATTTTCCACTATGGCATCATTTTCCATGTTTTTGTTCATATCAATTGTGTTGTTTCTGTTTTAGGGTTTTTCACACGAGTACTTGAGTATGTTTATGTGACCTTATGACCAAAGGCACTCTAATTGACTTCTGGCGGTGTTTGTAGCTGATTCGCCCATTTTTCACACTTAGACAACATTCCATCAACGCCACAGGGGATATATAAAACCAAATTTTGCAACTTGTCTCTGTCTATCGCAGCATGGCCCCTTTTCAGCTTTGTCTTCAAGCAAGGGTAATGCTTTGCTCGCCATGGTGTCATGGGTTACACATTTACAGGATCCATGACAGATATGACAAGACTGTTATAAAACATTTCACAAATTAGTTTTTCTCTCTTTTTTTTTTAACGTAGCTGGCTTTGCTGCCGGAAGATGCGCATAATTTATGACGGGGCATGTGCCTTGTACAGCTTGAGCAGTCTGTGTGCCTAGTGGAAAAACTAAACCAGCCCCAGGCACAGGCCTCTCCATAACTTCAGCTCACCCAGTGCCAGTTCTGAATCTAAGACAGCTTAAATGGTAAATGAGAAGGGCCTGCCAGCCCGTCTCCTTCCCACCCATGCCATGCCCACTTTTTTAGACCTGGCGTGACTAACCGTTGCACCATAATCTGCGCCAGGAATACGCCTAATATAGGTGTATTTCTGGATAATAAAAGACCCCCACTGCTTGCAAAAAAACAGCAAAAAAACTACTTGAAATTTATGACTATATGGATCATTAGGCTACCTGCAGACTGGTGCATAAACCTCATGTACACTTTGCGTATATTTACTGTGTAGAAATTGACCTGCCGTGCCGATGGAAGTCTTCAGCATGTCAATTGTTTGTGCAGATTTCTCCATTTGCAATGAATCAAAATCCATATAGACCCATGTTCAGTGCAAAATCACTGATGTGTGAATAAACACATTAAATTAAGGGGGTACGTCTGCAGTCCTGGGAGAACACGTCCTGCACGCCTCCATGATTCACTCACGTGAAAGAGGCCTAACAAAGTACTATGGAGAAAATCCTGTTCCTGAAGCAGGTCGATAATGAAACCAGGTTAACAGCCAGTTTCCGCAACAAAGTTTCATTCTGCAATCACTACAAATTACAATTCTGTCAACTTCTCTGCCATTATCGGGAAATAATAGTAAAATAATGGCTGCGGTCATAAGAGAGGGCAAACAAAGGGGAACAGGTGCTGAGCGCAGACAGGACTTGTTCGCTGTAAATTAATGTTCAAGAGCACAAGGAGTTCATTAGGAAGGAGAGGTTGTTATGACTATCGCCCGGTGATACTGCACATACCACCCACATTGTGATGAGTGTTTTATATAAAAGGAAGCATGAGGCTCCTGTCTACTGAGTGAACTACAGCCAAAACACCAGCGCACCTGCCAGCTCACATGCGGCAAGACGGTGGGTACATTCCTTCTCTGTTCTTACCAGATGGGCAGGGTCAAATCTGCAGTGAAATCAATGCCGTGCAGTGGAATTATAATACAGTATTGTTATTAAAGTTATGTTGAAAACACAGTCAACACAAATCATATTCTACTAATATATCTATTCTAATAATATATCTACTCGAAAGGAGTCTGTCACCTACTCTGAGCGCTTGAGACTGCTCAGATCGCATTTTAGAACGTTTGCCTCCCATTAAAATAGTACCTCTCTTGGGTCTGTCCCATGTAGAAATCCTGAAAAAAAGTACTATATAAAGTAGTGCAAATTAGCTGTTGCAAGTGTCCCCAGGCAAAGGTGCGGCCACGAGTGCCCAGGCCCCTCAGCTATGTGCCCAGATAACCGCTTCCCTTGCAGTCCTCTGGTCCGCCCTCATCTCCTACTTCATCCTCCTCCACTGGCTTGGAGATCTCGCTCGAGCGCCAGCCACCGCCGGGCCGCATCTGTGTCCCTCCATGTGGCAGAAAATCAAATCTACGTCACCTAAGAACTGGTCTAGACTTGAGCGATAACTTACGCCAGTTCCTGGTATAAGTTATAGTAAATCCACCGGACTGTGCTAAACAACCCTACCCCATCCTTATTTTTTTTGTCTAAAGTGGTGAGAAGCTAAAAAAGGCACAAGTGATGGCGCAAGTATGGCGTGTGTCTTAATTTGCGACTTTTTAACTCCTTCAAGGCGCTTCAATTTTCCATTTTTGCTTTTTTGGTCTTCATTCCCTGCCTTTCTGAAGCAATAACATTTTTATTTTTCTGTTCACATAGCTGTATGAGGGCGCGGTTTTTGTAGGATAAGTTGTCCTTTTTTTTGTCTTAAATGTTTATTGAGAATAAAAGGCACAGGTAAAAGAGAGGCATATAAAAGGTGCCTCATATATAATAACATATCAACCATTTCACAGTCAATCAAAGCTGCTCAAAGTTGGTTCACAGGCCAACATAAGAACTGCAGCTCTAATACTCTGGGTCTTCTAAGAGAGAATCAGCATATGAAGGAACGGCTTCCCCCTTAAGTTTTTTGTTTTGGGGAAAGGGGGTGATTTGAATTTTTATATATTTTTAATTTTTTTATATATTTTTAAAAAAATTTTACTTTTTCTTTTACTTTTTATTAGGTCCTCAAGTGGACCACAACATGCAATCATCACATTGCAATTTGAATAGAGTAATAGAATTTTCTTCATTATCCAATACAGAAATAGCTATATTACAGTTCAGTGCTGCCACCTGCTGGCCTGAACTGTAATATACAAGTAACGAGTCTGGAAGTCTAATACTGTACAGGATCAGGCTCATTACTCTGAAAGAACACCTTCCCCAATCTTCGCAGGGGGAGGCTTTCCAGCCTGTGAAAAGAGGGCTTCCAGGTTTCTGGCTTCTCAGATGTCGTGGTCACATTTAACCACGGTGTCTGAGAGGTTAAATATCTGCGATCGGACATTACCCGCAGGTGTCTGCTGTATGAAACAGCAGGCACCCGCTAACTATGGCGCTCGCTACACTCTGGAGTGGGCAACATCTTTAAAGACCCGAAATCCGCTCTACATGTAAAGCCATACCTCCCAAGTGTCCCTCTTTTGGAGGGACAGTCCCTCTTTTTGACCCAAGTCCCTCTGTCCCTCTTTGATGCTTAAATGTCCCTCTTTTTGACCTGGAGAATTAATGCATAAATGTGCATTAATACATTTACAAAATTTCTATCTGTATGGTTTCTACCTGTATATTAGACTATAACTTCATTATTTGGTGCAATTTGGACCTTAAAATATCTATAATCTGATGATTTATGTGCTAATATTTCTATACAACATTTCTATAGACATTGAAGCGCAAGAAAAAAAAAGGCCACAGGGGCTCCAGTAATTATGATTTGGGCGGAGTTAGAGGCGTGGCCTAGTATTAAAAAACTGCCATGATGCGCGCCACACATATTGTCCCTCTTTGCAATTTTCAAAAGTTGGGAGGTATGGTAAAGCAAATTTCGTGAAGCGGTTAATTTAATGCTGAGAGCATCAGATACCTCCCCTAATTCGACTGTATTGCCATTCTCACAGCTGAATACTGCTGCTGAGGCAGCAGTATTTTGTGCTACACTGTGGTATTTGATTCTGCTGGGGCAGTATGTATTGCTGCCCTTGCCTATGTCCATTGTCCCTGCCTACATGTGTTGGCTCCGCCTACTTATGTTAGCTGCCTTCTGTCAATATGGGCCTACCTACAACATGGGGCTACTTTTAGCTTTTTTCCAGGGTCAAATTAACTTCCCAGTCCACCCCTAGTGTGGCTGGTGAGGATGTTGAAACCTTATGGGTGGAATTACAAAGGGAAATAAAATCAGAAAAAATAATACTTGGTGTAATCAATAGACCCACTAACATCACAGAGGAGATAGAAGCTCAACTATATAACCAAATAGAGCGGGCTGCACAGGCTGGTACAGTGGTCATAACGTGAGATTTTAACTTTCCAGACATTGACTGGGGTCATGGTTCTGCCTCAACCGCAAAGGGGAGACGATTCCTCAACTTGCTGCAGGACCACTAGAGGCGATGCTCTGTAGGATCTGGTAATTTCTAATGATGTAGAGCTTGTTGGAAATTTTACTGTTAGTGTAACACTAAGTAATAGTGATCACAATATAACTATATGAACTGTAAAACGCTAACTCTGGCTGGGAGGGCAAAAACACAGAATTTAAAAAAAAAAAAAAGCCCAATTTCCCTGGGTTGAGGGTAGCATTTCAGGGCCTGGACTGGGAGCAGCTATTGGCATACTGCGGGTCCGCAATACATGGGCACCGGCCGTGTGCACCCAGCATCACTTGAAATGGGTCCGCAATCACGGAGATGTGGAACCGAAGCACGGATCGGAACACGACAGAAGCACTACGGAGTGCGTCCGTGGAATTTCTGGCTGTGCCTCCACACTGCAAAAAAGCAGTGCTTGCACTAATTTTTTGCGGTGCGGACCGTCGGATGTGGATCGCGGACCCCATTCAAGTGAATGGGTCAGCGATCCAAATGCAGCGGCCCCACTGACAGTGCCCGTGCATTTTGGACCGCAAATCGCGGTCCACAGCACGGGCAATGACCGCACACGTTTGTGTGCATGAGCACTAACACTAAGGAAAAATGTAAAAGCTTTAAATCCACATTGGGTAATTACACTGCAAAATGTATTCCTGTAGGTAACAAGTATAAATGGCTAATATTAAACCCCACATGGCTTACAGCTACTGCAAAAAGGGCAATAAATGACAAAAAAGGGCATTTAAAAATACAAATTTAAGGGGCTTAATAAAAATTTGTAAACAAAAATAAAATAAAATGTGCAACAATACAAATTGAACATTAGGTGGCAAAAGAGAACAAAACAAATCCCATTTTTTAAAAAAAAAAACATATACCGTATTTTTCGCTTTGTAAGACGCACTCCCCCCCCCCCAAAAAAAAAAGTAGGGGGAGATTTGCGGTGCGTCTTATAAAGCGAATACAAGTGAGCGCTTCCATTATGGAAGCACTCACTTGTATGTATAAGGTTCCGGGACCCCCATCAGACCTCAGATCAGCCCACCCAGCCCATAAGGATAAAATAAAAACCTCTCTTACCTGTCCTGCGCCATGGCTCCGCTCCGGGTCCGGCGCTCCTCTGTCTTTCCTCCGGGCTCTGCACTGTCCTGACCGCGTCAGGTGACAGTGCAGTGTCGACCTTAGAAGCCAGAGGAGCGCCGGACCCGGAGCGGAGCCTCGTCGCAGGACAGGTAAGAGGTTTTTATTTTATCCTTATGGGCTGAGTGGGCTGATCTGAGGTCTGATGGGGGTATATTAATTTAATATGGGGGCTGATGGGCTGATCTGAGGTCTGATGGGGGTAGAGGGGGCTGATATGGGGGCTGATCTGAGGTCTGATGGGGGTGTGACATAGAGGGCTGATGGGGTTCTGACATGGAGGGCTGATATGGGGGCCTGATGTGATGTCCTGAAATTTATGGGGGGTCTGATATTAGGTGTGATAAAAAATATTTTTTTCTTATTTTCCTACTCTAAAATCTGGGGTGCGTCTTATCATCAGGTGCGTCTTATAAAGCGAAAAATACGGTAAATGCTAAAAATCCAAGGTCAGAGCAGGTGGGTCCCCTAAATAAGGATAAAGGGTGGATGGTCACTGAAGATAAGGAAAATTATATTCATATTCAGTCTATTTTTTTTTCCATCATTATTCACAAAGGATACATAGTTTTATTATTATTATGTGAACTGTTAGATATATATCTATATATATATATATATATATATATATATATAGATATAGATTATCTTTCTTTCCCTATTAACCCTCATGTATGTAATTAACAAGCACTCCGTTCCACTTCATTCCATGCTGGAATGCAAAAGTACAATGACCTTCTTCTTTCCCCCCCCCTTTACTTTGCCCTGAGAAGCCTCAGTCAGTCAGTTGATGTGTTGCTGCAGCTCATGCTCAGATAGCACAATGCTGCTGTGTGAGTGTGAACTACTGAAAAGGAGGACATCCCTGTGTCCGTCCAGGCCCTGTGCCGGACGGAGGACAGGGAGCCAGAAAACCGGACTGTCCGGCCTAAAATGGGATGTCTGGCCACCCAAAGTGGCGGGCATGGCACAAAAATGCCTATGTGACAAAATATTGTTGCATGGGTGTTTAAAAAGTCACAACAAAGGCACTTTTTACACCAAAAATAGGTGTACTACATTTGTAAATGATCCCCCTGAGTTTTTCTAATCCAATATTCTAATTTGGGCCTGGAAAAATGCATAAGAAAACAGAACACGGAAACCCAGCCTGATAGTAAAATATCTCGGTGTAGCCCTGATAGTACCTACGGTACGGCTACATGGCAACACTGGTCATGTGACAGCTGTCACGGCCAGGATGAGAAAGTAGAAGTGATGCTATAGAAATTCATGGGATTGCAGAGTGAGTCGGAAGAAATCTAACACTGCCAGATTTCTTTCAACTGGCGCAGCGATCCTATTCCTTTTTATGGGATCACCACTACTCTCTGCGATGACCAGTGTCTCCATGTAGCCATGCCCTTACCAATGGTGGATTATAATTGGGGTGTTTTGGTCAGCAGCCCTAGACCCAATCTTTCTGCAGGGTTAATCACCACCCAAAACACCCATTCAGACCTCTAAAGTGTCCCTCTTTTGGAGGGACAGTTACTCTTTTTTACCCAAGTCCCTATGTTCCTCTTTGCTCCATAAATATCCCTCTTTTTGATCTAGGGAATAGATTTTCATTATTGCATTTACAATATTGATCCTGAAAGTCTTTGTCTGGTTCCCATGTGTATATTAGAGCCCGTCTTGTATATTATTTCATTATTTGATGCAATTTGAATTTTAGAAATTTCATATTCAGATAATTTTTGCTCTCTTTCGTAAGAGAAAACTATTGAGGTGTATAAATATGCAGGAAAAATGGATCTTTCACACAATGAACCATAAATGTCTCTCTTTGAACGTCCAAAAAGTTGGGAGGTATGCCCATTACAAGGAAAGAGGGCTGTGATTCTCTGAAGAAAGGACCTTTGATGACATCTCGCCATGTGACCCATAAGATAGCGAAGTTATTGGTCACATGGCGATTACATCATCAAAGGTCCTTTCTCTCTACCTGGAGTGTTGCTGCAGGAGAAATTTGCCATAATTATGGAGGTTTTTTTTGTGAAGATTACATCAGGAAAAGTTGACAGGCTGTAAGCTACTGCATATTGTGGGGTACTGTTTACTGTGGGGTGCTATACTGCATACTATGGAGTGCTATACTGCATACTGTGGGGTGCTGTATACTATGGGGTGTTATACTGCATACTGTGGACTTCTGTATACTGTGCGGTGATACATACTGTATACTGTAGGGTGTTATACTATATATTGCATACTGTGGGGTGCTGTATACTGTAGAATAGTGTATACTTTGGGATGCTATACGGTATACTGTGGGGTACTATTAGGGTTGTCACCCGGCCGGTATTTTAGTGGCCTGCCGGTGCCCGTAATTTTTTTCTTCCTTCTATTATTTATTTTCCTTCAAGGACTGCTACTAATGAGTGCTACTTCTTCCTCCCCCCCTCCCCCGTTAATAAAAAAAAAAAAAAGCACTCACCTCCTCCATTTGCTCGTGATGCTGACTGGAAGCTCAAGACAAGACCTGTGAGACGTCATCACGCTGGAGTGCAGGTCCCGAGCTTCCAGTCAGCAGGAAGCGTTCACAGCTGCGCGAGCAAATGGAGGAGGTGGGGACACTATTCTAACTGGGGGCACTAATGGGGGGCATTATTTTAACTGGGGGCACTAATGGGGGCATTATTCTAACTGAGGGCACTAATGGGGGGCATTTTTCTAACTGTGGCCACTAATTGGGGCATTATTCTAACTGGAGGCACTAATGGGGGGCATTATTCTAACTGGGGGCACTAATGGGTGGCATTAATATTATTGGGAGCCACAGTATGATAGCGACTTAACACCCCCATTAAGCCACGCCCCCACAACCACATCCCCTTTGGGGTATGGCTTAACTTGGCCAGTATTTTTTGTTGGTAAAGGTGGCACGTTCGATGTAAAAAGGACAAGAGTAGGACATGTTCTATTTTTTTGGAGGTGCCACGGAACGAACTTGCGGATGTGTACATCACACTGTGTGCTGTCTGCATTTGTGGCCTCATCGAAGTGAATGTGTCCACATCTGACCTGCATCAAATGTGGAAACAAAATATGTTCGTGTGCATGAGCCCTTAAACGCATGCCCAAGGTTTCTGTGAGGAAATCCTCTTGAAAAGGCTTTACAAGTTTCAAAACTGGATTGAGTCTAATTGTCAAAGGGAGTGTGTCCCCTCCAAAATAAATATCAATGTAAGGTAGGTGCCCTAAAGCATAAACATACCTTTTTTGTGAAAATTCAGTCATCTAATCCCAATAAATGTTTGTTTTTACTTTAGGCAAATAAGGATTTTGGTGTACCGTGGGGCCGATTCATGAACCATCACCCTGCCAGTAATGCCACCCAATCCAGCCCCTCCTTGTTTGATTCACAGTACCTGAGACTCTAGAACGGGTTTCGACGATGCAGAGGAAGGCAGGTGCACTGAAAACGTATTTGCATAAAATAACAAGAAGCCTTTCTCAGGATTAGAAGACTGGATTTTCACAAGAGAGGTAAGGTTAGGTTTTGGGCACCCACCCTACATGGCAGTATTCTTACTTTGAAACTGATTTTGGAGGTGAAAGTCGCAGCATTGAAAACCACATGTAAAAATGGCAACAATGGTTACAGCAAAAGGTCACGTATGTGCATACTTCATGTGACCCAGACGAACAGCATCATAAATATTTTATTATTATTAGAGTAAGTGTGCTACCGTTTGTTTGGTTTTACCCTTCTTTTTTACAGTGATTTTCATCCTATACTTCAGGTGCACCACAGCACTAGGCTTCATGCAAGGTAACAGCTTAAAGGGGTTATCCAACACCTATAATGCCCCCCAAAATGCCCAGGCACCTCACAGAGGTTATACTTACCCTGCTCCCCGGCACCTGCGTCTTTCCTAATGCCCGCAGGGCTGTCACTGCATCTCACCATTGTGCAGATCACAACATCCGGCGATGGGGAGTTCAGCCAATAGCGGGCCGTGACAGGAATGTGCCTCCCTAGAGTCACCTATGTTAGGGAGGCTCGTCCACATCGCGGCCTGCTATTGACTGCCTCCCCCGCCCCCGGATGTTTTGATCCGCCCCACGGGGAGATGCATTGGCGGCTGTACGGGCATCAGGAGCAATGCAGGTGCTGGAAACACGGTAATATAACCTGTATGCTGTGCCCAGGCATTTTGGGGGCATTAACCTTCATTTTCTCTATACTTGACAATCTTTGTTTTACAATAAAGCGATGATGATTATTAGTAGTGTTAAGCGAATCGAAGTATCCAAATTAGACGTCGATCAGGAAAAAAAACATAGCTGTATTTATTCATGCTTTATGGTAACTAATCAATTTTGCCTAAAATGGTGGCTGAAAGTAAAAAAAATTATACTCACCTCATCCACTTGATCGCAGAGAGGCCGACCGCTCCTGTACTGATTGAAGAAACACACCACAGGACCTACGGCGTGATAACCTCACCACGTGATCACCCTTTGGCTGGTTTTCTTCAATCAAGACGGGAGCGGACGGCCTCTCCGTGATCAAGCAGATGAGATAAGTATAATTTTTTTTTAAACCCTGAGCAGCTGAATGTCACAGATAAGTCACAGATAAGTCACAGATGCCACGTGGCATCTGAGGGGTTAAATGACTGGGGCTGCCCAATCGCTGTTACCCGTCATTCTGCCTGCTCCATACAATGGAAAACAATTCCTGACAAAGTAATTACCGTATTTTTCGCTTTATAAGACGCACTTTTTTTCCCCCAAAAGTAGGGGGAAAATTGCAGTGCGTCTTATAAAACGAATACAAGTGAGCGCTTCCATTATGGAAGCGCTCACTTGTATGTTTTAGCTGCCGGGGGGCTGGGACCCCCCCACCAGACCTCAGATCAGCCCAGCGTGCCCCATAACAATAAAATAAAAAACTTCACTTACCTGTCCTGCCGCCGCTCCGCTCCGGTGCTTCTTAGGCTTCCCGGCCCGGCGCTGCACTGTCCTGAACGCGTACAGCGTCAGGACGTAGTGCGCGCACTATGACCTGACGCTGCACGCAGTCAGGTGACAGTGCAGCGCCGGGTCGGGAAGCCTAAGAAGCACCGGAGCGGAGCCGCGGCAGGACAGGTAAGTGAAGTTTTTTTTTTTATTGTTATGGGGCACGCTGGGCTGATCTGAGGTCTGATGGGGCCACAGAGTGGTCTAATGGGGCACTATGAGCTGGTCTGAGGTCTGATGGGCCACAGAGTGGTCTAATGGGGGCACTATGAGCTGGTCTGAGGTCTGATGGGGCCACAGAGTGGTCTAATGGGGGCACTATGAGCTGGTCTGAGGTCTGATGGGGCCACAGAGTGGTCTAATGGGGGCACTATGAGCTGGTCTGAGGTCTGATGGGGCCACAGAGTGGTCTAATGGGGCACTATGAGCTGGTCTGAGGTCTGATGGGGGCACAGAGTGGTCTAATGGGGGCACTATGAGCTGGTCTGAGGTCTGATGGGGCCACAGAGTGGTCTAATGGGGGCACTATGAGCTGGTCTGAGGTCTGATGGGGCCACAGAGTGGTCTAATGGGGGCACTATGAGCTGGTCTGAGGTCTGATGGTGGCACAGAGTGGTCTCATGGGGGCACTGTGGGCTGGTCTGAGGTCTGATGGGGGCAGAGTTGGCTGATCTGAGGTCTGATGGCACAGTGGGCTGCTCTGAGGTCTGATGGGGGCACAATGGGCTGATGTGAGGTCTGATGGGGGCACAATGGGCTGATGTGAGGTCTGATGGGGGCACACTGGGCTGATCTGAGGTCTCATAGGGGCACTGTGGGCTGTTCTGAGGTCTGATGGGGGCACAATGGGCTGTTCTGAGCTCTGATGGGGGCCTGATGTGATGTCCTGAAATTTATGGGGGGTCAGATATGAGGTCTGATGAAAAATATTTTTTTCTCATTTTCCTACTCTAAAATCTGGGGTGCGTCTTATCTTCGGGTGCGTCTTATAAAGCGAAAAATACGGTAGTAACTAATCGAATTTTTCAAGTTCGCTCATCTCTAATTATTACTTTTATCAGCAGTGGCTATTAGATATTATACAGTACCACATCCATCACTGGATTAGATTTTTAAGAGATTTACAAAATATTTCTACCAATTTTTATATTAATCTATGGAGGAAAATAGAAATTGCTCAGAAATCCAAGCATGTAGAAACTAGTGACTCTAGGGATTTTGAAGAGAATTTTAATCTAACCACCTTGAAGGGGTTATCCAAGGTTGGGCAGCACTGGTATATTGATGAAGGGGTTATCCAAGGTTGGGCAGCACTGGTATATTGATGACCTATTCTCAGGTTAAGTGTGCATTCACACAACTGCTTTCAGAACCATTGCAGTCTATGCAGCTGTTCACTTGGGCATTTTTTTTTTAACGCCCATGAATAGTGACCATTTAAAAAAATAAAACATTTCCTATTTGTGGCTGCCAGATGAACCCCATGGAAATAAATGGGCAGTTTTTAATGGCCATTTAGACAGAAGTGCACTAGTCTAATGCTGTAAAAAAACAGGTACATGAGCAGAGGGGAACACTCACTACAGCAGGACCCAAAGCTTCCAGCATTGTGATATCACATGATCATACTGGGAGTGTCAGGTCCTGATGCCTCCAGTAACGCCAGACACATTGAACTCTTGACTACCTGGTTTAGCTCTGTCAGATGGTTGTTTACATCTGGAAGCTGCTTAGTCATTCCCATTGACTTGTATTGAGGCACAATACAAATCTATGGCAGCCATGAACTGCAAAATTGTTTCTGTGAGGCTGTGCTTCTCAAGATTCACCCCTTCCACTACAAGGCTGTGGATCAGTTAGAAACTGTATAAATGTAGAGCAGTCAGAGCCCCTATTTGTCTGCAGATAGGGATCAGTGTTTACTAGGACTACAGTACCCTGCCAGGTGACTAAGCTAGGGGCTCTGGGCAGCCAGCACTTTGGCCAGGGGATCAGCCTTCTGTGAGTGAGAGAGAGAGAGAGAGAGAGAGAAAGAGCTAGCTCAGTCCTTTCCTCAGCACAAAACCTTCTTAGGCCCTAGAGAAGCCAGCTCAGTGCATTGCATATATTGTTTTGCACTTTAGTTCCTTCAGTAAAGAAGCACAATGGTTTACTGCAAATCCTAACTGTCTGGTCTTATTTCCCATTGGGATGCACAATGCCTTACCACCCCCACCAGAGAGCATCATTAAATGGTGACACCTCAATGGTGTCCTGGGGATCTAGTGTAGTGTTGGGGTCACCTCAAACCTGGTCACAGCAAATGTCAGCCAAATTGTTCTCTTCTGCTCGTGCTCTTCTCAACATACCTCCCAAGTTTTAAAATGGCCAAGGAGAGACATTATCAGTGGCACATGTAAAACCTGCAATTTCTTTTTGTCACCAAGCCACACCTCTAACTTTGCCAATTTCTTATGTATACACCCTTTTTACCCCACACAGTAGTCATGCCTCCTTTGTGGACTCACACACACAGTGAATGCCCCTTTAATGCCCCTACTTAATAATGCTGCCTCCTTACAAAAGTGAAGCCTGCACTGTTAATAAAATAAAAAAAATAACACTTACCTAGCCCCGTTCTACCAGTGAATGAAGCACATCCTGCTCTTTGCAGCAGCAGGTGCAATGAAGTGATGTTATTGTCCCTGCTGAGGGGAACACAAGAGCACAAAGGCTGGGGATCATTCTTTTACTCAGCCCAGCAGGCAAGATAATGTCACTTTATTGAGCCTGCTGCTGAAGAGCATTGGCCAGATGAATAGTGGAGCAGATTGCTGGCAGGGGGAGAAGTTAAGAGTTTACTTTACAGTATGTACTGTATGCCCCCTTAGTTGTTATTCTACCTTAGTGCCCCCTTCACAGTAGAATTCCCTCTTTGTGCCCACACACAGTAGTCATACTCCCTTAGTGTTTCCAATCTGCCTGTCTAAAGGTGCTGCAGATCATGAAACGCTCATTCATCAGGTAAAATTGTCGTTTTTTGGAGGCAAGTAAATTATCGTTTCTGCACAACAGATTGTGCTGTCTAAACAGCGATCTGTTGCCCAGAAACAATGCAGCTGTATAAGGACAAATAATTGCAATAGTGACTGCTCGTTCTCATACTGTGGAGGTGATCGCTGCATGTAAATACAGCAGTCACCTCCACTGAACAAATGTTTCCTACCCAATAATTGGCAGCTCCTATGCATGTGTAAATCCACCTTTACAGTAGTAAAGTGTGCTGTTAAAAAAATAAAAAAGTCATATAATACAATAAGGAATAGCTCACCAAATGGTATATGACACCTGGTTACATTAAAGAGGGGACCCAACCCCCGAAAAGTGAATTAATACTCTAGTGATACGGGGAACCTCACAATCACTCTAGGTACATATGCACTCTGTTAATGTGATACCCTAAGTATAAGCAGTATGCTGATGTATTATATACAGTACCTTAAAAAAGTATTCCTACCCCTTGAACCTTTACACATTTTTTCAAGTTACACCCACAAACTAAAATGAATTGTATTGTGATTTTATGTGATAGACCAACACATAGTAGCAAGTATGTGTGAATTGAAAAGAAAATGATACATGGTTTTCAACATTTTTAATAAATAAAAAATCTGAAACATGTGGCATGTATTTGTATTCAGCCCACTGTACTCTCATGCCCCTAAATACAGTAAAATCCAGTGTGACCAATTTCCTTCAGAAGTCACCTAATTAGTAAATAGAGTCCACCTGTGTGTAATTTATTCTCAGTATAACTATAGTTCTGTGAAGGCCTCAGAGGTTTGTTAGTGAATATTAGTAATCAAACAGCATCATGAAAACCAAGGAACACACCAGACAGGTCAGGGATAAAGTTGTGGAGAAGTGTAAAGCAGGGTTAGGTTATAAAAAAAATATCCCAAGCTCTGAAAATCTGTTCAATCCATCATCCGAAAGTGGAAGGAGTATGGCACAAGTGCAAATCTATCAAAACACGGCTGTCCACCTAAACTGACAGCCCAGGCAAGGAGAGCACTAATTAGAGAAGCAGCCAAGAGGCCCATGGTCACTGTAGAGGAGCTGCAGAGATCCACAGCTCAGGTGGGAAATCTGTCCACAGGACACCTATTAGTCGTGTACTCCACAAATCTGGCCTTTATGGAAGAGTGGCAGGAACAAAGCCATTTTTTAAAGCAAGCCATAAGAAACCACGTTTGCAGTTTGCCATGTAGGTGACATAGCAAACATGTGGAAGAAGGTGCTCTGGTCAGATGAGACCAAAGTTGAACTTTTTGGCCTCAATGCAAAACGCTATGTGTGGCAGAAAACTCAACCTGAACACACCATCCCCACCAGGAAACATGGTGGTGGCAGCCAGGGGCGTACATAGAAATCGAGGGGCCCCATAGCGAATCTCAGAACTGGGCCCCCCACCCAAATATAAAGTACAATTATTGTAACTGTATATTGTATGTATATATATATATATATATATATATATATATATACATATACACACACAGGGATATATATAATAGTGTTACCTGCAGTCCTATGTAAAACCACAGATAACACTAGTAGTGTTACCTGTAGTCCTATGTAAAACCACATATAACACTAGTGTAGATCATGTGCTAGTGTTACCTGCAGTCTTTAGTGTGCCTCCCTGTGCCTCTCCCACGGGACTCCATGCTGGCGGTGCTTCCTCCTCTTCCGTCTTCTTCTTCTTGCCCCGCACAGAACGTCCTGATGCAGCTGCGTGAAGACATAGGAAGACTGTGGGCATGGTGATGGTGACAGGGACACAGGGACAGACACACACAAGGATAGACACACACAAGGACAGACACACACAAGGACAGACACACACACAGGGGGACCGACACACACACAGGGACCGACACACACACAGGGACCGACACATACACAGGGACCGACGCACACAGGGACCGACGCACACAGGGACAGGGGCACAAAGGGACAGGGACAAACACACCCAGGGACAGGCACACACAGGGACAGGGATAAGGACACACACAGAGACAAAACAGTGACAGGGACACACAGGGACAGGGATAGGGACACACAAAGGGGCAGGAACACACACACAGGGATAGAGACACACACAGGGGGACTGACACACACACACACAGGGACAGACAGACACACAGGGACACAAACACAGCTGGGCCTCACCAAACTTCAGCCTGGCTCCTCTCTGTACAGCATCACTGCTCTCTGCTCCTCTGGCTCCTCCCCCACTGGTCACATGGGCAGATTACTTCAGGAAGGTCCTTTAACCCACAGCAGGATCTATCCCTGGACTGCAGGGGTGAGTGGACCTACAGGAGGAGGGGCAGGGAAGAGGAGGGAACATCAGATAGGATGATGTTTCCTTCCTCTGCTGCTGTAAGACTAGAAAGTGAGGGGGCGGGGCCATTCAGCCCTGTTGGGCCCCCCAACCTCACGGGCCCCATAGCCATGGTGTGGTCTGCCGCCATTGGCGGTACGCCACTGGTGGCAGCATCATGTTGTGGGATGCTTTTCTTCAGCTGGGACAGGGAAGCTGGTCAGAGTTGATGGGAAAATGGATGGAGCTAAATACAGGGCGATTCTGGAGGAAAACCTGGTAAAGGCTGCAACAGACTTAAGACTGGGGCAGAGGTTCACCTTCCAGCAGGACAACAGCCCCTAAACATACAGCCAGAGCTACAATGGAATGGTTTAGATCAAAGCATATTGATGTGTTAGATGGCCCAGTCAAAGTCCAGACCTAATCCCATTGAGAATCTGTGACAAGACTAGAAAATTGCTGTTCACAGAAGCTCTCTATCCAATCTGACTGAGCTTGAGCTATTTTACAAAGAAAAATGGGCAACAATTTCAGCCTTTAGATGTGCAAAGCTTGTCTTAACCCCAAGGACTTGCAGTTGTAATTTCAGCGAAAGGTGGTTCTAAAAAGTAATGACTTAGGAGCTGAATACAAATGCATGCCACTCTTTCCAGATTTTTATTTATTACAAATTTTGAAAACCATGTATCATTTTCTGCTAGGCCAAACAGGGGATTTCCGAGTGTCTTCTACCACCTGTCTGTGAAAAACGGATGTAAAACGGATGGTATCCATTTGCCATTCACATTTTTCACGGACCCATTGACTTGAATGGACATGTGCAGTCCGGGACACGGATAAAAGTAGTGTATGCATCAGTGCTTTTTTTGAGTACACACAGACCGCAGAAAAACACGGAAATGGGAACTGACATATTAAAGTAAATTGATCAGTATGGTGCCCGTGAAAAATGTGGACAGCACATGTCAATGAAAAACGGAAATGTGGACGAGGCCTTATTCCATTTGTCAACAAAGAGCAGAGTTGTTTGAATATTTAAGTTGGATTACTACTTAGTTTCCAATAGGTGGTGCTATCTGATAACAATTCCAAAACCTGTAGGTGATAACAGGACTTATCAATTATCACAACTGAGCCCCCCTTATCTGACATTTTTATACCAATATCACGCGTTTGTTCCAGTTCACACATTGCGTTTTTTTAATCTGGCGGATAAATTGGAGATTCCTCTTTGATTATTTGATATATTGTTCGAAATCTCCAATAGGTCCTTCTCCACAAGTGTTTGGAACAAATCCATACTGTTAGTCCGTGATTTAGGGTACATTCACACGACTGTGCCGTGTTTTGCAGTCCGCAAAATACGGATACCAAGCGTGTGCGGTTCGCATTTGGTGAAATGCAAAGGCCCAGCGCTATATAGAAAATATCTATTCTTGTCCTACGACACGCTCTATATTTCTTGCGGGGCCACGGAATGTAGACAGCACACGGTGTCTACAAAAGCCAGGTCTAGTGGGCGTGGCACGGGCGGGGAAGGGGACAGGCCAGCAGGTCCATCTTATTCACCATTTTCTAATCCTGTTTCAGGCATAGAAAAAGGTCTTACATTTAGAACTATCGGAGGATCCGCCAAAGCCGGCACCTCTACATAACTTTGGCGGAACAACTGCCAGCGATGGGGCTTTATTAAGACCGGCGTCTAAACACCGGTCTTAATAAATGTGCCCCATAGTGTTCATTTCTTCTGTTGTGTGCGGGTCACCATTGTATGTGGTTTTCTTTTTTGTTGGACTTTTCTGCAATAGGGGAGACTAGTCAGCACAGACTGTGAAGGTCCATCTTGGTCACTAGGGCGTTCCCCCTCAGAAGACTCTGGGGAGGTGTCTGAGTCCATTTCTGATGATGAAAAATTGATATGCTGCCCTCTATTATTCCTCCTTCTAAGGGCTCATGCACATGAACGTATTTTGTCCGTTCCATTTTTCTGCAGCCTGTATGCGGAACCATACATTTCAGTGGGGCCGCAAAAAACGGAAATGTGTGTCCGTACATCTGCAAGTCTGTTCCGCAAAAAAATAGAACATGTCCTATTCTTGTCCGTTTTGCGGATAAGAGCAAGCATAGTTACAATGTATCCGCAAAAAGACGGATATAACACAGACGTCACACGGATATCATCTGTTTTTTTGTGGATCCGTGTTTTGAGGACTGCAAAATACATACGGTCGTGTGCATGAGCCCTACAGGCAGATCGCACCCTTGTAAGACCTGCAATTATGTAACTCCTACTAGACATTCCAAGACTCAGGACGCAAAATGTTTTTTTCTATTAAAAATTATTTGAACTGCAATACTGAATGTGTTGTATATATCGTAACCTGTACTGTGTATGATTAAATGTATGTGGGCAGTAAATCGTGGAAGTTTGCATCTAATGGGATGAATACTAATGAGCGCTTCCATTATGGAAGCGCTCATTATTACCGGAGGACTGGGAAGCAATGAATGCAATGCTCCCAGGGCTCTGTACTCACCGCTTCCTGGTCCTCTACCATCGGCTGTGCAATGGATACAGTAAAGCCCACATAAGGGCACTGCATATTATGGTTCATGTGGATGTACCCTAAAAACTCTATTTGGCAGTTGATAATGTGATATGCCTGTAGTGGAGAGAGTTTTAGAAGACACTGTTTTCTCACTACCATAACTTACGAGACTGTTCTCGGTTACAGCATCTACCAAGTATTGTGTTTTTGCCAAGAAGTGTAACCTTCAAACGTAGGGCCTTGTACGGAACCGTTTTGTTGTAATCAATAGACTTATATCCTTTGTGAGAGAGACTGTAATCGCTATGCTTATTGTCTTAGTACTGAGTAAGCATCTGTTCATTCTTGAACTTCCTGTGATAGTCGCTGCGCCATCCTGTGCAGATCAAGGGCCAAAACAGCCTGAAATGTCTGAATCCCTTAAGAAATTAATAGGAAAATGAACTCTCCATGGCAGAAATTGATGTTGGTAAGGAATGGGCTACTCTGACCAGTCTGAAAAAGCGTGGTGTTTATAGCTCTCTAAATGTATTGCTTCATGGTCCAACAGGTGCTTAGCACTGGACCATCCTCTTCATTCACAGGAGGCACATACTTCCGCTACCATGTTCAGGAACCTCATCAAGGTCCCCCTATGACAAGTAAACTATTGTTTACCCAATGCAAGCAACAATTAAGGGCACAATGCCAATACGATGCAGAAAAATATACTTCACCATGTAAGGGGGTTAGACTTTATGAAAATTATAGGCCTTTGACAGCTGACTTGTTCCATTATAGGCTTTATGCAAAAACTTGTTCCTTCTTGAACTTGCCGAGTCAGTGACAGTTGTAGATATACTGTATAAATATTGTAACAATATGTGTGGTAAAATACTGGAGGGGGTGTATATCTCACCCAGAATGCTTAGCTGGGTAAGTTAAAGTGGAACCTAGAAAGCTATGTTGTCTCAGCAAAGCTGAAAATTGGCTGGATTCTAGTGGAGTGGCATGCAGGTTGGTAGTGGGATATGCTATTCCCTCCCCGAATCCAGTACATTAGTTTCCCCAGCGTAAAGGGCCTGTTACACGGGCCGAGAATCGTACAGATTATTGCTAACGAGCGTTCATAGTAACCCTCGTTATCGATGATCGGGTGGTGTAAATGTACCGCGATGAACGAGCGAAACACTTGTTGACAGGGTAATCCTATTGTCACGAGTGGGCTTGCGTCTGGTATCAGACGTTCTGCGCGGCTTTCTAAAGTGACATAATTTGACATGCTTTTCCCTTGGTTTCCTTGCTGTTCACCACACCCCTTCCCCTCAGCTGTTGCTGCTGTGGTAATTAGCTTTCTCCTATTTACCCCTTCCTCTCCCAGTATACCTTGCTGTTTATACTTTCTGCCTTCTTAGTAGTGTGTGGTGTGGATCTCGGCTGAGATCCGGTTGCTGCGATATCTGCTTAAGATAAGTGACTTTTCCCCTTTTGTGGTTTTCCTTTTGGAGTCTCCTGTTCGTCCTAATTATTGGAGGAACGGGTTTACTCTTTCTTGTCACTAGCTGCAGGGTTTTCTAGGGTGCATTTATTATTAGGTTCCTGTGTATGAACTACCACCCAGGTTTGTTCATACTGGTAGTCAGTCAGGGCCTAATTTCAGGGGTTCCCTGCAGGAGGTGACCGTTTCCCTGGTTTTGGTCTTTTCCCTTCCCTTGTACGCTCGGTGTGGCTATTCCCCCCACACCAGAGCGTGACACCTATCATTTGTGCGCATGCAAAAATGATTGTTTACCGGCAGCAGATCGTGCCGTGTAAACACAATCTCCTGCCGGCAAACAACGAGTCTTTATGGAGAAGAGCGATGGCATTTGCCATCCTCCCCATACTCTGAAGTAGACTGCTGCACGTAAATGCATTGGTCTCCTCTGCTAGCGATCAGCAGATTGGAACGATGGAATGTTTCCTTCCCGATAATCTGTTGTAATATTGTCACGTGTAAAGGGACCTTTAGGCAAGGTGTGTGCTGTGATCTTTACTGGGGAATAAATAGAGGCCTCAATCAGGGTTAGAGCATGGTGACTGTTTGACCATGTGGCTGGGCAAAGCCTGATCCCCTTGACATGCTAAAAGCATAGTTGAGAGAAGTCTCTGTATAGTTAGCACCCAGATGGGCAGGTGTTTCTTTGATGTTCGGTTATGCTTTATGTGCTGTGGCTTCATCCAAGTGATGTTTTAGCTAGGACGCCTTGTATTGTGCAGGACGCAAAAATAAATTTTGTCTGGACTTTTAACCCCCAAATATACACCCAATATATATATATATATATATATATATATATATATATATATATATAATGTTCATTCATTGCCATTACATTGATCTAACATTGGAGGACACTTAATCAGGGTCTTCTCATAGTTGCAATTAACCCCTTGGAGACCCATGACGTAGCTGACCACGGCATACATGGGATTTGCAGGGGTCTGAGTCTGCATTCCTATCCCCATCAGGTCCCTGTGGTGACGGAGACCCAGTGGGTGAGAAAGCAGCCCGATGTATTGCAGAGGCATCAGGGCTTGCCTTCTACAGAGGTCTAGGAGATCCAGCCCCCAGGCTGGGCCTTACCAGGCAACTGTCAATGACAGGCAATGAATTGCAATACAGATGTATTGTAATGCATTGCAGAAGGGATCAGACCCCAAAAAGTTGAAGTCCCACAGTGGGACAAAAATAAAAAGTTAAAAAAAAGTGTTTTTTATCATAAAAAAAAAGTTTCAAATAAAAAAAACAACAAAAACCTCCTTTCCCATAATAAACATAAAAGTAGACATATATGATATTGTCACATCCATAACAACATGCTCTATAAATATAGCACATAATCTAACCTGTCAGGTGAATAGACATTTTTTTTGTTACCTTGCCTCAAAATACCCCAAAATAGTGACAACAAATCTGTTACCTTATCCTGTAGTTTCCAAAATGGGGTCACTTTTTGGGAGTTTCTACTGCAGGGGTGCATCAGGGGATTTTCAAATGTAACTTGGTACCTGAAAACCAGTCCAGTAAAATCTGCCCTCCAAAAACCTGCTCCTTTCCTTTTGAGCCCTGCCATGTGCATGTGGGGTGTTTTTGTAAACTGCAACAGGGTAATAGATTTTGTGTTTTGCTTGGCTGTTAACCCTTGGTGTGTTACAGGAAAAATGGATTAAAATGGAAAATCTGCCAAAAAAGTGAAATTTGAATTACATCTCCATTTTCCTTTAATTCTTGTGGAACACCTAATGGGTTAACAAAGTTTGTAAAATCAGTTTTGAATAACTCGACGGGCGTAGTTTCTAAAATGGGGTTATTTATGGGTGGTTTCTATTATGTAAGTCCCAAGAAAATTACTTCATAACTGAACTGGTCCTTAAAAAGTGGGTTTTGGAAATTTCCTTTAAAGAGAACCTGTCATCAAGAGGTAGTCACCTGAAATTGTATTCCAACAGTCTTGAAGGAGTTCCCAGAGATGCTTAGCACTTGTTGGCCCTTTTGCCTTCACTCTGCGGTCCAGATCACCCCAAACCATCTAGATTGGGTTCAGGTCTAGTGACTGTGGAGGCCAGGTCATCTGGCGTAGCACCCCATCACTCTCCTTCTTGGTCAAATAGCCCTTACACAGCCTGGAGGTGTGTTTGGGGTCACTGTTCTGTTGATAAACAAATGATGGTCCAACTAAACGCAAACCGGATGGAATAGCATGCCGCTGCAAGATGCTGTGGTAGCCATGCTGGTTCAGTATGCCTTCAATTTTGAATAAATCCCCAACAGTGTCACCAGCACCCCCACACCATCACACCTCCTCCTCCATGCTTCACGGTGGGAACCAGGCATGTAGAGTCCATCCGTTCATCTTTTCTGCATGGTGGTTGGAACCAAAGATCTCAAATTTGGACTCATCAGACCAAAGCACAGATTTCCACTGGTCTAATGTCCACTCCTTGTGTTCTTTAGCCCAAACAAGTCTCTTCTGCTGGTTGCCTGTCCTTAGCAGTGGTTTCCTAGCAGCTTTTTTACCATGAAGGCCTGCTGCACACAGTCTCCTCTTAGCAGTTGTTGTAGAGATGTGTCTGCTGCTAGAACTCTGTGTGGCATTGACCTGGTCTCTAATCTGAGCTGCTGTTAACCTGCGATTTCTGAGGCTGGTGACTCGGATGAACTTATCCTCCGCAGCAGAGGTGACTCTTGGTCTTCCTTTCCTGGGGCGGTCCTCATGTGAGCCAGTTTCTTTGTAGCGCTTAATGGTTTTTGTGACTGCACTTGGGGACACTTTCAAAGTTTTCCCAATTTTTCGGACTGACTGACCTTCATTTCTTAAAGTAATGATGGCCACTCGTTTTTCTTTACTTAGCTGCTTTTTTCTTGCCATAAAACAAATTCTAACAGTCTATTCAGTAGGACTATCAGCTGTGTATCCACGTGACTATATATATATATTTATAGCAGAAATGGGGCAGCACTCCTCAGCAGCAACAACTGGGTGTCAGCGTTAAGCCCTTGATCCAGGGTGTAGATACAATCCCAAAAATCCATGGCACTCCTCTGGAACTAGTGAACAAACAAGTGTATTTATTCACACATGTCACAGTTGTGACACGTGTGAATAAATACACTTGTTTGTTCACTATTTCCAGAGAAGTGCCATGATTTTTTTGGAATATATATATATATATATATATATATATATATTACATATACACAGACACACACACACGAGTTTACACGAGTGTCCAGCCATGTAATTTTTCCCTCCGCATTTGTTTGTTGCGCCACAGTTCAGCCTCTTCATCCCTTTGTTTTTCCACTACCATATACAGGAACCTCATCAAGGTCTCCCTTCAACAAATAACCCATTATTTACACACAGTTCAAGATAAAATTTGGGGCACAATGTAACTACAAATTGGAACAAATCCTCTGCTTCAATATGTGAGGGGGTCCGACTGTAAGTTTCAATGGCCCTTTGACAGCTAACTTATGCTATTACAGGTCTCATACAAACACCTGCTCCTTCTTGAACTTGCCGAGTCTATGACAACGACTGCACCACTGTGTGGGTCAAGGGCCAATGCAACTTGTAATATCTGACTCCCTTACGAGGAAAATAGGAGAGAACTTGATGTTGGCAAAGAGTGGACTACTCTAACCACTCTGCATGAAAATGAGGTGGTTTCTAAAGCTCCTTAAATGTGTTGCTCCATGCCTAGTGTACCAGGATCCTCTTCTTCCAATGGAGGTGTGCTCTTCCCCTACAAATTTAGGTTGATCATCAGCATCTCCCAACAACTCATTCTTTACCCATAATGCAAGCAACAATTTGGGACACAATGTCGATACCAACAGAACAAATTCTCTGCCTCAACTTGTAAGGCCAAACCTTAAGAGTATTATTAACATTGACAGCTGACTTGTACTCCTGGCGCACAGGAAGATGGCACAGTGAATTATGCAGACTTGGTATTGAGACAATTAGTGGTGGGTTACATTTCGTGGCAAGAGGGCAACCCATGGCCTTGGCAGCATATTATGGCTGCCGCTCCACCTTACGAGGAATTAGCTTTTAAGCAACAATTCAGTACACAAATTATTCCAAAGGTCTCCTATGCAGCTTTTTTCCACCACACACAATGTTGGTACAGCGGCAACCCTGTTTCAGAGGGATTCAACAGGTGAAAGGACATCACCAAGCTCAGATGGCCGAATTCCCAGCCGAGCACCTCTTACTGCTTCTGACAGATACTAAATGTCTGCATTTAGAAAAGGCTAATATACCTTAGCGTGAATTATAACCCCGCAATGCCTGGTTGCTATTAGTAAACAATAAATGTGTACAAATTGGATAAGGGTTGGTAGATGATGGACCTGTGCCTTTTTTTGCAACCCTAGGTAGGAGAACTATTAGCAT
>ONZH01005782.1:0-21694 GCA_900303285.1 Rhinella marina | reverse complement strand
GAGTGGCCCAACATCCATATAACAATCTGACTCCCTGTGAAAACAAAAATGATATTTAGACTGACAAACTTAATTCAGGTCTAACATAAAACCTAACCCTATTAGAATCCCAATGCCCAATCCTTTTAATTACAGCTTCCTCCAAACCCAGCCTAGCAGCCTCAGTGGCGGCACCTATTCGAAAAGAGTGAGAGGAAATCCTAAAAGAACTGAGACCCAACAACTCTAAACACCTCTTAAGGTGTTAAATTGAAATCTGGTAAGCGGCGAAAGGTCCTTATGAACTAAGAAAGGGCCCCTCACCTTAGACCGGACCTCAAACCATGCCTTGACCACTAGAAATGGACATAAAACAGAACCAGGCCAAGCCTTCAACCTGATAAACTTACCTCTTCCATATTGATCAGATTTTGATTTTCTTAGAAAAATCTCAACCACCTTGACACCCAGCCTAACATCTGAAACATCCAAACCCGAACAATCAAACCAGCTATTCGAAACTAATTCACCAACTCTTAAAGCCGCAAAAAATGTTACCACAAACGCAGTCCTAAACAAAAACACTTCAAACTGATCAAAACAAATCCTAGGCAAAACATTATAAAGTTCTAACAACAGATCAACAGAAATAGGTCTCCTATTATCTATAACTGTTCGACCTTTCCTATACCCCTTCAACATCTGTTTTATCTGAAAATAAGATGATAAAGGTTGCTGCCCATACAATTTCTGAAAAAAGGAAATACCAGATACAATCCTAGACACAGAAGAAGCGGATAAACCTTTCTTAAACAATTCAGCAGTAAAGAGCAACGCACAATCCAACCCATCACCTGTAACCCCCTCAGGGACAGTATTAATAAATAACAACCAATCCCGCCATGCAGCAGCATAAGCTGCCCATGTTCTCGGGGCCAATGATTGTCTAATTGCACTGGATATTATTCCCATAACAGATCCCACAGGTGACGAGGGCAAGGAATCCCGTCCACATCCGTTTCCGGCGCTAATTCCTGAAACTTCGAAAAACAGAAACGAGATAACGAGTCAGCGAGTACATTAGAGGGACCAATTATATACTTAGCTTTAATCCAAATATTAAACTGCATATAATAAAGAACTAAATGCCTTAAAAGTCTAACCACTAAATCACACTTAGACGAAAGAGTATTTATAGCAAAACAAACTCCCTGATTATCAGAATGCAACAATATTCTTCTATTCTTAAACTAAGAACCCCATAACACCACTGCTACTACGACAGGAAACAATTCTAACAACACAATATTTTTTGTAAAACCACTACTAATCCAAGAAGACGGCCACTTCTCAGCAGACCAATGCCCATCCCAGTAGGCTCCATAACCACAGCTTCCAGCCGCATCAGTGAATAATCCAAAAGAATCTGACTCTACAAAATCATCCTGCCAACAAGAACAGCCATTAAATTTCAATAAAAATTCAAGCCATAAAGACATATCATCCTTTAAAGATTTTGTCAACCTAATATGAGAACTAGGCGACTTTAATCCCCTCGTAGAAAAATATAATCTTTTTGAAAAAAACTCTTCCCATCGGAATAACTCTACTTGCAAAATTCAAAGAACCTAGCAAAGACTGCATCTCTTTCAGACTACACTTCTTTCTTCTCAACAGAGACGCTAACAAACAACGCATCTTATCTAATTTTTCAACCGATAGACGAAATTCCATGCGATCCATATCAATAATTATACCTAAAAATTCTAAACATACACAAGGAAAAAACGTTTTTTCTGGAGCTATAGGAATACCAAAACAAGAACATATATCAAAAAACCTAACCAACAAATCATAACACGAACTAGAACCCGGAAAACCAAAAAATAAAAAATCATCAAGATAGTGTAATACACCACCACCTTTACTGTCAAACTCAACAACCCACTGAATGAATGAAGAAAATGCTTCAAAGTAATAACAAGATAAAGAAAAACCCATAGGTAGGCACTTGTCAAAATAAAAATAACCATCAAACTGAAAGCCTAAAGAATTAAAACCTGAAGGCGCCACTGGCAATAAGCGAAACGCCGATTTAATGTCAGCCTTTGCCAGTAAAGCACCTTCCCCAAAAGACCTCAACAAATCCAAAGCATCATCAAACGAACTATAAACTACCGACGCTGTAGCTTTATCCACCATATCATTAAGCGATGCTTGCTTAGGAAAAGACAAATGGTGTATAAGTCTAAAATCACCCGCTTCCTTCTTTAGCACAACGCCCAAAGGAGAAAGCCTAAAATTCCTGAACGGCGGAACAAGGAACGGGCCTGCTATTCTATCCAACTCTAACTCTTTCTCCAATTTCTTTTTCACTACTTCTTTATGCAACATAACTGACTTAAGATTGTCAACCCAGCAGCAGCCATCACCCAAAAATGTCGGAACATCAAAACCATATTTAAAACCATTAAAAACCAGCTCAGCTTTCAGCCGGTCTGGATACAGGTCTAGCCACGGCTGCATTTCTGACAGCTTCACTGGACTCAACGCTTTTTGAAATTTGTTCTCTGGTGCTGAGCTGCTGCTGGCCAGACTGGGAGTTCCTTTTAAAGCACCGAGACATTGGGTGCGTACCTCCACAAAAGGAACATTCGTGCTTATAACGGCAATTATTCAACCATTTACAGGAGGTTTCATTAAACGCAAAGCAAACCCCCTTTCTCATGCTAGTCTGTGAAGTATTAGCAGATTTACTAGGGACTGATTTCTGAGGCAACATTAAATTAACCCATAAACCTATGTCCTTAACTCCCCATTTGAGAGAAGGATAAACCGCCAATTTCTGGCGGAATGACTCATCATAATGAAACCAAGCCATTCCGCCAAAATTCCTATAAGCTTCAATAATTATATCAAGATGTTGAAAAAGCCCCGAGCAAAACTCAGGGTGTTTCTCGCCCAGTACTGCTGAATAAATACAAAAGGCTTGAAGCCAATTATTAAACGACCTGGGCGGGATACGCTTTTTATCTTCATCAGCTTTTTCATCTTTCTTAACAATATCTTTGGCAGACGGAAGCAGCGACATCAACTCCACATACTCCATCCGCCAAATACGTTTTTAACATTAGCACTTAAATGAAACCCAAGAGGAGATACCTCACAAGGCAGCGCCTCCTTAAAAGCGGCTTCACTGACGCCAATACCTTTTTCAATAACAGTTATATTAGAATCAACCAAAGACAGATTAACACTTGAAGCAGAACCAGCGCTCCAGACCTCTGAAGCAGAATTAACCCCTTGCCTGCCAGTAGCATTCACTAGCAGCTTCACCAAGCGAGACAAAATGTGTGTGTTTGGGGGGGGGGGTGTGCTGCGGGCCCCGTATCAGCTGTGTGGTCTGCGTATATATTGGCAGTATGCCACTGGTACTGGGTAGCACATTGACTGTGGGGACTCCAGGTTGGGGGATGATGATAGAAATGTGTGGGAAGCTAAGATGTTTGTGTGTCACACTCTGCAGAGAAGAGGCGGCTGAGAGAAGTTGTCTGGACCGAATGGAGAAGATGATGACAGAGAAGATCTACATCGGAGGAGACATCACCTGGAGGCCTTGGATGTCAGAGGTATGTGCTGATTTGTAGCAAATACAGTACATGGCAGTGTGCGGGGGGAGGGTCAATTTAGAGAATTGGGCCATATTCACTGGGGCTTGGGCCCCGGATCTTTTGAGACCCTAGCAACGTCCCTGCAAATCAGATTAGTTACAAATTTCACAAAATTTTCCTGCCAATGAATCCGAAGTTTTGGTGATTGTCATTTTTCTGTGATGGCTAGTGGGGAAAATGACAGGAAGGAAAATGATAGAGGGTCACATGACTCTGGGAGGGAGGGGAAGGAGAGCATGCTGTGATTGACCCAAAGCCTGACAGAAAGGGAATTTTAGTGCATTATACCTGTGTTATTGAATGCGTTGTATATTACTGCAAGATACTGTTCAGTGTAATGGCAAAAGCATTACTGCAATGATTCCATTATTATATCCCTGTGTTATCAAGCACATTGTATATTACTGCAAGATACCGTTCAGTGTTATAGCAAATGTATTTTACTGCAAAATCTGCATTATTACCATTGTAAATTGTCAAAACCAGTGTGTAGTGTGTTTTAAAAGAGAGTGGACATTTAATTACACCTCTGCTTTTACAGAAAAAAATCCTTGCAATTTTTCTAGTACCGTTTAATAATCTGTGTACCAAATCCATGACTTTTTATTTATAAGCCTCACAATAAAATGTCTGGTAAATGGAAAAGTGGAAAATAAAAGACCCCCTTCTCATTATCGAAAAGAGAGAACGTAGGTAATAGTGCACAAGCCATACATGCAGTATTAGTAATAGTAATAGGCCATAGTTTTCTAGCTTCCAATCAGTGCTTCATTATCATTGAGGACAGAGGATGATATTGTGGAACTATTGTGTGAACTAGAGGATGTGGATGTTACCTCTGAGTGTGACACCATGCTGTCTCAGCATTCCTCATGATTCTCCTCCTTGCAACCTTAGAGAAGTAGTTTACTTGCATCCTCTCTGTCTTTCTTACCCCTTCTGGTGAAATGCCTTCTTTTTTCCAAAGAAGAGGAAGTAAAGCTCCACATACTGTGGAAGATACTCAAGACAGTATGAGAAGTATGTGAATTTGGACTGCCGTTAGGAGGAAATTTAGGCAGAGGTGGAGGATCTCACGCATAGGTAGGTTGGTAGTGGTAGGACAGTAGTGGCACATGACCAAGCTGGTAGTGGCGGAGTTGCTGCCATACCATTTACTTGTGATAAATGTGGTGCAGTTCCTTGCTTTAACCAAAATTGAATTCTCTAAAATGTAATTCTTATATATGTCATCAGCCACAGCATGCTTAACCAAACTCGCTGTTTAGCCGAGCATGCCTACGCTCGAGTCCGCTCGGTGTTCGGCCGAACACCGAGTGTACTCGAGTGCAATGCTCGAGTCTCTTCCCCGCATGTTTGTTCGCTGCTACGCAGCGAATAAACGAGCGGCAGTGTACTGGCATTCACTGTAATGTTGATTTGTACGCTAATGCTACGCATTGTATGCAAATGCGTATGAATTTGTATGCTACTGCTACGCATTGTACGCTATTGTGTACAAATTTGTATGCTAATGCATACAAATTTGTATGCTAATGCTGCGCATTGCACGCTAATGCGTACGAACTTGTATGCTAATGCTACGCATTGTGCACTAATGCGTACAAATTCAGTTAATTAGCATACTTTTACGAGTGAAAGGAGTAAAAGAGGATAAGTCGTGATTCTGACCTTTTTCTATTAACCAGACACCCTCCCCTTTCCGAGCGGGGGGTGCCTGGTTTAGTCCCATTGACTAACATTATGCTCAGGTGCTCGGACGAGCACTCGAGCAACCCCTAGTGCTTGGCCAGAGCACCCAAGCATACGAGCACAGAGGTGTTCGCTCAACACTAGTCATATCCCATCTGTTGAACTTTTGGCCAGGTGTCCATAGTGGCACAGTGGCGCTCCTTCCACAAAAATTAATTCTTTTTATTAATTAAGTTCTTCTATCTGCCACCAGCCACAGTTTTTGCCATATACCATCAAATAGCCTTTTGGCCTGGTGTCCAAAATGGAGCTGTTTTGTGCCTTAAACCAAATGTAATCTTTTTCAAAAACTGAAAACCTGGCATATCCTTGTCTATGGCAAAAGTACTTTTGTCAGGTTGTTTATAAAAATTGTCTTCTTTTAGAAATGTCACTCAGTTCTGCGCCTTTCCCCAAATTTCTGCTATCAGTGTGTGAACAGTGGTAGAAGAGTGTTGGATTGACAATCTAACACAATGGGCAGCACTTTGAACACATTTTATAAGTGGTCAGAAACTTGTAAAAAACGCATGAAAGAATAAAGTTACGTTAAAACCAAGCACACCATTGTTTTTCTTGTGAAATTCTCAATAATTTTGATGTGTCACATGACCCTCTTCCCATTGAAAAAACTAAAGTTGGATCCAAAATGGCCAACTTCAAAATGGCCACCATGGTCACCACCCATCTTGAAAAGTTTCCCCCCTCCCATATACTAATGTGCCACAAACAGAAGTTAATATCACCAACCATTCCCATTTTATTTAGGTGTATCCATATAAATGGCCCACCCTGTAGAGTTGACTTGGACACTAACTGAATTTTTTAAAAAACTTGATGAATTGAACGCAAAGTGAATTTCAAGAAGTTTGCTCATTCTTACAACAGAATAATAAGTGAATCAGTCAGTATTGAAATAACACTTCAGCTTCTGGTATTGAATCTTGAGTGATTTCTGGTGTTATTGACCATACACTTTACAAAGCTGGCTGTGCTCTATTTATACTGTAAATCTTTGAATTTTCTGAACCTAGGAATGAGGCTTTACTACTAGATAGCTGAAATAATGATGCACATGACAGTCTCATGCCTTTATACAAAGCCACAATAAGACATTTATAGAGAGGACTTGTTTTAAAAGGTGGGAAACTGGAAAATTACCCAGAACCCTATTTTAAGAGCACCAAAAAATTAGAATTCTAAGTGCAAATGGAAACCATCCCATATCGTTTATTGTGTAAGCCAAATGTTAGGAAATTGATCGAGGATTGCCAAGAAAGTCACAGACAAAGCCCTGGTGAAGCCAGGAACTGTCAACTTTAACAAACTCAGAGATAAACAAATTTCCCATTGGCCATTAGATCTGATCCAAATCAAAAGTGCCCCAGTCACCGCGAAAAGTATAACACTCTGAGGTATCTTAGGACTGTATCCAGCCCCTTTCAAGGTCTTTACTTCCAAGACAGAATTAGAAATGACCAAGTAAGAGTAACATATATGGCTATGGGAAAATGAATAGAAGCTGGTAGTAACAAACAACTGGTTTAAAAATACAATGCGTCTGTAACAGGGAGCCGTCAGTGCGCTCCCTCTCTGCAGCTCCGCTGGCATCCCAATGTGGAGGCGGAGAGAGGAGCCGGCTAAGTACACGGCCAAGGTCCTCATCTCCATAGCAACAGGGGGCAGGGAGGAGCCGGTGGCACGCGCTTTCTTAGCGCGGCTGGCGCTCTCATCCCCTTGGCAAAAAACAGGGGCAGACGCACGGCACAGGTCACCTGTAAAATTAGTGCAACATTTGATGACAAAGTCTAGGTTCGATCACATTAGTAATTTTAAAAATGACTAAAAGTGATTGGGGCATGCTTATAAACTTTTAAGGAGCCTTACTGGTGCTCTCTTTAGTTTTATTATCCATCAAATACTGTATTATAGATATATTCTCCTGTAGAAGAACTTCTTTATAGTTGGATGCCATCGAGAGATCCCATATTGCGGCACACGGAGTGCTTATCATTCCTTAGTATAGTGTGCCTCTAAACAAGGACAGTGCTGAAGATGTACCATAATTTTAATAACATAATTAATACATTAGCATGGAAATTATATATGCTGAATAGTTTTTATTTTCTGTAGTTTCAGCTTTATACTTGAAGATGAATCACGTTTCATTCAATCCTCTGATGAGTACTGTCATGTAAAATAATGGAAACAATGAGTTATAAGTGGCGGCTGTATCAGATTTATGCTGCTGATTTAATATGACAAGAGACAGTTCGTGTCACTAGCTTATTATCTAAGGTCTAATGCATTCTGCTCTCCCTAGAGTGCCTTATGAGGTGGCAGAAAATATGATTCAAACATAACTTAAGTTGTCACATCTTTCTATATTTATGAAACTGTGATCAAAGGGCTTGGAGTGTAGAATGGAAATGAGTAAATTCCTTATTTTTTTGGTTTTAGGTTCATCATTTCTGACATCTTTTTTCTACTTTGGGCAAAGCCTAGCTTTAAGTTGACTTTCTGCACCGACAGACAACACCTCTGGGACCGCCATCAATGGGAAGGACAGGGGTCCAGTGCATTTCACTGTTATCAGACAGCTATTACATTTCCCATGGATTGTCAATGCTTGGAATACCTATTTAAAGTTAGAATACTGCATGAACAATATTTAAAATGGGATTCTCTTAGCACGCTTGCTTACAGAACCGCTTTTGGCTGCTGCTATATACTGTTAAACATAAAAGCTGCAGAAACCAACATTTTTTAAAACTTATTGCAAAAATGTTTTAGCCAAAATTGTCAAATTCTATCTCCCATCCTTATCATTTTAAACTTGATGAATATAATTAACATTTGATAGAAGACTTCATACAGATGTGTCCACACTTAACAGATCACTTATCTCAACATGTCCTGAGATGTGTGTCGCGAACTGACGTTATATCTAAATTGGATAAATTGCAATACAACTTTCAGACACCAGGTGGTGCATGGTGTTACTAGCTATACAACGTTCAGACAGCAGGTCGCGCATTGTGTTACTAGCTAATACCTGAACTTAAGGTATTCACTTCAAGCGTTTGTCTTACATTTAGCATATATATAAAAAATATATTGTATACATTAAACAAATCCCTCCAAGGGATGCTTTTTTTTTTTTTTTTACTGTGCAATGATTACCATATATTTTGACCTGTGCCATTGTTCACCACAATTCTATATGCCGTATACTATGATTTAGATACACTTGGTGTCAGTATACAGTGCTAGTCTAGTATTATATTTGTTATATGCAAAATAACATACACCAACCACAGTATTATGCAGAGATTATTATTTACTTTTAACAGTCCCATTACATGTTACAAATGTACATAATACAATTCAGCAACATTGGGTGTCAGTATATGCCTCAATTTTTGCATGACATTTAAAATAGCTATTGATTATCTGCTGACCTGGGTATCTAATCCCATCATGTCTGCAGAGCTGTGTATCTAATTCTATTCTGGGTGACAGTGTCTGCTAAACTGTGTATCTAATCCTATTATGTGTGATACTGCCTGCTGATTTGTGTATATAATCATATCATGTGTGATACTGTTTGCAGAGTTGTGTATCTAATCCTATCATGTGTGATACTGTCTGCTAAACTGCGTATCTTATCCTATCATGTGTGATATTGTCTGCTGAGCTGTGTATCTAATCCTATCCTGTGTGATACTGTCTGCTTAGCTGTGTATCTAAGCCTATTCTGGGTGACAGTGTCTGCTAAAGTGTGTATCTAATCCTATCATGTGTGATACTGTCTGGTAAACTGTGTATCTAATCTTACCACGTGTGATACTGTCTGTTGGGCTGTGTATCTAATCCTATTCTGGGTGACAGTGTCTGCTAAACTGTGTATCTAATCCTATTATGTGTGATACTGCCTGCTGATTTGTGTATATAATCATATCATGTGTGATACTGTTTGCAGAGTTGTGTATCTAATCCTATCTGGTGTGATACTGCCCGCTTAGCTGTGTATCTAATCCTATCATGTGTGATACTGTCTGCAGAGCTGTGTATCTAATTCTATTCTGGGTGACAGTGTCTGCTACACTGTGTATCTAATCCTATTATGTGTGATACTGCCTGCTGATTTGTGTATATAATCATATCTTGTGTGATACTGTTTGCAGAGTTGTGTATCTAATCCTATCAGGTGTGATACTGTCTGCTAAACTGGGTATCTAATCCTATCATGTGTGATACTGTCTGCTGAGCTGTGTATCTAATCCTATCCTGTTTAATACTGTCTGCTTAGCTGTGTATCTAATCCTATTCTTGGTGACAGTGTCTTCTAAACTGCGTATCTAATCCTATCATGTGTGATACTGTCTGCTAAACTGTGTATCTAATCATACCTTCTGTGATATTGTCTGCTGAAATGCCGTATCTAATTTTGTTCTATGTGATACTGTCTGCTAAGCTTTGTATCTAATCCTATTGGGTATGATACTGTCTATGAAGCTATTATATGTTTTTGTATATAGTGTGATACTGTCTGCTGAGCTGTGTATCTAACCCTATCCTGTGTGATACTGTCTGCTGAGGTGTGTATCTAATCCTACCTTGTGTGATACTGTCTGCTGAGCTGTTTATCTAATCCTACCTTGTGTGATACTGTCTGCTGAGCTGTGTATCTAATCCTACTTTGTGTGATACTGTCTGCTGAGATGTTGTATCTAATTTTGTTCTGTGTGATACTGTCTGCAGAGCTGTGTATCTAATCCTATTCTGGGTGACAGTGTCTGCTAAACTGTGTATCTAATCCTATTATGTGTGATACTGCCTGCTGATTTGTGTATATAATCATATCATGTGTGATACTGTTTGCAGAGTTGTGTATCTAATCCTATCTGGTGTGATACTGCCCGCTTAGCTGTGTATCTAATCCTATCATGTGTGATACTGTCTGCAGAGCTGTGTATCTAATTCTATTCTGGGTGACAGTGTCTGCTACACTGTGTATCTAATCCTATTATGTGTGATACTGCCTGCTGATTTGTGTATATAATCATATCTTGTGTGATACTGTTTGCAGAGTTGTGTATCTAATCCTATCAGGTGTGATACTGTCTGCTAAACTGGGTATCTAATCCTATCATGTGTGATACTGTCTGCTGAGCTGTGTATCTAATCCTATCCTGTTTAATACTGTCTGCTTAGCTGTGTATCTAATCCTATTCTTGGTGACAGTGTCTTCTAAACTGCGTATCTAATCCTATCATGTGTGATACTGTCTGCTAAACTGTGTATCTAATCATACCTTCTGTGATATTGTCTGCTGAAATGCCGTATCTAATTTTGTTCTATGTGATACTGTCTGCTAAGCTTTGTATCTAATCCTATTGGGTATGATACTGTCTATGAAGCTATTATATGTTTTTGTATATAGTGTGAAACTGTCTGCTGAGCTGTGTATCTAACCCTATCCTGTGTGATACTGTCTGCTGAGGTGTGTATCTAATCCTACCTTGTGTGATACTGTCTGCTGAGCTGTTTATCTAATCCTACCTTGTGTGATACTGTCTGCTGAGCTGTGTATCTAATCCTACTTTGTGTGATACTGTCTGCTGAGCTGTGTATCTAATCCTACCTTGTGTGATACTGTCTGCTGAGCTCTGTATCTAATCCTACCTTGTGTGATACTGTCTATGAAGCTATTGTGTTTATCTGTATAGAGTGTGATAGAGATAGAGATAAGGAGCTCTTCTTTGTGTAAATTCTGTACACTCAGCCACTGCTCAGATAAGAGAGGTGGGGGAGGTGCTGATGTTTTTCAGTCCCTGTATTAACTTGTTTGTGTTACATTCTATTAGTAATAATATTGGTATTGCTATATCTAACTATACAAACTACATTTGTGAGATGGGAATACCCCTTTAAGTATCCCATCAATCAACTCCTGCTTAGTCCTTTGCTTTATTTCAGACCTTATAAATCTTTTTAGTTGGGCCTAGACCAACTCAATTGGATTCATGTCTGGTGATCTGCGTAGAAAACAAGATCATTGTCTCAGGACAATATTCCCAAACCCTCCCATACTATGCTTCAGACAACCTCCAAATTTAAAGGGGTTGTCCAGGTTCACAGCTGAACCCGGACATACCCGTAATTTCACCCAGGTAGCCCGCCTGACTAAGGCATCGGAGCATCTCATGCTCCAATGCCCTCCCTTGCCCTGTGCTGGATCGGCCAGGGCAAGGGTTTTTTGTTTAAATTATACACACTGCTGGACGGAGGCTTCCGCCTGGCAGTGTGTTCGGTTACGTCACCGGCTCTAATGGGCCGGCTTTAGCGCTGCCCTAGCCTTTTTGCTGGCTAGGGCAGTGCTAAAGCCCACCCATCAGTGCCGGTGACGTCACCGGGCTCACTGCTAGGCGGAAGTCTCAGCCTGGCAGAGCCCGGTAAGTCACCGGAACCGGGCTAATTGCCTTTGCCCTGTGCTAATTAGCGAAGGAAAGGAGGGCATCGGAGCATGAGATACTCCGATGCTAACCTCAGACAGGCTGCCTGGGTGAAAGTAAGGGTATGTCCTGATTTAGCTCTGAACCCGGACCACCCCTTTAAAAAATCTGATGATCAGGAGCTCACTACCATCTAGTATACAGAAAGGAACCTTTCCCTGCAATATGAGGAGCTGCAAAACCTGTCCACACATACTGACCACAGACAGGATACATATCCCCAGCACACAGAAGGGCTATAAGATTCCTGGAACATTCTCATGTTCTGTATCCAATGTGGTGTACCTCATTATGTGCACAGAATGCCCCATTCAGGCTCTTTATGTGGGGGAAACAGGGCAGACCATCACTGCCACACTATAAAGGAGGAAAAGACAATGTTCCCTGTTGCCAAATATTTTTGTGATCCTGGCCATAACATTAGAAACCTCCAAATATTGATATTAAAGGGTAATTTCAAATCCCAAAGAGATAGAAGAGTTTGGGAATACAAATTGATGACTCTCTTTGACACACTCAACACTGGACTGAATTTGTCTCAAGGTTTTATGGCTACAACATCTAAGGAGAAAGAGGGGTCGTCTCTACTCTAAACTCAGAGACTAAGGCTACTTTCACACTAGCGGCAGGCCTGATCCGGCAGGTAAAGGGTGCTCCCGGATCAGGACTGCCGCAGCGACATGTGTGGAGCCGGAACCGCGCTCCGGCCCCACACATGTCACACAGTACATACATATACACAGACACACACATATACACAGACAAATACACATACATACTTACATGCTCCCGGCAGGTCTCCAGAGCGTCGGAGGAGCAGGACGGCTCGCACAGGTGACGATTCCCCACAGCGCCCTCTGTTGGGCGCCTGGTGGAATCGTCATCTGTGCGCGCCGTCCTGTCCCTCCGACGCTCTGAAGACCTGCCGGGGAGCATGTAAGTATGTATGTGTATTTGTATGTATATATGTCTGTGTATGTTTATGTTTATGTGTATGTCTATGTCTGTATGTGTGTATGTGGTGACGGATCCGTCATGAACTCCATTGAAAGTCAATGGAGGGCGGATCCGGTTACCACTGTGGTCACACCAGACGGATCCGCCCCCATTGACTTGCATTGGGGATCATTCCGGATCCGTCTTGGTGCGGATGCCTGGACCGGAGAGCAAACCGCAGCATGCTGCGGTTTGTTCTCCGGTCTGAAGACGGAACGGAATGCTTTCAGGAGCATTCCGTTGTCTTCAGTTCAGTTTTGTCCCCATTGACAATGAATGGGGACAAAACTGAAGCGTTTTATTCCGGTATTGAGCCCCTATGACGGAACTCAATACCGGAATTTTAAAACGCTAGTGTGAAAGTAGCCTTAACAGACTTTCACACAGCTAATCTGTAAACTAATTAAGGACTCTTTCTCCAAGATCAGACTTCTGTTTGTTGGTGTATTGCAATTTATTCCTCCACCTCTCTGTGCTTTCCTGCTTATATCCATGTTTCTTTAGAGATTTTTTCATTCCTGGCCTTGAAGAAGGGACCTCAGTCTCGAAAGCTTGCCACTTTATAACATCATGTATTTAAGGCTACTTTCACACTAGCGTTTTTTTTTACCGGTATTGAGTTCCATTGTAGGGTCTCAATACCGGAAAAAAACTCTTCAGTTTTGTCCACATTCATTGTCAATGGGGACAAAACTGAACTGAAGAGAATAGAGGCTCCTAAAAGCATTATGTTCAGTTCTGTTGCGTCTCCAGACCGTAGAGCAAACCGCAACATGCTGCGGTTTGCTTTCTGTCCTGGGGATCCGCACCAAGACAGATCCGTCATGACCCCCAATGCAAGTCAATGGGGACGGATCAGTTCTGTGTGACACAATAGAAAACGGATCCGTCCTCCATTGACTTTCAATGGAGTTCATGACGGATCCGTCCCAACGATGTTAAAGATAATACAACCGGATCAGTTCATAACGGATGCAGACGGTTGTATTATCAGTAACGGAAGCGTTATTGTTGAACCCTGCCGGATCCAGCAATAATGCCAGTGTGAAAGAAGCCTAAGGCTACTTTCACATTAGTGACAGTGGATTCCGGCAGGCTGTTCTGGCGGGTGAACAGCCTGCCAGATTCCTGCTGCCGTTGGTGCACGTGTGGGGCCGGAACTACGCTCCTGCCCCATTCACTGTAATGGGGACGGGCTGTGGATCCGGTTGCAGCACGGCAAGTTTGACATGAACGCATAGCACCCGCACTGAATCCTGACCCATTCATTTCAATGGATATGTGTACATTTTATTTCACGCATCAGTTCTGCGTCGCGTGAAAAACGCAGCATGTTCTATATTCTGCGTTTTTCACGCAGCCCTGGCCCCATAGAAGTGAAATGGACTTCAGTGAAAAACGCATTGCATCCTGAAGCAAGTGTGGATACAATGCGTTTTTCACTGATGGTTGCTAAGAGATGTTGTTTGTAAACCTTCAGTTTTTTATCACGCGCGTGAAAAACGCATCAAAACACATCGCACCCGCGCTGAAAAAACTGAACGCAATCGCAGACAAAACTGACTGAACTTGCTTGCAAAACGGTGCGAGTTTTCCTGAACGCACCCTGAATGCATCTGGACCTAATCTGTCACGCTCGTGTGAAAGGGGCCTAAAGCCCCTTTCACACGGGCGAGATTTCCGCGTGGGTGCAATGCGTGATGCGGACGCATTGCACCCGCACTGAATCCTGACTCATTCATTTCAATGGGTCTTTTCACATGAGCGATGTTTTTCACGTAACAGTTCGCCGTTGTGTGAAAATCGCAGCATGTTCTATATTCTGCATTTTTCATGCAGCCCTGGCCCCATTGAAGTGAATGGGTCTGCGTGATTCACTGATGGTTGCTAAGAGATGTTGTTTGTAACATCAGTTTTTTATCACGCACGTGAAAAACGCATCAAAACGCATTGCACCCGCGCGGAAAAAAATGAACGAACATACGCAATTGCAGTCAAAACTAACTGCGATTGCGTGCGGATTGGTGCGGATGCGTGCGGATTTTCCGGAACGCACCCTGAACGCATCTGGACTGAATCCGTGATGCTCATGTGAAAGAGGCCTAAGTATCCAGGCCTAATATTTACTGCTTATCTCAAAGCTCCAGTCTCCATTCCCTGTGTCTTTATTAGGGCTTGTTCACACATCAGTTTTTTGATCAGTTATTTCCATCAGTTATTGTGAGCTAAAACGAGGTGTGGGTCAAAAACACAGAACAGGTGCAGATCTTTTCATTACACCTGATCTCTGTGGAGGATCCACTCCTGGTTTTGGCTCACAATAACTGATGGAAATAACTGATCAAATAACTGATGTGTGAACAAGCCCTTAACTGACTTAACTACATCCTTGTATCCAGCTGTTCTTTTATTAGTCCCTAATTAAGGTAAATACAGTCCCTCCTCTATTGTTCTCATCTCATTTAGACGTGTAAATGTAAGGCTTTACTTCTTCTGAGACATCTTCATCCAAAATGCAAACTTCCTAAATGCACAAAATCATATTATACCAGAATTGTAACTAATGAAATATTCACTGCAATGTTTTTGCTTCCCACAACTATCACCTCTATTTTCCTGCACTGCCTAAAACACCCTAAATCCCTGCACCCAGCAAGGAACTTCTAATCTCTCCCACCATCTGACCTCCTGCTCAGATCTGTTCCGGAGATAGTGCGGGAGATGATGACAAAAGCAAGCAGAGTTAGTGCAGAGATGTTGGACCATGAAAATGGAGATGGTGCGGGAGATGATGACAAAAGCAAGCAGAGTTAGTGCAGAGATGTTGGACCATGAAAATGGAGATGGTGCGGGAGATGATGACAAAAGCAAGCAGAGTTAGTGCAGAGATGTTGGGCCATGAAAATGGAGATAGTGCGGGAGATGATGACAAAAGCAAACAGAGTTAGTGCAGAGATGTTGAACCATGAAAATGGAGATGGTGCGGGAGATGATGACAAAAGCAAGCAGAGTTAGTGCAGAGCTGTTGGACCATGAAAATGGAGATGGTGCGGGAGATGATGACAAAAGCAAGCAGAGTTAGTGCAGAGATGTTGGACCATGAAAATGGAGATGGTGCGGGAGATGATGACAAAAGCAAGCAGAGTTAGTGCAGAGATGTTGGACCATGAAAATGGAGATGGTGCGGGAGATGATGACAAAAGCAAGCAGAGTTAGTGCAGAGATGTTGAACCATGAAAATGTGATTAGATACACTGATGAGCAGAGGGTACCACACACAACAGGCTTAGATACATGACTCTGCTGACAGTATTACACATGATAGGATTAGATGCACAGCCCAGCAGGCAGTATCACACATGATGGGATTAGATACACAACTCTTCAGGCAGTATCACACACAATAGGTTTAGATGCACAAGGCTGCAGACAGTATCACACATGATAGGATTAGATACACACCTTAGCAGACAGAATCACACACAATAGGCTTACATAAATGACTCTGAAGACAGTATCACACATGATAGGATTAGATACACTGCTGATCAGACAGTATTATACATAATAGGATATGATACACAGTTCAGCAGACAGTATCACACATGATAGGATTAAATACACAGCAAAGCAGGCAGTATCACACATGATGTTTGGATTTTGGATTTAGTTTTCCTTTATTCTCATGTGTTTGACTTTCACACACTTAATATTCTCAGTAGATCTCACCACATTTAGCTGGGTCTGCCGATAGATTTCTCATATCTGAGGCCAGTAGCTCTAAACAAAAGAAAAAGCAGCTGAGCAATCAGCTAAATGTGGAGCACTCACCGCCCAGTGGTTGTGACGTGTATTGCAGTTTTTTAGAGTTTAGTTACAATCTCGCGATATCATGTTGTTTTGCTGTCAGGACAAAACTGACACCACTCTGAGTTTGGAGATAAGTTAAGTGTGGACGCATCTGTATCTCTAGATCACTCTTTTGACTGGCTTCTTCCCTCGTGGGAAATGTTATGACTATACCTAGGTTTAGTTTTCTGTGACCTTCCCGTGTGATGCAAAGCAGTGTTATGGATATGAAGACTGAAGATGTGAAGCCATTACAAGATGGCGCCGGCTCCGGGACCACTCCTGCTCTTATCTGTAGTTTACATTCTTTAGCTAGACTAGATGCGCAGAAGTGAAACTTTATTTTGCATTACTAACCAATAAAATATATCCTAACCCTCAGGAGAGGATTCACTCCTCCCTGGGGTATATAACCCTTGTACCCTCCTCTAATAAACAAGAACCTCTTTGACCCTACAAGGTGTCAGTGTTGTTTCTTCCATGCATGTAAAATCCTAGGATTACTTTAATTTGAAGCAGAGAAACAAACTTTGTGGCTCCCTTTGAGAGCCATCCTTATCAGTTGGCGTCCCTTGGGTGGGCTCGAGAGAATGTAGCTTCGTAGCCAAAGGAACGGACTCCTACGTGTGGTGCACGGTCGCTTGAGGGAGGCGTACTGCAGACCCACAGATCAGGTGAGAAAATCTGTCATCTTACCTACCTCTTGTCGAGCCTGCACTGCATTGTGGTAGTCATTTCTGCTATATAGAAGTTACCAGCAGCAGCTTCGGCTGAAGTTGAAATCTCGAGCGCAAAGAACCCAAAACAAGAGTTTGTTTCTACTGTGGTTTGTGTTTCATGTGGTTTGTGTACTGAAAGGGGAGAGGAACACTGAGAGTGAGAACTGACCAAGGATCGGACAGGGGGATTGCATAATCTCTGTGTACGCTTCTCGAGAGAGAGTGTGGGACAGAGGGAGCGATCCACTCGTAGGGAGGTGTTTTTATCCCGTGCTAGATAGTCACGGGGTGGTATCCTGACCGGGTCGTCCGGAGTAATTGATTTTTCTTCTGGATATGACGTGACCGGTCAGACGGGTTTCCTGCGCTTGGGTCCTCTGGATCTTTATCTGGAAGAGACGTGACCAAGCCAGAAGTGATTTGCTGCATTAGTAGTGTACTGTGAAGTACAGGGCAGTGTAATCAATCAGCCTCATAGCTAGTTGCCGTCCGTGGTGGTCTGCTGAAAAGTCTGCTTGAGACTATCCCCTCCCCTTGTCAGGCGTGCAGTCTGTCTGTGTCTTGTCTGCCAATTCCGTTCTGAGAAGTTGAAACATGGGTGGTAACTTGGTGTAATTGTTACCCAGAAAACAAATGGCTTCGGAGGTGGCGGCTCAAGGAAAATAAGTTGACTTGATATGTCTGTGTGGACCAGAAATCTGACCTTGTGTGTTGCCAGAGAATCGACTAGTAGATGAAGGTCACACAGCCAAGTTTACTGTGAGCGATATCTGCTCAACTGTGATGATGAGGCCAAATTAAGGGTTAAGTTGAGAATAGAAGAAATCATCACTCACAGGGGAAAGTTTGCTATGGCATTAGGCCAAAAAGGAGTGAACACCGGCCTTGAATTTACAGCATTATATTCTGTTATGAAAAACAATGCGAGCATCAGCGGAAAATTATTAACATATAAGAAATTAGTCTGGGCAGAAATGTATAATGAAAAGACAAATGATTACTTTTACATGCTGTCAGCATGGCCCCTAAGATGGTACAGGAGGACCCAACCGCGCTCCCGCAGACACATCCCCCGCCATTTCACTAGCCCCCCTCAGTCTCCCTCTTCAGAGGGGTGGACCTATGAAGTACGTCAGTGCCAAAACCACGCCCGTGGGTCACCTCTTTGTATCCAGTTATCACACAAGACGGCACGCCCTACGTCCCAATGTCCATTCTGGCAGCCATCTTAACTTAGAGAACTTCCCTTCCTGGTGGCCATCTTAACTGAGGGAACGTCAGTCCCCGCCCAGTGGCCATCTTAGTTACTGGTATTCTCCGTGACATGGCTACAAGTGGGAAGCAAAGCACATAGATGCAAGTAGAACCACAACGAGTATTTGACTTAGTAAATGAAGGATATACACATACCTATAATAAGTAAATATTGTTTAATTAGATGAAATGACTTAACCTCTATGTTTTTTCTGTTACTAGGAGTAAGTCAGCACTTGGAGGCAACTTCATCTCGATTCCTAACAGGTTGTTGTGATGGTGCAGGTGTTCAGGACTCCAGGTCAAGGGGAACCGGGTGAAGATGTTAGGTTAGGTCCTGCATTTGATACAAAGTCAAGTGAAGTACTTGGTCCTGAGTGTCCTACCCATGCTAGAATCACAAAAGGAAGGGATTGTGATGGAAATGGTCTCACCTGTGGTAAACTGTAGCTTGACATAAGAGGTCACACAAGTAGTAAGGGAGAAAGAATGTAGACAGGCAGTGAAGAACATCAGCAAGCTAATGGAAGCTGTAGAGATGCACCCCGATGGTAAACTGAAGCCAGAGTAGTGAGGAAAAAAGCATGTAGGAAAAATAAAGGGTGCCTGAAAGATAACGAGCTCACAGGAGTCCGATTGTGAGTATCTTACGGAAAGTGTATAGAGGAGGTGTAGAGAGACAGAGAAAGTGTCAAGTATTATTATGAATGTTATCACGGTAATTTTAAACTACCTCCCAAACGGAGAAAGGAAAAACGAAGTCTTCCACCTTATAATGGTCCTGGGTAATGGACCTGCAGCATCTGAACCCAGATTGGAGAGAGTTATGCTGTATGTGGTACTCCTCGACCACGCCACATGGATTCTATTCTGTGTTAACTGAGCCCAGATCACTGCTGTCCCCACAAACACCCATGTTCTTAGAGATGACACAAAGACAGATGAGAAAAAAAAAAGGGGGTAGACCAGTATTAGGAAACGAGCAATCCAGTATTGGCTGTGCCCTCAAACACTTTAGCAGATTAAAGTCCAGCTCCAATGATATCCCTTACTCTGGGTGATAAAGAAGAAGTCCTGTTTTTGATTGATACTGGAGCAGCCAAGATAGTTGTGCACAGAAAACATGTCCTCCCCTGACTTAATCTCCACGGTCACCAGTCCTGGAATAGGAGTGGATGGGAAAGTAGTACACTCCCCTTTAACAGAACCCATCCATGTTAGATTTGCCCTTAACCAAGAAGTGCTTACCTGGTTGCTGGTCAGTGATACTGTCCCCTGTTGCCTCCTGGGTAGAGACTTGCTTGCAGCATCTCATACCAGGAGGATGGCACTGTGAAACTAACAGGTGCCTTTTTAATGACCAAGAACTTTGTTAGCAGTTAGTGATAAAACTCCCTGGTCCATGTTTATGTCAGTACTCCCAGAAGATGAGAAGGAAGCCCTGCTTGCAGTATCCCTTGAGTATGGCACAGTCGGATGCCATATTTCAACATTCCGAGACTTTATGAAAAAGATTGTATCCCCTTCTACCACTCTTTTGTACCCTGAGAAAAAAGAAAGTAAGAAGGGCAAAACCAACCCAGTACCAGGTGCCTACGTGCTGTCAATGAAGCCACAGTTTTTAATACCCCCATTGTGTCCAATTCACACACCTTGTTGACTCAGGTTCCAACTACCTCTACCCACTACACAGTAATTAATTTGGCTGATGTTTTCTCTTCCGTACCACTACATCCAGACAGTTGGTATTTGTTTGCCTTCAAACATGAGGGGAAAAAGGTATACTTGGGTGATGCTGCCACAGGGAGCCCAGAACTCACCCAGTATGTATACTACAGCCATGTCGCCATAACTGCAAGGTGCCAAATACAAAACTTCAGTTTTGCTGCATTCCTTCCTGGGGTGATATATCTCACCCCTGAATGAAAGAAGTCTGTGGAGGACACCCCTTTGTCCAGAAACATGAATGCACTGTGGACATTTTTTGGGGCCTCGTTTCTTATTGCAGACCTTGGACATGCATGTTTGGTGCCGTTTTTTATGATTGTTTGTCCTCTAGCCCCTTCCACTTCCTACAGAAGAGGTAGTAGATGGATGCCTTTCATGTTCAAAGGCTGGTAATTTGGTACTCCCCCGCACTGGGTCTATCAAATTATTACATTTAGATTGTATTCTATAGAAGCGAATGGCCCTGCCTCAGTTGTCCTCACTTAACTGCTCCTCATGATATTACATTTATCCTCACATAGGTATAACCCAAAAAATCTTTTTAATGCCCGCCTTTTGAGAATGCAGTGTTGCATTTTGTTGCCTGACAATGTTAGTATCCAAAGGTGTAATACTTTGAATCCAGCCACCCTGTTGCCTCTGGAGCAAGGGGGGAGGAAAGAGTTAAGGCACCTCATGACTGTTGGCAGATGATGTCACAAGAGACAGTGGGATATGGTAAGTCAGCCATTAGATTAGATAATGTGCTCTTGTCGATGGATCGAGGTATGCCAGGACGGCAGTGCTACACAGGTTGGGCAGTGGTTACTAAATATGACACTAAAAATGCAGAGTCCTTACCACCACATGTCTGCCCAAGAAGAGAGTCCAGAGACTTCTGGAGATGGTTTGCAGAGATGCAGAGGGAAAAACAGCCAACATTTACACTGATTCCATGTATGCCTTTGAGCCCATGGCTATGGGCCCATTTGGAAAGCCAGAGACTTCAACCCCTTCATGTAACTCCATCAACAATTAGGAAGTGGTGAGGTCTCTGATGGAACCCCTCATGTTGCCAACTTGAGTGTGGTGATAAGAATGAAAGGCCACTTTGTGAAACAGGACACAGAGGAGGCGAAGGGAAAGCCAAGGCAGATCAGGTGGCAAAAAATGGCTGCCAAATTGCCTAGGCAGACCCCTGCCTTAGTGCCACAGCTCAGGTCCCTGAAATAACTCCTCCTGTCTCCCTGAAATTCTTAAACCTTACAGA
>ONZH01005781.1:0-44804 GCA_900303285.1 Rhinella marina | reverse complement strand
TTTTACACTTTTTTTTACACTTTTTTGACTGACCCTTTTGGTTCTTGAAGATCTAGTGAATCTGATGTATCTATAATACACTGCAGTACACTATATGGTGTACTGCAGTGTATTTTTGCTTTACACTAAGCCTGATCAGGCTCCTGCCTTTAGCAGGAGCCTGGCCAGGCTTGATATACCATGGCAAGCTGGATGGCGTCCGGTTGCCATGGTATCCATCGGGACACTGCCACAGCAGAGCAGCGTCCCGATGGGATGGGGGAGGAAGCTCCCTCCCTCTCCTCGCCACACCATCGGTGCGCTGCCAGCGCACAGCAGCACCCGATGGGGGAGGGAGCGTCCTCCCTGTTAACACCTTCCATGCCGTGCTCCCTACAGACCGCGGCATGGAAGGGGTTAAACGGCAGACAACACTGCCAGCAGCGATGTCGGCCGTTACATTAGATTGTCAGCTGTATGTTACAGCTGACAATCTAATACCATTCAGCCATCCTGAAACTTAGGCGGAATGAACTGGGGGGGGGGGGTTTAATACTTAACGTCGGCGGCGGGTGGGTGGTCGCCTGGGGGGGTCCGCTCGGCCATCCTGCGATATTAAAACATAGCAATCGCAGGGGTTCTAAGGCAGGGACCACTGTGATTGGGCCCCTGTCCGTGACACCAGTTTGCAAGCAAGTGTCACCGCAACTTGCGGTGACACTTGGAGCTCATGACGTACTGTGCAAGTCATGATGCGGTAACTAACACCACATCATGACTTACATAGTACGTAGTACATCATCAGTCACTAAGGGGTTAATATATTCTTTAAAGGGTTATTCTCATTTTAGACAATGGGGGCATATCGCTAGGATATGCCCCCATTGTCTTATAGGTGCGGGTCCCACCGCTGGGACCCGCACCTATATCCAAAACGGAGCCCCCGAACTGAATGAGGGCGCATGCGCAGCCGCCCTCAATTAATTTCTATGGGGCCGCCGAAAATAGCCAAGCGCTGGCTCGGCTACTTCCGTCGGCTCCATAGAAATGAATCGGAGCGCACCGCGCATGCACAGCCCGGCTCCCATTCATTTCTATGAGCGCAGCAGGGAGCTGCGCCTGGTGGTGGCCGGACCCCCGGAAACCCAGGGTCCTCCAGGCGCTCCCCGCTTCGTTCTGGATATAGGTGTGGGACCCGCACCTATAAGACAATGGGGGCATATCCTAGCGATATGCCCCCATTGTCTAAGATGAGAATACCCCTTTAAGGGGTGTAGTTTCCAAAATGAGGTCACTTTTTGAGGATTATCACTGTAGGGGTACGTCTGGGTCTCTTCAAATACAAAAACTGCAGAATCAGAGTAATGTACATTGAGGTTTATTTTGCGGTTAACCCTTGCTGTGTTGCAAGAAAAAATTGATTATGAAAAATCTGCCAAAAAAGTGAAATTTTGAAATTTAATCTCCATTTTCCTTTAATTCTTGTGAAAGGTTAACAGGTTTGTAACATAGGTTTTGAATAATTTGAAGGGTGTAGTTTCTAAAATGTCATGTATGGGTGGTTTCCATTATGAAAGCCCCTCAAAATCACTAACTGAATTGGTGCTTAAAAAAATAGTTTTGGAATTTTTTTTAAAAAAATTGCTTCTAAAATTCTAAGCCTTCTAATGTCCTAAAAAAATACAATTACATTTACAAAATTATGCCAAAATAAAGCAGGTATATCGGAAATGTTTATTGATAACTATTTTATAAGGTATTACTATTAGAGATGAGCGAACGTGCTCGTAACGAGCACTGTACCGCTCGGCTCCCCTGCGCAGGCAGCCGCTTCCGTCGTCCTCACCCGACGGAAGCGGCTGCCTGCGCCCATGTGAGCGCAGGGGAGCCGAGCGGTACAGTGCTCGTTACGAGCACGTTCGCTCATCTCTAATTACTATCTGTCTTAAAAGTAGAGAAATTCAAATTTCAAATTTCGAAAGTTTGTAATGTAATTAATGCATGTAATTAAAAATTTAGCATAGCCACTTATTCAATAAAATGTATCTGTATAGCGCCACCTGCAGTTGGTTTTGCTCTTATTTCTTTGACCTGCTCACTGAGAAGGCTGCACATGCTGAGCTTCAGCCTTCAACCGTCTCCTAAGCTGTGATAGGGGGAGCTGAGACACGCCCCTTTAGCTGCAGCAGAAAAGACATCATTTTTAGGAAAACTCATCTCTTCTAGTTTATTTTTTACTAGCTGAAAGACCCGGCTTCGCCCGGGTATATTTAATCTAATGTGTGACCTCCACAGCAGCTAGAGTGGCCACTGTCTTCAACCCAGAAAGCCAGACCTCACCGACCATTCCCTCAAACGTGAAGCAGTGCCCCCATCCCCATGAAGCCACACGATTAAATTCTGTCATGCGCAAGGCCTTGATGGACACAGGGATGTCCTTTTGAACACCCCACTCTCACACAGCAGCACTGTGCAGTCTGAGCAATGAGCTGCAGGGAGAAAGTCACCCTCCCCCCACCCCTGCAGCGACAGAAGGTGATTTTAACCTTTATTTTTGCAATCCCTGTCAGCTGCAGAGTGAGAGGGGGCGTGGCCTGACTGGGTCAGGGGCGTGACTTAGTTGGACCTGGAGGTAGGGCTTTTAAATCCTTCTTTTGAATCACAGGTTGATGCCTTAGTAATTTAGGAGTAAACAGAGTGGGTAGCAGTATAATACATCTCTTATTACTACTGAACAGTAAATATGTGAAATTTACATGATATGAGGTAATGATTGATGATGAATTAATCTAAAACATAAGTTATATTTATGGTAACCGGAATACCTCTTTAACAGTCTCATCCAAAGCCTCTTTAAAGGGAACCTGTCATCTCCGAAACACCCCCTGAACTAGAGTAAGCAGTGTATAGTGTAAGTGATGCTGAATCCGAATATGTAAGTTTTATCTTCATACTCACTTCCATTCCGATGCTGTGCTCCCACAAACCAGCAGTAAAATGCACTCAGTGGACTCCAGTGCTCACTCACATAATGGAGCGGACTCAAAGAAAGAGTCCTGTCAATGCATTTTACTGCCGGTTTGTGGGAGCACAGCGTCGGAATGAAAGTGAGTATGAAGATAAAACTTACATATTCGGATTCAGCATCACTTACACTATACAACGCTTACTCTAGTTCAGGGGGTGTTTCGGAGATGACAGGTTCCCTTTAAAGCAGACCTACAGCAGTGAACTGGCTAGGTTGTCATGGAAGCCTGTTGTGTGTGGAGGCTGCCTGTGAGCTTCTATTGGCTGATAAGGGTCATGTGACCAGGCTCCTATTGGCTAATGCATGTTTTGGGAATATCTCAGGAACGGTACGTCCTAGAGAGCTGAAAACTGTTCTAAAACCTTCCCGGACACCTGATGTACATGTGTGCCAAATTTTGTGATTGTAGCTGCAGCGGTGCGGATTTCTTTAGCGGACACACACACACACATACACTTAGCTTTATATATTAGATAAGTCATAGGAGGCTAGATGGAGTTTTAAGGCCATTGGAGCAACTTCGGTTCAGTCCGAACCAAACTTTTTAAAAATTTTGTGGAAACTGACTTAGCAGGCACAAAAATAATCTTGGTATGTCACATTCTATTCTTAATTGCGTCTATGGGGGCCTATGTGTGTGCTGAAATGCTGCAGGATATTTGTTTCCTACCAGGGTGCCCGTTAGGATTTCATGCTGCCTATGATTTGGGCATCTTGTAGATCCTGATAGGTTCCTTTCAATATTTTCTTTATTTTATCAAGGTTATCTACATTGACAACTGCATTTTCTATACATTTTGAAGGTTGGATGTCAGTATATTTGACAATACTGCACCATCAGGTCCCATTGATACTGGATTAGACCTTTCACTGCCAAGGATGTATGTACAGTAACATGTCATGACTTTAATAACACAGGTCTACAAAAAAATATTTTTTGTAATCATCGCAGGTGACTTTGTACTTTTCTGAATCATCTTTTTGTCCTGATTTAAAAAATGTATATAGTTTTTCTGTAGCACATATAGTTTCCATGGAGCAGCATCATTATTATAAAGTATAGGAAATATACTGGCGACATTAAGAAAACAGTAATCTACATATCAGAAAAAAATGCTTGACCTTACCAAACAGTTTTTATTGAAGCAAAATAATTTCACATGCAAAATAAAAAACAAAATATGAGCAGAAATTAAAAGTGCTTGACCTTAGACTGTCGTTTAGACGATTTGTCAGGGTTTTCCCTATATACCGTATTTTTCACCCTATAAGACGCACCTGCCCATAAGACGCACCTAGGTTTTAGAGGAGGACAATAAGAAAAAAAATATATTTTTCATTAGACCTCTGGTCAGACCACCAATCAGATGCCCAATGTTAATCCATCCTCAGCTGACAGTCCCAATAAGACCCCCAATGTTAATAAGACCTCAGATCAGACCCCAATGTGAATGATCCCAATCAGGCCTCAGATAAGAGCCCCATGTTTCTCATCAGCCCCCATTGCCTCTCACCACCATCCTTAAATCAGCCCTCATTGCCTCTTACAAGCCCCCAGCAGCTTCTCACCACCCCCATTGCCTCTTACAAGCCCCCAGCAGCCTCATACAAGCCCCCATTGCCTCATACAAGCCCCCATTGCCTCTTACAAGCCCCCATTGCCTCTTACAAGCCCCCAGCAGCCTCATACAAGCCCCCAGCAGCCTTTTACAAGAACCTATTGCCCCTCACCAGCCCCCATTTCCTCTTACAAGCCCCTATTGCCACTCACCAGCCCCCAGTCAAATGATATTAGCCCCCTGCAGCCTCATGTGTTATAAAATAAAAAAAGCCACTTACCTCTCCTGCTCCCAGCTGCCGCCGCTCCTCTCCGCCCGTGCCCTGCTTCCTTCTGCCGCCGGCTATGCTGTGAAGTGGCACGCACAGCGTGAGGTCACAGAGTACCCTGACTGTAGGGGCATTTTTCTACTTTAAATCAGATCAAACAGTAGAGTAAGTTTAGTTCAATGGTTGTGACAAACTAAAAAAAAAAATGCAATGAGCCGACTGACTATGTGTAGATATTTCCCCAGAGGTGACAGAGGCAGCTTGTATTTAGAACTGATTTTACTGGAGGTAATCTGGTAGATAACTATATACAGTTGTGAGGTAAACAGGTCAGCCTATTCCTTACAGATGAACATTTGCAGACGGGCAGTTTTTCAGTGTGATATTGGCTGCTTTCAGGTTCTCTCTCTGTGCAGACCTTCATTCAGTTACACCTCAGTGGCTGAACTGTTTTCTTCCCTCTGAGGCGACTTGCCCTTCCAGAAATGTAGTGAAAATCCTTTCACAATGGCGGCTGTCTGCTGCCTTCCCTTCTATCTCCCTGTGGCAGGGCTCAGATCCCTGTAGAGGCCTGTCCCCTGTCAGAGTCTCACATACCAGCCCTTGCTGCCATCACCATCCTTTTCTGACTAACTCAAATCTTACCGCCTCATAACAGTTACCTCCTCCCCATAACATGTGACTTTCCGAGAAGCAGTCATTGATTGACTGCACTGTCAATACTCCTACCCATAAAACTCACTAAAACCTTTACTGATGTCCCTGTAAGAAAATTCATAATTAAAGGGGTATTCCCATCTTGGACAATGGGGACATATCGCTAGGATATGCCCCCATAGTCCTATAGGTGCGTGCCCCACCTCTGGGACCCGCACCTATATCGAGAACGGTGCCCCGAAAGTGAAGGAGGGCGCACCCACGGCCCGGCTCCCATTCATTTCTCCCAGCGCTCGGCTATTTTCGGCGGCCCCGTTCTTGATATAGGTGCGGGTCCCAGAGGTGGGACCCGCACCTATAGGACAATGGGGGCATATCCTAGCGATATGTCCCCATTGTCCAAGACGGGAATACCCCTTTAAGTAAGACGAGCAGAGAAATGGGAATAACATAGGAAAAACCACATACATTGAAAATGTAGAAATAACGTAATAATAAAAATGCTTCTATCTCAGAAACTTTATGTGATAGAGCAAAACTAAGCATATTTTTGGAATCAGCACATCAAACTCCATAAAACAGACATATTACCTTTGCTGATGATTTTTTTGTGTTGACCAGTGTAATTTGTCATGGCTAGAATCTAGGAACTGTCATGTTAACTTCAACCAGTTTTGGACCCTATGACCGTACTTTTGTTTTTTCATTCCCGAGAGCCATAACTTTATTCATTGATGTTGTTGTGTGTGTGTGTCAGTGTTGGGGGGGGGGGGTGAGATCTCTACACATTTCAGTCTGTGTGCATGAGCCCAATGGACGGGTGCCATCTGTGCCTGCGGTCTGCAGAAACTGAGCCATTCCCTTGAATGGGGTCTGCGATCGGCATTTGACTGTCCACAACGCATAAAAGTAGTGCATGCGCTACTTTTTTGCGGGGCAGCAGCACAGACAGAAAACCAACGGAAGCACTCCACACCTCTGGAGGCTGAACTTTTTCTGACGAAGGCAGTGCCCTCTTTTCTTTTGAGGGTATTTTATATGGAACAGCTTTTTGCCATTTTTTTTGTACAGCTTGTTTATATATTTGTATAGATTAATCATGTCCCCCTCCTTAGCCATCTCTTCTAAAGACTAAATACCGGTAAATGAAATTAAAAAAAAAAATCTTTCATTATAACTACGACTCTCCAAGCCCCGTATCATTTTAGTTGCTCTCCTTTGTACTTTTTCCAGCTCCAGGGCACTAGACTGTGGACTGGTGCTCATAACTGAACTGCATATTCCAGATGATGCCACGCCAAAACTTTGTAAAGTGGTAACATTACACCCCTGTCTTGTGAGTCCATGCCTTGATTAATACATGGCAGTATCCTGCTTGCCTTAGAAGCAGCTGACTGACATTGCATGCTATTTAATACATAATATACAAGTACACCCAAATCCTTCTCTACAAATGACTCTCCCAGTGTTCTACAGCCCTAGAACATATGATGTAACTGCCACCCAAAACCCACTCATTTATTGCAAAGTGTCAACACGGCAATTTAACCTGAATACTACAGTCCAATATAGTATATCTTCCATGTACTTTATTATGTAGCTACTGTATAATAGCCTGCCTACATTCAATGCGCCGCCTGTACTGTCCATAGTGCGCCTTGCTCTGATGAATGGCAGGGAAAGTCTAAGGCATATTAGTACACCATAGACTTTTTCCAGGGCGCAGTTGCCCACACAGAGGGCTCTGAGTGCCTTCTCTGGCACCCGTGCCATAGGTTCGAGACCATTGAAATAGAATATTTCTACCCAGATGCATAACTTTACATTTAATTTTTCACATTCAGTTCCCGGAATGTGTATATTAAATATATTTTTTTCGGATACCTTGGTTTATATAGTTGGTTTCTAACAGGTTTATGTTGCGACCAGCAGCTCTGTACTATAGAGCCTGCAGCCGACAGAGAAGTTGTCTCATTTCTCCATGAACCCAAACCCTTCCTTCCTGCACCAGTTTCTGAGCCACTCTTTTACATATATAGTAACGTAGTTTATAAGACTGAAAAAAAGACATCTGTCCATCCAGTTCAGCCTGTTATCCTGCAAGTTTATTCAGAGGAAAGCAAAAAAAAAAAAAAGCCTGTGAGGTGGAAACCAATTTCCCCCACTTTAGGGGAAAAAATTTCTTCCCAACTCCAACCAGGCAATCAGAATAACTCTAAGCTCCCACTTTCTCACTAGTGATGCTCATGGCACTGATAGTTTGTCTGAAAACACTACTTTGGTGATCCCAGATTTGAGCTTCTCTCATAGTGCTCTAAAATCACTTTTAAAGACCCTCCATCTCCCCCTGACTTTGTCATTGGTACTGCAGTGGCTAGGTTTGGGGTGGCACCAACGCTACGCTGGGTTGAGATGTCACCACGTGTTGCTGCTCTCCGGAAGGGATGGTAAGGCATGGTGCCTCCCAATGTGAACTAAGTCCAGAGATTCAGGGTCTGCAGTAGACCAGTGTGCTTCTTTGATGGAGGAATTCGGGTGCAAAACACTACAGACGAGGCAAAGGGCTGGCTTCTCCAGTCTCCTCCCTGGCAGAAGAAGGGTTTGATGCTGAGGAAAGGCCTGAGCTAGCTGTCTTTCTCTCTCTTTTCAGAAGGTTGGTACCCTGGTCAAAGGCTTGTGATCCAGTGTCTGTGGCAATCTGAGTCGTCTTCTGGTCACTCAGTAGTCTTGCAGAGTCTCCTCTTTCAAACACTTTTCCCTAACTGCAGAACACTAGGGATTCTGACTGCTCTCCATGTATACCATTTCTAGCTAGCCTGAAACCTTCTAGTGGGAGCGGTGGAGTGGAGAAGCACAGCACAAACAATTAGTTACCACTCCCGTCTGGCATAGACTTATAGTAGAGCTTCAGTGATACTCAATGGCAATGGCACATCAGTTTTTCCAGACAAAACAAAGTTTCCAGACATTACAACATGGCTAAAACCAGGCATTCAAAAGGTCAGTCTATCTGGTTTTGGTGGTAAACAAGTCTGGCTTGTTCTTTCCAAAACATGCTCTTCTCTAAACCCTATGGCAGCTGTGGAAAATACCAGCTTCTTATTCCCAAAAGTCTCTCAGTATTCATTAACCCTCCACAGAGCCTCACAAATGCAGTGCAAATGAAGAAGATATATATAACAACATACATATAAAACGCAGTTACACAGTATTAAACAGTGCAAGTTAACCCTTTCAAGTAAAAGTAAAAAGTTTATAACTTTGCATAGGGGAAATAGGCAAATATCCACAAATGTCCAGACTTCAGAGTCTTCCTCCTCCAGGACACTACAGTACCAATGTGTACTATGACTGCCAGGTCTTTCCCAGCCCCACACAACAATCTGTCTATCAGATCCACAATATGCTGAACCCAAGCACCTGGAAGACAACACACTGTTTCAGAAACCCTGTCTATGCAAGTAAGAATATAGTCCCCTACCACCATCATCTGTCTGACCTTTGCTGCACTGCTCTTCCCATCCTTCCTATAGCAGTCATCCTCCAGCAGTCAACACCCAGCTGTAATGTTGCTGGCTCTGGGCTTTCATCCCTAATATCAGTCAAGCAGGCATGGTCAGAGGTAACTCCAATCCCGGCTTCTGCAGTGGCTTCCTGACTGTGTATAATCTGGCCTTGGCTGCGGATGGCACGAGCATACATTCTTTGCCCATGCCATCCAGTGTAAATAACTGTATGTCCATTTGAGGTAATGCACCAATGAAATGGGTGTATAGTTATGTCTAAATTCCAGAAGAGATTAAAGGGGTATTCAGGTAAAGTAACTTAATTTTTTAAAAATTGCATTAAAGGGTTTCTGTCACCAGTTTTGGGCATATAAAACAGGATGACATTTGCAATGTGCAAATGTCACCTGATGCCCAAACTGGTGATCATTTTTTTACTGGTCCCCCCGTTTTTGAAATAAATCAACTTTTGTCGTATGCAAATGAAGCTTACTAGGTGCAAGGGGCGGTAACCCTGCACCTAGTAAGCGCCGTTTCCCTACCTTTATTCATGCCCCCTTTGTTGTGATGGACAGGGCCAGGCAGCTCGCTCTATCTGCTCCTGGCCCTGTCCGTGCTGAAAATCCCGCGCCTGCGCCGTTCGGACTTCATTCGGCGCAGGCGCAGTGAGTGCCGATTGCTGCCGGGCTCCCGGCTTCCTCACTGCGCCTGCGCCGATGACGTCACAGAACACCCAGAAGAGAAGGCGGCGCAGGCGCAGTGAGGAAGCCGGGAGCCCGGCAGCAATCGGCACTCACTGCGCCTGCGCCGAATGAAGTCCGAACGGCGCAGGCGCGGGATTTTCAGCACGGACAGGGCCAGGAGCAGATAGAGCGAGCTGCCTGGCCCTGTCCATCACAACAAAGGGGGCGTGAATAAAGGTAGGGAAACGGCGCTTACTAGGTGCAGGGTTACCGCCCCTTGCACCTAGTAAGCTTCATTTGCATACGACAAAAGTTGATTTATTTCAAAAACGGGGGCACCAGTAAAAAAATGATCACCAGTTTGGGCATCAGGTGACATTTGCACATTGCAAATGTCATCCTGTTTTATATGCCCAAAACTGGTGACAGAAACCCTTTAAGGCTGCAAGCTGTGACCCAACCAGAACCCATACCTATACATACAGTGCCCCCTGGAACTTTTCGACCTTTTGCCACATTTCAGGCTTCAAACAAAAATATATAACATTTTAAATTTTTTGTGAAGAATCAAGAACAAGTGGATCACAATTGTGAAGTGGAACGAAATTTATTTGATCATTTAAACTTTTTTTGTAATACGAAAACTGAAAAGTTGCAAAAATGCAAAATTAGTCGACCCATTTACTTTCAGTTCAGAAAACTCACTCCAGAAGTTCATTGAGGATCTCTGAATGATCCAATGTTGTCCTAAATGACTGATGAAGATAAATAGAATCCACCTGTGTGTAATCAATTCTCCGTATAAATGCACCGGCTCTGTGATAGTCTCAGGGTTCTGCTTAACCCTTAGACTCCCAGCGCCGTACATGTACGGCGCTGGGGCGATGTGGACACATGGCGCCCGCTCGCACGTTTCTAACAGCAGAGACTTGCGGGTACTTACCGCCATTGGCGGTTTCCTCTTCAGCAATTAGATGCCGTGATCACATGAGATCACGGCATCTAGTAGCGCAAAAAACAGACGCCCCATGTGGTCAAATGGGGTGTCTGTACATGATCTGAAAGCTGTAAACCTCGCTGATGAGGTTTACAGCTTTCAAAGTGCAATTCTTATTCTGGCCACTAGATGGCAGGCCAGGATAAGAAATGAGCAAATTCGGTTTTTAATTTAAAATTAAAAAGCCCTGATTGTTCATAAAGAAAAAATAAAAACACAATCTATTTGCTCATATTTGAGCTTTAAAATAATCACAAAAAATAGTAAAAAATTTAAAAAAATATATAAAAAATATAAAAGTTTAAATCGCCCCCCTTTCCGTATAATTAAAAAAATTAATACGTAAATAACAATAAATATAGACATCGTGGGTATAACCGTGACCGAAAACGCCCGTACTTTTAAAATATAAAAAAAAATTGCAATACGGGGAATTATGTGGCGGAAAAAAGCGCCAAAATGGCGATCGCTGGTTTTTGTCGCTTTTTTTTCTAAAAAAAAATTAAATAAAAAGTGATCAAAAAGTCATACACACCCCAGAATTGTATCAATAAGTTCAGATCGCCCCGCACAAAATGAGCCCCCATACAGCTCCGTACACATAAATACCAAAAAGTTATAGGGGTCAAGATATGACATAAAAAAAATGTCCAGCTTTATAATTATTTTATCACTATCAAAATGCACGAAAAACTATCCATATTATGTATCGTCGGAATAGCTTTTTTTTTTTGCAATTTCATCCGATTTGGATTTTTTTTTCACAAGCCCTCATACAGCTATGTGAACAGAAAAATAAAACAGTTATGGCTGTTTGAAGGCAGGGAGCGCAAAACGCAAAGCTGAAAAAACCTCCGGTACTGAAAGGGTTAGAGCACAGAGAGCATCATGAAGACCAAGGAACACACCAGACAGGTCCGTGATACTGTTGTGGAGAATTTTAAAGCCGGATTTGGATACCAAAAGATTTCCCAAGCTTTAAACATCCCAAGGAGCACTGTGCAAGCGATCATATTAAAATGGAAGGAGTATCAGACCACCGCAAATCTGCCAAGACCCAGCTGTCCCTCTAAACTTTCATCTCAAACACGGAGAAGACTGATCAGAGATGCAGCCAAGAGGCCCATGATCACTCTGGATGAACTGCAGAGATCTACAGCTGAGGTGGGAGAGTCAGTCCATAGGACAACAATCAGTCGAACACTTCACAAATCTGGCCTTTAGGGAAGAGTGGCAAGAAGAAAGCCATTTCTCAAAGATATCCATAAAAAGTCTCGTTTACAGTTTGCCACAAGCCACCTGGGAGACACACCAAACCTGTGGAAGAAGGTTCTCTGGTCAGATGAAACCAAAATCCAACTTTTTGGAAACAATGCAAAACAATATGTTTGGCGTAAAAGCAACACAGCTCATCACCCTGAACACACCATCCCCACTGTCAAACGTGGTGGTGGCAGCATCATGGTTTGGGCCTGCTTTTCATCAGCAGGGGCAGGGAAGATGGTTAAAATTGATGGGAAGATGGATAGAGCCAAATACAGGACCATTCTGGATGGAAACCTGTTGGAGTCTGCAAAAGACCTGAGACTTCGACGGAGATTTATCTTCCAACAAGACAATGATCCCAAACATAAAGCAAAATCTTCAATGGAATGGTTCAAAAATAAACGTATCCAGGTCTTAGAATGGCCAAGTCAAAGTCCAGACCTGAATCCAATTGAGATTATGTGGAAAGAGCTGAAAACTGCTGTTCACAAACGCTCTCCATCAAACCTCAAAGAGCTCGAGCTGTTTTGCAAGGAAGAATGGGCAAGAATTTCAGTCTCTAGATGTGCAAAACTGATAGAGACATACCCCAAGCGACTTGCAGCTGTAATCGCAGCAAAAGGTGGCGCAACAAAGTATTAATGCAAGGGGGCCGAATAATTTTGCATGCCCCATTTTTCAGTTTTATTATTACAAAAAAAGTTTAAATGATCCAATAAATTTCATTCCACTTCACAATTGTGACCCACTAGTTGTTGATTCTTCACCAAAAATTTAAAATGTTATATCTTTTTGTTTGAAGCCTGAAATGTGGCAAAAGGTTGAAAAGTTCCAGGGGGTCAAATACTTTCTCAAGGCACTGTATAACCAGAGCTTCAATTTACCTTGCAATCCATTTGTCTAGATCCTGTGTGAGCCTGCAGCACACTGAGAGTATCATGGCTCCTGATCTTCCCTCACAAAACTACAATCCCCACAATGCCTAGCTTTCCTGCTTTGAGTTTGTGCTTGTTCATGATTGTTGATGATTACTGATTGGCTGCTTGATATTCCAGTCCAGTCACATCCCCTCTTCTCAGTAATCATCAGCACACTAACATTTAGCTAGAGAATTAATAGCAACACACTGAGCATGCTTGATCTAACAAAGGCTCAGAACTACAACTCATGAGGAAGCACAGTGGGGTAGCAGAGGAAGAAACTACTTTTATAACTACTGAACGGTACATATGTGAAATTGACATTATATTAGGTAATTATTGATGATGAATTAGTCTAAAACATAAGCTATATTTATGGTAACCGGAATACCCCTTTAAAGGCCATTAAACTGCCAGAATATCAGTTTGCAGCATGGACGGTTTTACATCTTGGTTCTTTGTGTAAGAGAATGGTGGGATGTTGGAAGCTGCAGGTGGCACATTTGGAGTTCTGAATGTAAATTTTTTTTTTTTCACTTACAGTACAGACCAAAAGTTTGGACACACCTTCTCATTCAAAGAGTTTTCTGTATTTTCATGACTATGGAAATTGTAGATTCACACTGAAGGCATCAAAACTATGAATTAACACATGTGGAATTATATACTTAACAAAAAAGTGCGAAACAACTGTAAATATGTCTTATATTCTAGGTTCTTCAAAGTAGCCACCTTTTGCTTTGATTACTGCTTTGCACACTCTTGGCATTCTCTTGATGAGCTTCAAAAGGTAGTCACCTGAAATGGTTTTCACTTCACAGGTGTGCCCGGTCAGGTTTAAGAAGTGGGATTTCTTGCCTTATAAATGGGGTTGGGACCATGAGTTGTGTTGGGCAGAAGTCAGGTGGATACACAGCTGATAGTCCTACTGAATAGACTGTTAGAAATTGTATCATGGCAAGAAAAAAGCAGCTAAGTAAAAAAAAACGAGTGGCCATCATTACTTTAAGAAATGAAGGTCAGTCAGTCCAAAAAATTGGGAAAACTTTGAAAGTGTCCCCAAGTGCAGTCGCAAAAACCATCAAGCGCTACAAAGAAACTGGCTCACATGAGGACCGCCTCAGGAAAGGAAGACCAAGAGTCACCTCTGCTGCGGAGGATAAGTTCATCCGAGTCACCAGCCTCAGAAATTGTAGGTTAACAGCAGCTCAGATTAGAGACCAGGTCAATGCCACACAGAGTTCTAGCAGCAGACACATCTCTACAACAACTGTTAAGAGGAGACTGTGTGCAGCAGGCCTTCATGGTAAAATAGCTGCTAGGAAACCACTGCTAAGGACAGGCAACAAGCAGAAGAGACTTGTTTGGGCTAAAGAACACAAGAAATGGACATTAGACCAGTGGAAATCTGTGCTTTGGTCTGATGAGTCCAAATTTTAGATCTTTGGTTCCAACCACCGTGTCTTTGTGCGACACAGAAAAGGTGAACGGATGGACTCTACATGCCTGGTTCCCAACGTGAAGCAAGGAGGAGGAGGTGTGATGGTGTGGGGGTACATGGCTACCACAGCATCTTGCAGCGGCATGCTATTCCATCCGCTTTGCGTTTAGTTGGACCATCATTTATTTATCAGCAGCACAATGACCCCAATCACACCTCCAGGCTGTGTAAGGGCTATTTGACCAAGAAGGAGAGTGATGGGGTGCTACGCCAGATGTCCTGGCCTCCACAGTCACCAGACCTGAACCCAATCGAGATGGTTTGGGGTGAGCTGGACCACAGAGTGAAGGCAAAAGGGCCAACAAGTGCTAAGCATCTCTGGGAACTACTTCAAGACTGTTGGAATACCATTTCAGGTGACTACCTCTTGAAGCTCATCAAGAGAATGCCAAGAGTGTGCAAAGCAGTAATCAAAGCAAAAGGTGGCTACTTTGAAGAACCTAGAATATAAGACATATTTTCAGTTGTTTCACACTTTTTTGTTAAGTATATAATTCCACGTGTTAATTCATAGTTTTGATGCCTTTAGTGTGAATCTACAATTTTCATAGTCATGAAAATACAGAAAACTCTTTGAATGAGAAGGTGTGTCCAAACTTTTGGTCTGTACTGTATATTGGATTTTTATACAATCAGTACCCTTCTCTAATGGTGTTAACTGACAGAGGATCCCTTGTGTTTTACAGGTATTATGAGACTGTATCTGATGTGCTCAGCTCTGTTAAGAGAATGGAAGAAAGTCTGAAGAGACTCAAACAAGCACGAAAAACTACAATGTCCAGTAATACTATCAATGGAGGAATGAGCGACGATAACAAAATTAGGCTTCAGTTAGCACTTGACGTGGAATATTTTGCAAATCAGGTAGGCAAATTAGTTTCATTTCAGTACATCCAAAGAGATTTAGTAATTAAAGGAGTTATCCAATATCTAAAACCTTCCCCCAATACCTGGGCCCCTCACATAGATTATACTTACCCCGCTCCTGATCCCCTCACAGCTGCAGCTGCATCTCCCCGTCTCATGGATCTAAACATCCGGTGGCGGGGACAAGCAGCCAATAGCAGGCCACGACGGGGACAAGCCTTCCTAGTGTCACCCCGGTGGGCGTGCAGGGATCAGGAGCAATGAGGGTGCCAGGGAGTTGGGTGAGTATAATCTATATGAGACATTGACGGGAATGTTTTAGACATTGGATAACCCCTTTAAACAAATTAAATCATTTTGGACACAAGTAACTAAATATGACTGTTTCTACATTTGTTTTTATTATTGCCGTTAGTAACTGGCATGTTCACAGGCAAATTCCAATTCCAAATGGGGTGGAATTGGAAAAAAAACGCAAGGTTTTGTTCCCAAGGCGTTTCGTTTGTGGCAAAACTGACCCATGCCCTTCATTCTCTGGGTCAGTATGATTACAACAATACCCCATATGTATAGGTTTTTTATGTTTAAATAGTGTAAAAATAAATTTAAACATTGATTTAAAAAAATTTTTTACATTACCATATTCTGACCCCCTTAACTTTTTTATACGTATGTCTACTGAGCTGTTTAGGGTCTCATTTTTTACGGACAGTCCATAGTTTTTTATACCATTTTGGAGTGTGCGTGACTTTTTGATCACATTTTATGACATTTTTTTGGGAAGAGAAGCAATGAAAAAGTGGAAAAGCGGCCATTTTGACCCTTTTTCTGTTACGGCATTTGCTATATTGGAATTTTTTTTTACATATTTTAATAGTATGGGCTTTTTCGGTCGCAGTGATACCCATGATGTTTATATTTATTGTTATTTAGGTATTTATTTTTTAATTACGGAAATGGGGGTGATTTAAAGAGGACCTTTCCCCACTCCTGACATGCCTGTTTTAATAACTTCATGTATTCTCTATGTAATAACAATTCTGGAGCATCTATTATTATGGTTATATGTTGTGTCATTCCTTTATTATTTCAACTAGAAGTTATGAATGAATTGCTATTGGCTTTCAGTAAAGGTACAGGGGAAGGTAACCAGTTGGGGGGGTGTACCTGCACAGGTTCACTCTATCCAGTGAGTGCTGCCATTTTCAGACTGTGCAGGTACACACCCCCAACTGGTTACCCCCCTCTGTACCCTTACTGAAGGTTAATAGCAATTCATTCAAAACTTCTAGTAGAAATAATACAGGAATGGCACAACATAGAGCCATAAGAATATATGTTCCAGAATCATTATTACACAGGGAACGCATGAACAGGCATGTCAGGAGTAACATAGTAACATAGTTTATAAGGCCAAAAAAAGACATCTGTCCATCCAATTCGGCCTGTTTTCCTACAAGTTGATCTAGAGGAAGGCAAAAAAAACCCTGTGAGATAGAAGCCAATTTTCCCCACTTTAGGGGAAAATTCCTTCCCGACTCCAATCAGGCAATCAGAATTACTCCCTGGATCAACGACCCATCTCTAGTAACTATAACCTGTAATATTATTACACTCCAGAAATACATTCAGGCCACTCTTGAACTCTTTTAGTGAACTTACCATCACCACCTCCTCAGGCAGAGAGTTCCATAGTCTCACTGCTCTTACCGTGAAGAATCCTCTTCTATGTTTGTGTACAAAACTTCTTTAGTTGCCCTCCTCTGAACACTCTCCAGCTCTGCTATGTCTGCCTTGTTCACAGGAGCCCAGAACTGTACACAGTACTCCATGTGTGGTCTGACTAGTGAAAAAAAACTTTTTTTTATTTTTTTTCTATATTTTTTAACATTTTTTTAAAAAAATTGTGATGCTTTTGAAGCTCATATATGAGCCTATAAATAGTTTTTTTTATTTTTCATTTTGTTCTATCAGGGATTTTTAAAATGATATTTACACTGAAAATTGCTCATTTCTTATCTGGTGGCCAAAATAAGAATTGCAGCATGAACACTATCGGCCTCATCAGCAAGGCTCGTAGTGTCCAGTGCAGCATTATTGCCGGTCACGGTAATTAACCGCAGGTCTTTGCTGTTTGAGACATGCAAGTCGGCACCATGTTTACACATTGCTCCAGCTCCTTACATGTACAGTGCTGGTAGCGAAGGGGTTAAAGGTGTCCAGACATCAGCCTTGACTTCCCTTTTATTAGCTAAAGAATTGTGTCCTCTCTGGCAGACTTGGCACGTGTATTATGTGTTGAGCTTATTCATTTTAATAGGTACCCCCCTCATAGTGGTTATACCCTCTCGGTTTCCCTTCACACTAGTTATGCCATCTTTGTGCCCCCTTTATAGTCATGCCCTCACTATGCTCCCCATAGTAGATATGACCTCTGTGCCCCCATAAGTTATGCCCATTCATAGTACTTATGCCCTCCTTGTGTCCCTCTCACAGTACTTATGCCCTTATTTTGCCCACCCCACATTGGATATGCACTCTGTGCCCTCTTAAGTTGTGCCCCTTCACAGTTGAAATACCCACTCTTTGCCCACTTCACAGTTCTAATGCTCACATTGTGCCCCTTTAGTGTTAATAAAATAAAAACAATAAGTCACCTTATCCCATTCCTGTTGATCAGATCGCTCTGCAGCACTGTGTGGGAGGAGTGAAGAGTCAGATTCCCGAGCCTGCGCAATCCTCCTACATAGTCCGTCAGCGAGAGCTGAATGACTGCTCCCTGCTTCACCATTCAGTGAGCCGGTCTGGAGGAGAGAAGGAGCATGGGGAGCTGAGCGGTCAGTAAGTGAAAGGACCACCAACTCCCTGGCACTCTAGCAATGAGTGCTTCCATCTGTATTGATGATGGAACTGCTTATTGCATCCGACACCTGCCTGACAGCTGGCACTCAGGGCGAACCCCACCCCTTGGTATGCCCGTGACAGGTACTATGTGCTATAAACTTCTGCCGCAGAGATTGTGTGGCCACATCTTTTCCTAATTATACCAGCTAATCACATTAGTTCAGATGCTGAATCTGTGAGGATGAGTATACACTAAAATGACAAAAAGGTACTTTGAATTTACTTAACAAAATGATTCTTCTTTGTGTCAGTGCTGCTCCCAGCCACCATCTGCTTTCTTTTGAATGTGATCGTTCGATGTGTGTACTGATAACATATCACCAGACTGCTATCACTGCATAACCTTAAAAAGTAACTAAACCTTTTTACAACTTTGTTTTTAAAATGTTTTAAATACCCAAAAATTATTTGTGTACTTATTAAACAATTATACTGTTTTCCTACTGAAATAGGGATCCAAAATCCTGGATAGTATTGTGTCTTAAAATCATCATTCTCAGTGTACGGATTTCACTTACAGAGAACACTGCACGAGCAGGAGCATAGATCACTGCTCCTGCCTGTGTGCCTGTGCTCCCCCCTCAAGCTTGGTTAATTCTGGCAGAGCACATTGGTACCCTGTACACTGTACAGTTGTGCTATGCCAGGATTTGAAAATGTGCTACAGTATATAGAGCTGAGATGAGCAGGCTTAGGGTGCCGATGTGTTGTGCCAGAATTAAGCAAAGCTTGAGGGGTGCAGAGGCAGGAGCAGCAACATGTGCTCCAGCCGGTGCTGCATTCCATGCGGCCCCCATTGAAATCAAAATACCAGTAAAGTGCTGACGTGTCAGCACTATATGAGTGATAATTTTAAGACGCAATAGAATCCAGGACTTTGGGTACATATTTAAGTAGGAAAACAGTATATTTGAATAACCCCTTCAACCCCGGGCCTGTTTTCACCTTTCTGCCCAGGCCATTTTTTGCAAATCTGACATGTCACTTTATGTGGTAATAACTTTGGAACGCTTTTACTTATCCAAGCCATTCTGAAATTGTTTTCTTGTCACATATTGTGCTTCACGACAGTAGTAAATTCGTGGCAAAATATTTCATTTTTATTTATAAAAAAAAATACCAAATTTACAAAAAATTTGGAAAAATTAGCAAATTTCAATTTCTCTACTTTCAAAATACATAGTAATTAGAGATGAGCGAGCATGCTCGCGAGCAATTTTCGAGTAGTAGTGTACGCATCTTCTAATCTGTACGCTAATGCATATGCTACTACTCGAAAATTGCTCCCAAGCATGCTCGGCCGAGCATTCTCACTCATCTCTAATAGTAATACCTCCAAAAAATAGTTATTATTTTACATTCCCCATATGTCTATTTTATGTTGGCATCATTTTATAAATGTCATTTTACTTTTTTAGGACGTTAGAAGGCTTAGAAGTTTAGAAGCCATTTTTCAAATTTTCAACAAAATTTCCAAAACCATTTTTTTAAGCACCAATTCAGATATAAAGTGATTTTGAGGGGCTTACGTAATGGAAACCACCCATAAATTACCCCATTTTAGAAACTACACCCCTCAAATTATAAAAAACTAATGTTACAAACTTTGTTAACCCTTGAGGTGTTCTACAAGAATTAAAGGAATATGGAGGTGAAATTTCAAAATTTCACTTTTTTGGTAGATTATTCATGTTAATAATTTTTTTCTTGCAACACAGCAAGGGTTAACAGCAAACTAAACCTCAATATACATTGCTCTGATTCTGCAGTTTACAGAAATACCCCATATGTGTTGGTAAACGTCTCTATGGGTTTGTGGCAGTGGTCAGAAGGAAAGGAGCGCCATACGAATTTTGGAGGCAGATTTTGCTAGAATGGTTTTTAGGCACCATTTTGTAATTGAGAGACCCTGACGTACCCCTAGAGTGGAAACCCTCAAAAAGTGACCCCATTTTGGAAACTACACCCTTCAAAGAATATATTAAGGGGGGTACTGGCCACTTTAACCCCCTAAGCGTTTTATGGAATTTGGAAACACTTGGCTGTGAAAATGAAAAGTTTCATTTCTTCCAATAAAATGTTGCTTTAGCTCCAAATTTTTTATTTTCACAAGGGGTAACAGGAGAAAAGCACCCCATAATTTGTTACCCATTTTCTCCTGAATACGGCAACACCCCATATGTGGTGGTCAACTGCTGTGGGGGCACATGGCAAGACTCAGAACAGAAGGAGCGCCATATGGATTTTGCAGCACAGATTTTGATGGATTGGTTTGCGGGAGCCATTGATTTTTATTTTTTTGAGTTATTGTCTTATATGGGGGCTCATTTTTTTCGGGATGAGGTGACTTTTTCATTGGTACCATGTTGGGGTACATAAGACTTTTTGATCGCTTGGTATTACACTTTTTGTGAGTCTAGGTGAAAAAAATAGCTGTTTTGGCATAGTATTTTTAAAAATTTTTTACAGCATTCACCTGAGGGGGAAAATCATGTGATATTTTTATAGTGCAGGTTTTAACGGACGCGGCGATACTCAATATGTCTACCATTTTTATTTTTGTTATATCTTACACATTAGATTTATTTTTGAACAGAATAAAATCTTTTTTTGTGATGCCATTTTCTGAGAGCCATATTTTTTTTATTTTTCTGACTATTGTCTCAAGTAGGGTCTCATTTTTTGCGGGACAAGATGACAGTTTGATTGGTACCATTTTGGGTTAAATACACCTTTTTGATCGCCTGCTATTACACTTTTTATGAGGCAAGAGGGAAAAAAATGTCTGTTTTGGCATAGTTTAAAGAAAAAATTGTTTACAGCATTTACCTGGGGGGCCATCTCATGTAATAGTTTTATAGAGCAGGTTGTTACGGACACGGCGATACCCAATATGTCTAACATTTTTATTTTTGGAAAGTTTTACACATTAGATGCATTTTTGAACAAAATAAAATATTTTTTTGTGTTACCATTTTCTGAGAGCCATATTTTTTTCATTTTTCCGGCGAATGTCTTAGGTAGGGTCTCATTTTTAGCGGGACAAGATGACGGTTTGATTGGTACTATTTTGGGGTAAATATGCCTTTTTGATCGCCTGCTATTACACTTTTTGTGAGGGTAGGTGACCCATAAATGGCTGCTTTGGCATACTGTTTTTTTAAAAAAATTTTACAGCATTCACCTGAGGGGGGATATAATGTGATATTTTTATAGAGCAGGTTGTTAAGGACGTGGCGATACCCAATATGTCTAACATTTTTATTTTTGTTAAGTTTTACACAGTAAATGAATTTTTAAACAGAATTAAATCTTATTTTTGTGTTGCTATTTTCTGAGAACCATATTTTTTTTATTTTTTGGCAATTGTCTCAGGTAGGGTCTAACTTTTTGCGGACGAGATGCGAGACGGTTTGATTGGTACAATTTTGGGGTCAATACGCCTTTTTGATCGCGTGGTATTACACTTTTTGTGGGGCAAGGTGAAAAAAATGGCTGTTATGGCATAGTTTTTTAAAATACTTTCTTACAGCATTCACCTGGTGGACCATCTTATTTTTGTTAAGTTTTACACATTAGGTGCATTTTTGAACAGAATAAAATCTTTTTTTGTGTTGCTATTTTCTGAGAGCCATTTTTTTTTATTTTTTGAGCGATTGTTTCAGGTAGGGTCTAAATTTCTGCGAGATGACGGTTTGATTGGTACCATTTTGGGGTAAATATGCCTTTTTGATCGCCTGCTATTACACTTTTTGTGAGGGAAAGTGACCAAAAAATGTGTTTTGGCACAGTGTTTTTTGTTTTTTTTACTGCGTTCACCTGGCTGGGTGGATGATGTTATATTTTTATAGAGCCGGTCGATACGGATGCGGCGATACCTAATATGTCTACTTTTCTTTTTTTTCCCTTTTTTTTTACAATTTTTTTTACTTTATTTTGGGAAAAGTGCACTTTTTTTTTTACTTAAAAGTTTTATTTTTTTTGTAAAACTTTATTTTTTCACTTTTTTTCCACTTTTAGGGGTCTGATCCCCTTTACAATGCATTACAATACTTCTGCATTGTAATGCATTGGCTGTAAGTGTATTACCAGTGTAATAGACTTACAGCCTGCTTCCTGTGAGATCCAGGGGGCTGGCTCTCACAGGCTCTCAGGGATGGCAGCCACGATGCCTAAGGAAGGCATCGGGCTGCCATCCAAGCCATCGCGCTGCTGTGACGGGGACCCGATGGACTCTCCTTCCTGCACCCGCATCGCATGTGCCATGGTCAGCGCTGACCGCAGCACATCAAAGGGTTAATGCGCCCGCATCTGTGTTTTCACCGATGCGCGCTTACACAGCAGGGGTCCGGCTGTTCCCAGCCGGGAACAGCCGGCCCCCTGCAGCTGATCGGGTGGGCGCAGCTCCTGAATCCGCCCAATCAGCGCGCCGTAGTACTACGGCGCTTGGCGGCAAGTCCCTTCCCGCAGCGCCGTATTTGTATGGCGCTGGTGGGGAAGAGGTTAATAAAGTATATTACAACAATCATTTTTGGGTTATTTAGAACATTTTAAAGGAAAGTTGTCTATCATTGGCAGAATATGTATTTATAGTTGAGTATAAGGTGAACGTTTTTGTTTCCCGTTTTGGAGCTCTACAACTTCATCTGTATACACTGACGAGCAAAAGGATAACAATGTTTTGAACTTTTGACTTTCAGGCTCCATATCTTACTATCCACTACAGCTTCGAAGGTGAGACTACGATCATTTTCTAGACAATCATCTTGGCTATCTCATACATGAATTGGACTTGCAACTATTTAGCATATGATTAGTTATGCAGATTCTTGTCATGTAACTTGATACGGTTTTGCTCCTAAAACTTTAAAGGGGTTGTCAGTTATTTTTTTTGTCCTTTGTATGTTTCTAACTAGGCAAATGTAATGGTTTTTCAATTCACTTTAACTTCAGTGGCCTTTTCTCAGATTTCACTATTTCATATGACCTGTGATGTCAGCTTCTCTCCCTGCTCTGCTGATGTTTAGTGCACGAGGCTGAGAGAGCAGATATGAGTCTGTAGAAGAGACATCACTGTGCTGGCCACGCCTCCCTGCACTGGCTGAGCTGCTCTCTGCTCTCTCCCTAAGCAGGAAAAACTTTAACCCCTTCAGTAGCTTAGACTTAGGGCTGAAGGATTTACTGAGTAGCTGTAGGCAGTGAGGAGACAAATGCTGGGCACAGGAGCTGACAGACTAGAGTTCTGCAGAGCATTGCACAAGAACAGGTAGGGGGAAGATCCTGTGTGTATCAGCACAGTGTGTATTTGCAGAGCAAGAGGAGGGGCACAAATATTCATGATGAAAACCTCAGAGATTGTTGTTATTGCAGGTAAACAAAGGGCCAGAAGTGAACCAGGGAACTGAGGAAATTTTTTGCCTAAACCTTGCTTAGCTTAGTTATAGATTGCTGACCATCAGATTTACAATGCTATATTTTTTTCATAACTCGGACAACCCCTTTAAATTTTAATTTTTAGTATTTTGTAAATCCATCTTTGGCTGATCAACACTGCCTGAATCCTACTGGGCATGTTCTCAACCAGATTCAAGTATGTCTCAACCGAAATCTGCTCCCAAGTCTCTTCTAGACGTTTCCAATGTTGGTGCATACTGGTCGACTCACTTGGGTACGTATACAGCTTTGTCTTCAACTCTACCAACAATTGTTCGATTGGGTTGAGGTCTGGGGACTGTAGGGACCAATCCAGCACCTCTATTTGATTGTCATTGAACCACTTCTTCACCAAGCTCGATGTATGCTTCGGGTGGTTGTCCTGCTAAAACATACCCATAGTACTCAAGTGTACGAAGTAACTCGTCTTGTAGGATACTCACATATAGCTCAGCATTGAGACCACCATCTATCCTGGTCAAGTATCCAACACCTTTGGCTGTGAAACAACCCCATATCATCAGGCTTCCTCCACTGAACTTGACCGTTCCTTCAGTTTATCGATCTGTTAGCCCTCTTTTCCCTTGTTTCTTCCATATCTATTTGCATCTCTGTCTCATTGCTCCAAATCACTCGTTTCCAATCTACTACTGTCCACTGTAATTACTTTTTTGCAAACTTGTTCCAACGCTTCTTATGATGATATTGAAGTCGAGGCTTCTTTACTATTTTTTGGACCACCATTCAAGACTTATGTAATTCAGGTTGCTTGCATGGATGTCTGTGATTGCACTATTACAAAGCATACACGCCACCTCCACTGCCATGTTTGTCACACCAGAACTGATAGACCTTGTGGTGATCCGACTTGTTGACTTCGAAATTTGCAAGGACGTCAACTTCTTGGATTTGGAATGGATGCAGGGACTTCATTTTGTATTCTTCCAAAGGTCATGGCACTCACATTATGCAGTTTGGCAATTTTCTTGGCCAAGATACTGTTATCGATGAGCTGGATGATGCTGTTTGTCTTTTCTTGGGAAATCATCTTCATGGCTGCTCCTGGATGTAAACCAGTGACCTTTCACTTGGGAATCAACCTAATAACATACTGAGCTACTAGAGAATGTGAGAACAGGCTGTTTTTATAGTATAGAAGAAGAAAAATATTGTTCCACCACCAGGAGCAAAACCGTAACAATGCAGTTACATTACAAGAATCCGCATAACTGATCATATGCTAAATAGTTGCAAGTCCAATTTATGTATGAGATAGCCAAGATGATGGTCTATAAAATTATGGTAGTCTCACATTAGAAGCTGTAGTTTGTGGTGAGATATGGAGCCTGAGTCAAAGTTCAAAACATTGATAGTCTTTTGCTTGTCCGTGTATGTCCTGGAATCCCTTTGGTAAGAATAGTTACTAAACAGCAAGGGCTAGACTAAAACAATGCAAGCTAGTGCCAGGCATAGACTTGTCCCTGGCCATGATATTTGGCTGTGGAAAATGCTGCATTGTATGTCTTTATGGTTTTCATTGAATCAGCGTTTATCATCCATCCACATGATAGGTAAAAAGTGTCTGATTGCTGGGAGCTCTTCACTGAAGTATGCTTTCTGTTGTTCCATGTATAGTACATTAAAGGGGTTGTCCGGGTTTAGAGCTGAACCCGGACATACCAATAATTTCTACCCAGGCAGCCTGCCTGACAAGAGCATTGGAGCATATTATGCCCCGATGCGCTTCTTTGCCCTGCACTAGATCACGTCTTGTTTACTAACAACACACTGCCGGGCGGAGGCTTCCGCCCGGCAGTGTGTTCGGTGACGTCACCAGCTCTGATTGGCCGTTTTTTAAAGGCTAGGGCAGCGCTAAAGCCCGCCCATCAGTGCCGGTGACGTCATCTGGCTCACTGCTGGGCGGAAGCCTCCACCTGGCAGAGCCCGATTCGTCACCAGAACTGGGCAAAATGCCTTTGCCCTCCGAGATTCAGCGCAGGGCAAAAGAGAACACCGGTGCATGAAATGCTCCGATGCTCTTGTCAGGCAGGCTGCCTGGATGAAATTCTGGGTATGTCCGGGTTCAGCTCTGAATAGCGCTGTAAATGTCATTGATTGCATTTTTTTTTATAAGATTTGCTTCTGTCAGCCATCTTAATCTTTTACTGGTTTTCTCTTTTCCCTTTTAGATTCAGAATTTTGGGTTGTGTGCAGATGACTTAAGAAGCTTTGAAGCTCTTAAAGAGTTGGTTCAAGTTGCCAGGGAACAAATCATAGTGGAATAAAACAAATATTTCATTGTAAAAGAATTACAATGATTGATTTACAGGTTATCACTTTACAGGTTATCACTTCCCGGGTCTCTAATTACGAGTCTGATCTGATTAATATTACCATACTAATGAATATATAACCTTTAATTTACAGCGTATGAAATTATTAGTCATGTAACAGTATATTTTATTTTTTTTTCAGTGCAGAAATGTCATATTAGTTACACTAAATGTAGTTGAGTTAATAAGTGGTTACCTCTCTGCCAGGAATGGGATAAAAGGGCACCACTGATTTTGCGATTTGTGTAGGTCACACAGCAGGCAGATTCTATTGATATGGGAAAAAAAACTCATTTAATATTTTCAACACCCCTTGGTAACATTTATGTGTATAATATAAATATACATTCCTGTGGTAGCTTTTTTTGTATTTATACAAATAAATTCATTTAAACAGTTTTGCTACTTTCTCTATCTTTCCTGGAGTGATATGTGAACACGCATATGCTGTAAATACATGTATAGAAACACAATGAAAAATATTACTTATTGGCCGGTGTTGATCGTAACGTGTGTGCTTTTTTTTTTGTCTCGCCAAAACCGAAGAGCGGTCTGCCTCTATGTAAAATCCTGTCTAAAGCCCTCACTCCAGGAAGATATAAGTGAGGGACATGAACATATTGAGCCACTGTGGGTAGAAATACATGGAGGAAAAAACAATTCTAAAATACTATTAAGATTCTATGATAAGCCACCTAATATACCAGAGTCCACAGAAAATCTACTACTAAACAAAATAGGAAAGGCGACGGATCATAATGACATTGTTATTGTGGGGGAATTCAACTACCCAGATATAGACTGGGAAACTGAAACCTGTACATCTCATAAAGGAAACAGGTTCTTGGCAATAACCAAAGACAATTACCTTTCCCAACTGGTTCAGGACCCAACTAGAGGGACGGCCATACTGGACTTAGTATTAACCAATAGACCTAACAGAACAACAGATGTGCAGGTTGGGGGACACCTGGGAAACAGTGACCATAAAATAATAACCTTCCAATTGTAAATTCAAAAGAGTGTTTCTTCATGGAGGAACAAAAACACCAAACTTCAAAAAAGCTAAATTTAGCCAACGAAGAGATGCCATAGGCCTAACTAACTGGGACAAAGTCCTCAAAAATAAAAATGTAAAGGAACATAAAATGTAAAAATAAAATGTTAAGGAACAAGAAAAAAACTATGTGGATAAATAGAACTGTAAAGAAAGCAATAAATGACAAAAAGAAAGCATTTAAATCACTAAAACAGGAGGGTGGCGAAGAAGCATTGAAAAACTATAAGGGAAAAATAGAATATGTAAAAGACAAATAAAAACAGCCAAACTAGATACCGAGAGATTAATTGCCAAAGACAGTAAAACTAACCTTAAAATGTTCTTCAGTTATATAAATGGTAAAAAGTATAAATCTGAAGGTGTCGGACCTTTACAGAGTAATGAGGGGGGAGTTGCGGAGAGTGATGAGGAGAAAGCAGCGCTATTAAATCTTTTTTTCTCCACTGTATTCACTGAGAAAAATAAACTGTGAGATGAAATGCATTAAATTCCCCATTAAAAGTGCCCTGTCTGACCCAGGAAGAAGTTCAGCGGCGTCTTAAAGAGATTAAAATAGACAAATCGCCAGGACCAGATGGCATACACCTCCGTATCCTAAGAGAATTATGTAATTTCATAGACAGACCCTTATCTCTGATTTAAGGACTCTATACTGACAGGGAGTGTTCCACAGGATTGGCGCATAGCAAATGTGGTACCAATATTCAAAGAGGGTCCAAAAACAGACCCCGGAAACTATAGGCCAGTATGTTTAACATCTGTTGTGGGTAAACTGTTTGAAGGTTTTCTAAGAGATGCTATCTTGGAGTACCTCAATGAAAATAAGCAAATAACGCCATATCTGCATGGCTTCATGAGGGATTGGTCATGTCAAACTAATTTTATCAGTTTCTATGAGGAGATACTTTCTAGACTTGACTGCTGTGAATCAATGGATGTCGTATATCTGGACTTCTCCAAAGCATTTGACACTGTACCACATAAAAGGTTAGTATATAAAATGAGAATGCTTGGCCTGGGAGAAATGTCTGTATGTGGGTAAGTACTGTAACTGGCTCAGTGATAGAAACTGAGTTTCAGTGAGAGTCACTGTCACTAGTGGGGTACCACAATGGTCAGTATTGGGCCATATTCTCCAATATATTTATTAATGATCTTGTATAAGGCTTCACAGTAAAATATAATTTTTTGCAGATGACACTAAACTGTGTAAAGTAACACAGAAGAGGACAGTATACTGCTACAGATGGATCTGGATAGATTGGAGGCTTGGGCAGAGAAGTGGTAGATGAGGTTTAACACTGACAAATGTAAGGTTATGCACATGGGAAGGAATAATGCAAGTCACAAGTACATACTCAATGGTAAAACACTGGGTAACACTGACATGGAAAAGGACTTAGGAATTTTAATGAACAGCAAACTAAGCTGTAGGAACAAGTGTCAGGCAGCTGCTGCCAAGGCCTATAAGATAATGGGTTGTATCAAAAGGGGCATGGATGCCCGTGATAACATAGTTCTGCCACTTTACTAATCACTAGTCAGACCACACATGGAGTACTGTGCACAGTTCTGGGCTCCTGTGAACAAGGCAGACATAGCAGAGCTGGAGAGGGTTCAAAGGAGGGCAACTAAAGTAATAACTGGAATGGGTGGACTATAGTACCCAGAAATATTATCAAAATTAGGGTTATTCACTTTAGGAAAAAGACTGGGGAGATCTAATAGTAACATTGTATAGAATATAAAGTATGATTATAACTATGTATAAATATATCAGGGGTCAGTACAGAGATCTCTCCCATCATCTATTTATCCTCAGGACTGTGACTATGACGAGGGGACATCCTCTGCGTCTGGAGGAAAGAAGGTTTGTACACAAACATAGAAGAGGATTCTGTATGGTAAGAGCAGTAAGACTATGGAACTCTCTGCCTCAGGAGGCAGTGATGGTGAATTCTCTAAAAAAAAGTTCAAGAGGGCCCTGGATGTATTTCTGGAGTGTAATAATATTAAAAGCTATAACTACTAAAGATAAGTTGTTGATCCAGGGAGTTATTCAGATTGCCTTATTTGGAGTCGGGAAGGAATTTTTTCCCCTAAAGTGAGGAAAATTGGCTTCTACCTCACAGGGGTTTTATTTGTATTTATTTTTTTGCTTTCCTCTCAATCAACTTGCAGGATAGCAGGCTTTAGTGGATGGACATATGTCTTTTGTCTGCCTTATAAACTGTTACTATGTTACTATTTTATTCAAAATACAACTTTATCTGCAGTGTGACATTTGACTATATTTGTGTCAGAATCTGGAAAAATTGGTTCTGCACTAGCCCCTGTAGTAATCAGCCAGACCATAAGAAACTGTTTACTTAAAGTAGGACTGCATTCACACACTCCCAATAGCTCCTTTGCCATTGAACTAATCATTAGCAGTTGCACTGGTGTTGCAGGAGAGCCAATTGGAGGCAAGAATGGCAAACAGTGTCCATTCAGCTATGAAAGCGGGTTCTGCCTTGTTGCTAATGGTGGCTGAATTAGAGTGTGCAGGAGGGCTGGAGAGCACCTACAGCTATCCTGCATTGTGCAGAGGCACACAGGACCAACACCAGGAGTAAAGGTGTGGGGTGCCAATAGTTAACATGCTAGTTCCCATCTGGTATTCATGGAGGGAACAGCCTTTGTCCAGGACATCATGGAGCCAGTCCTACTGTCTTTTGTGACTAAGGAGTCAAGGTGCTCCTACAATATAACGACTGCCCACACACTGCTTATGCTATACAACACGCTCTTCAGGGTATCCAGCAACTTCCCTGGCTGGCCCAATCTCTAGTCCTCTTCCCCCATCAAAAATATCTGGGGCTGGATTGACCAATGGATCTCCCATGCACGTCAGCCAACAACCCCCTTGGATGAACTATGGTTCCAAGATGAAAAAGCTTGAAATGACATATGACATTAGAATATCCAGCAACTATATAATTGTTACTGTACCATGCCAGACTGTATCTTCCTCAACATATACCAAGCTATAGAACCCAAAATAATTGGTGCACCACTAGCAGTTTGTACTTTGTCAGTCTCAGCTCATTTGCAGCAAGTTTTCCAGGTGTTCTGTTGTCATTTTCTGGTAGTGTGTGTACAGTCATGGCCAAAAGTTTTGAGAATGATACAAATATTAATTTTTACAAAGTCTACTGCTTCAGTTTTTAAAATGGCAATTTGCATATACTCCAGAATGTTATAAAGAGTGATCAGCTTAACAGCAATAACTTGCAAAGTCAATATTTGCCTAGAAAATTAACTTTATCCCCCAAAACACATTTCAACATCATTGCAGCCCTGCCTTAAAAGGACCAGCTAACATCGTTTCAGTGATTGCTCCATTAACACAGGTGTGGGTGTTGATGAGGACAGGGCTGGAGATCAATCTGTCATGATTAAGTAAGAATGACACCACTGGACACTTTAAAAGGAGGCTGGTGCTTGGCATCATTGTTTCTCTTCTGTTAACCATGGTTATCTCTAAAGAAACAGGTGCAGTCATCATTGCACTGCACAAAAATGGCCTAACAGGGAAGAGTATCGCAGCTAGAAATATTGCACCTCAGTCAACAATCTATCGCATCATCAAGAACTTAAAGGAGAGAGGTTCCATTGTTGCCAAAAAGGCTCCAGGGCGCCCAAGAAAGACCAGCAAGCGCCAGGACCGTCTCTTAAAAGTGTTTCAGCTGCGGGATCGGGCTACCAGCAGTGCAGAGCTTGCTCAGGAATGGCAGCAGGCAGGTGTGAGTGCATCTGCACGCACTGTGAGGCGGAGACTCTTGGAGCAAGGCCTGGTCTCAAGGAGGGCAGCAAAGAAGCCACTTCTCTCCAGAAAAAACATCAGGGACAGACTGATATTCTGCAAAAGTCTGCAAAATCCCCTTTTCGATTGTTTGGGACATCTGGAAAACAGCTTATTCGGAGAAGACGAGGTGAGCGCTACCACCAGTCTTGTCTCATGCCAACTGTAAAGCATCCTGAAACCATTCATGTGTGGGGTTGCTTCTCAGCCAAGGGAATCGGCTCTCTCACAGTCTTGCCTAAAAACACAGCCATGAATAAAGAATGGTACCAGAATGTCCTCCGAGAGCAACTTCTCCCAACCGTCCAAGAGCAGTTTGGCGATCAACAATGCCTTTTCCAGCATGATGGAGCACCTTGCCATAAAGCAAAGGTGATAACTAAATGGCTCAGGGAACAAAACATAGAGATTTTGGGTCCATGGCCTGGAAACTCCCCAGATCTTAATCCCATTGAGAACTTGTGGTCAATCATCAAGAGAAGGGTGGACAAACAAAAACCTACAAATTCTGACAAAATGCAAGCATTGATTGTGCAAGAATGGACTGCTATCAGTCAGGGTTTGGTCCAGAAGTTGATTGAGAGCATGCCAGGGAGAATTGCAGAGGTCCTGAAGAAGAAGGGTCAACACTGCAAATATTGACTTGCTGCATTAACTCATTCTAACTGTCAATATAAGCTTTTGTTACTCATAATATGATTGCAATTATATTTCTGTATGTGATAAAAACATCTGACAAACACACATAAAAACCAGAGGGCAGCAGATCATGTGAAAATATAATATTTGTGTCATTCTCAAAACTTTTGGCCATGACTGTATATATCTATACCTGTATATAGTTTGGTGCAAACTATAGTATTCAAAAATGCAACAACTTAGCACTAATTTGTTACTCTTCATTGTTGTAACTGGGATAATTGCTAGCTGGATTGGAGTTTTTCTTCAGTGCACATTTTGCCATATGTATACGCATCAAATGTGAGTATGCTGCCCATCTGGAAGCTCACATTAGAGATCTAGAGCTAAATGCAATTTTAAGGTATGATCTACAAACTTCAGAGGGGCATGCTGCTTACTAAGTTAGTGGGGTAAAAATGGAAGATTGAGATATGGGTCAGGATGATCAGGAAACTAGCTAGGTTACTGTGGTCAGGGGAAGTAGAAAGGTTTATAGCAGTCATACCAGCAGAATTAGCAGCCATAGCACTAACAGCTGGGAAGATAGCCCGCTAATAGTAGAGGAAGGGGTGGTAGTACAGGTAGGGCTAGACATTTAGTAGTTGTAGGGGATTCTATAATCAAATGGTTTGCTGACAGGTTTTGGCAAGTGGTCAGATTCCACCTTACATCTAAAGGAGCAGTCAAAAATGAAGGGTGGAATCTGGTTGCTATTGGCAACTAAGCCAGTTCTACTTTACACCAGTTTGATAAATCTTCCCCACTGTGTTTTGTCACAAGAAGGTATAGTGAAGTGCTTCTCCCACTGTCCTGGGTAGTGTACCTCATGGTGAGAGATCTCTGACTGCTAGACATGCCTCTAGGACTCAGTCTATTGGACTGAGAGAAGCAGGATGGTTGTTGTGGCTAAATTGCCCACATGTAAAAGCATGCACACATTGCGAACAATCCCTGGACTTCCAAGACAAACCAGCAGTAGGGAGGATTGTTCGATCACCAACGAGCTCGTACAGCTTCTTCACTTTGTCCACCATCCAGACACAGGTGGCCCTTTCATTACCAACCCGTCTAGTGGTCATGAACAAGAAACCTGGACTGCTATGGACTAGAACTGTATTGTCTTTAGTGACAAATCCAGGTTCTGGTTGTGATGCAATGCTGGTCAGGTTTGAGTATGGAGGCTTTGCAGTCATTGTTTTAATTTGTCCCCCATTGGTGGTGTGATGATATGGGGAGCAATCACATATGTCAGTTGGTCACCCCTAGTAATGAGTTGCCTCTAATGGCAGGGCTTCCATCTGGCATTTTTCAGCAGATTAATGCTAGCCTACACACTGCTGGAATTTCCCAGGAATGTCTCCACCAGATTGCAACACATCCTTGGCCTGCCTGGTCTCCAGATTTATCGCCAATTAAGCATTTATGGGACCAGCTGGAATGCCACCTTTTACAACTTAAGAATGTGTAGGATCTACAGGCCCAGCTGCAATATCTGTGGGCAAATGTGCCACAGGATACTATACAGAACCTATATGCCTCCATACTCAGCTGTATCTCATCTTGAATCCAGGCTAGAGGTGGCCAAAAAGGGTATTTAAGCCTTTTTTCAACTGTACAGTTTTATCCTTTTGTTCTAATATTGTAATAGTTTACATATATCATCGTCACATTCGCACACAAATTCTACTCAATTCCACCAGTTCCTTCTTGGTCTCAGAAATTCGGTTTGGTTCGGATTCGCACATTCTTTTCGAATTGATTTGGGTTGAACCAAATTGGCTGAAATTGCCCTGGAAATTTGTATATACCACCCTCTAGTCTCCTAGGATTTTTAGGAAACGTTCTCTTTTATTTTTTGTATGATTTTCTGCTTTCTCTTTCTCTTAATTTCTTGAATGCAATGACAGCAATAGTAAATCGTACTATTGTGACACTGACATACATTTGGACAAAATTGTCGATACCCTTCCGTTAAAGAAAGTACAACCCACAATGGTCACTGAAATATCTTTGAACTGACCAATAAAAATCAGCTAAAGAAAATTAGATGCTGTTTTTGAATTGTGGCTCAACAGAATCATTTTAAAAACTAATGAAACTGAAATGTTACCCCTAGAAAAGATTGAAAATAGTTTGACAATAGGGACATATAAACTAAGGTGTGTCCTGTAATTAGCATCACAGGTGTCTTCAAACTTGTAATCAGTCTATTTGAAGGGGGAAAAGTAGTCACTGTGCTGTATGGTATCATGGTGTGTACAACACTGAACATGAACCATAGAAAGCTAAGGAGAGTGTTGTCTCAGGAGATTAGAAAGAAAATTATAGACAAACATGTTGAAGCTAAAGGCTATAGGACAATCTCCAAACCGCTTGATGTTCCAGTTACTGCAGTTGAACATATTATTCAGAAGTTTAAGGTCTCTATGGGACTGTAGCCAACCTCCCTGGACATGGCTCCAAGATGAAAATGTATGACAAATTGAAAAGATGGATAATACAAATGGTAACCAAAGAGGCCAGAACAATTTCCAAAGAGATTAGAGGTCAAAGTACATGAGTGTCAGATCACACCATCCATCACTGTCTTAGCAAAAGTGGACTTAATGGAAGACAACCAAGGAAGAAACCACTGTTGAAAGAAAATCGTAAAAAAGCAAGATTGGAATTTACTAAAACTGCATATTGACGAGCCACAAAGCTTCTCTGAGAATGTCATTTGGGCAAATGAGACAAACCTGTTACTTTTTAGCAAGTTACATACCAACTATTGCTGACCCTTGGCACATGTAAAGGCATTTCAAAACTTTATTTACAAATGGTCCATAAGACCAATAACGCCTTTTAATTTCGTATGCCAATTCCTGCTTATAAAACGTAACATTTATTACATCCTTAATATAAAATGTCTGAAGAAATAAAGATATTTAAAAATATCAGCTTTGTCACATAGTTACTTTGTGTCAGTGTCTATTTGTAAACACTGTTCAAGCAATAGTGTAATTAACCCCTTAAGGACCCGCACCGTACGGCGCTGGTTGCTGTGACTTAAGGACAAGCGCTGTACATGTAAGGCAGGCTGATTGGGCGGGTGCAGGAGTTGCGCCCGCCTGTTCAGTGGCAGGAGCCCAGCCGTCACTGACAACCGGACCCCTGCTGCATACGCCGACATCTGTGAAAACACGGATGCTGGCGTATTAACCCCCTTGTATGCGGCGGTCAAAGCTGACCGCAGCATGCATGGGGTTTGCAGAGGGTACGCGTGCCCTCCACTGCAGTGATGGGGACTCGATAGCAGAGAAGGCAGCCTGATACCTTCCATAGGCATCAGGGCTGCCTTTTTTGTTGTGAAAGTTGGCAACCCTAATTGTAGCCTGTTTTGAAATGCATGGAATGTACTGGCTCCTTTGTGGCTCTCCCTGAACATTATTCAGTCTAGCCTATATATGAAGTGCTCAGACCATATGGGCTCCTTTGTGGTTCTTCCTTCAGACCGTAAATTGTAGCCTGTTTAGTACTAAAGTGCAGCCCACACAATGTATTCAATTATTTAACAGACTGTATGGGTTCCTCGGTTGTTTTTGATGGTAAAAACTACCTGTACCAGTTCTCATAGTAGCCCATTCATTTAACCTTTTTAAGTAACTAGAATGTGTGTGCTCCTTAAAGGCATTGATATTGATATTAATGGTATCATTTTGGGGTATATGTACTGAATAGAACACATCTGTAAAGTTTTCTTTGGTTTTACTACTTTTGCACAAACTAGCTCCCTTTGTTATGGGCTGTTGCAATATTCTATGAGCCACAACATTTTTGTTCTCTGCGAGGGCTAGTTCTTTACAGGAATAGTTTAAAAGGCTGATAAAAGACATCTGTCCGTCCAGTTCAGCCTGTTATCCTGCAAGTTGATCCAGAGAAAGGCAAAAGAAACCTCTGTGAGGCAGAAGCCAATTTTCCTCACTTTAGGGGGAAAAAATTCCTTGCCATGAGTTGACAATTTCATAGACATCAATTTTGGATGCAGACATCTTTTGATTACTTTTTATTCTGGTGTTTGAGAGGCCTGATGAACAAAAAAAATGGTTTATAGTATTGGTGGTGATAGATGTGGTGATATGTTACATTGGGGCCAGTTCCTGCCAGTTTGGGTGAGCACGGACTCCTCTCCACTCACCGCGTCTGTCTTAGGTACAGGGTGCTTTTGTCTTGTGTGTTTATTGTGGATATTCTTCTTTGAACCTCTTCTCATTCTGCAGTATTGCAAGGGTTAATCCCTCCTTGGGTTCAGTGTGCAGCTGCTAGGCTGTTTCTATTGTATAATCAGCTTCTGCTATATATACTGTCATTTGTCTCATTTTCTGCCTGAGCAACAAGTTCACTAGCTTGCTAGATCCTGCAAGAATGCTATAATATGCTTGTCTGTGTACCGACTTCTGCCTGATTCCTGGAGTCCTGACCCTCTGCCACCCCCACCTTTCTCGGATTTGCTTATATTCTGCCTGCCACAACTTTGGTCTGTTAATGACTGTTAAAGGTTTTGACTGATCATTCGGTGCTTTGCGTCTGTGTCTCTAGCCCCCCAATGGTCAGCTGTGAACCATAGGAGGTAGCAGCCTGGTGGTTTCCCAGTAGCGAAGTCCAGATCCCTGTATAAATGGTGAATACCAGTGGACTGCCAGGATAACATTCCACAGCCACTACCCAAGGGCAGTTTCGTATCATTTTTTATCTTTTTTTGACCCTCAAACCTTTTTAACCCTTTCACCCCCGGAGGTTTTTTCGGTTCTGCATTTTCGTTTTGCGCTCCCTGCCTTCAAACAGCCATAACTGTTTTATTTTTCTGTTCACATAGCTGTATGAGGGCTTGTTTTTTGCGGGACAAGTTGTACTTTACAACGCCACCATTTAATATTGCATATGGTGTAGTGGGAAGCGGGAAAAAAATTCCAAATGGGGTGAAATTGCAAGAAAACCGCTATTCCGCTACAGTTCTACGGGTTTCTTATTTACAGCGTTCGATGTGTATTAAAACTGACCGGTTACTTTCATTCTACTGGTCAGTACGAATCCGGCAATACCTAATATGTATAGTTTTTCCTGCGTTTAGATGGTGATAAAATAATTAGAAAGTTGCCCCTTTTTTTTTTTTTTTTTTTTTCCTTGTCATATCTTTTTGGTATTTATGTGTACAGAGCTGTATGGGGGCTCATTTTTTGCGGGGCAGTCTGAAGTTTTTATTGATACCATTCTGGGGTGTGTATGACTTTTTGATCATTTTTTTTAGAAAACAAAAGCGTCAAAAAATGGCGAATCGCCATTTGGACGCTTTTTTCCGCCACACAATTCGCCGTATTGAAATTTTTTTTTATATTTTAAAAGTATGGGCGTTTTCGGTCACGGTGATACCCATGATGTCTATATTTATTGTTATTTAGGTATTTTTTACTTATACGGAAAGGGGGATGATTTGAACTTTTATATCTTTTTTCTTTTTTATATATTTTTTAACATTTTTTTAAAAATTTTTTGTGATTATTTTAAAGCTCAAATATGAGCTGATCTATTGTGTTTTGTTTTTTTTTCTTTGAGCAATCATGGATTTACTAGATGCAGTTAAATCCATGAATTGCTCATTTCTTATCCTGGCCTGCCATCTAGTGGCCAGAATAAGAATTGCAGTTTGAAAACTGTAATCCTCACCAGCGAGGATTACAGTTTTCATATGGTGTACAGACACCCCGATTGGCCAATCGGGGCGTCTGTACACCACCCGGAAGCGTAGGCTTCCGGGTTCAGACGCATCCTGATCACGGCATCAGAAGGCCCTGGAAGTCGCCGCCGACGGAGGTAAGAAGCGGCAAGTCTCTGCTGTTAGAAACAGCAGAGACTTGCCGGCCATGACGCCCGCCGCACCCGCGAGCGAGCGTCATGTCCCCGCACCGCCCGAGCGCCGTACATGTACGGTGCCGGTCGCGAAGGGGTTAATAAGGAAGATTTTTAAAATATCTTTAAACAATTTATTTTAGTCCCAATGAGCACAATACCAATCACATCTGCTACACAATGTACGGTGCTGTGCTTGGTAAGCTGTGAAAAGGCTGCAGCACTCACAGGTGCGCTGGTGCCTTCTCAAACAGCTGATCAGCAAGGGTCCTGGTTGTCAAACCCCTATCGATCAGACACTGATGACCTATTCTGAGGATAGGTCATCAGTATAAGAATATCGGAAACCTCCTTTAACAGGCTCTGTCATGACTTAACAGTACAAAAAGGGAAATTAATTTAAATTGTTGTTACTGTGCCATCACTGACTGCTATTTAGATTGGAATTAGATTGGATAAGGACATTATCACAGCTTCCCTTACATTTTAGCCAGCTCATTTTTGAGAGTAATATTAAAGGGCTTTCAGGGAGTTTTACATTGATGACCTATCCTCTGGATAGGCCATCAGTATCTTATAGGTGGTGGCTTCTCCAGCTTTGCCTAGACCATGTGACGCCACAATTATCAGTCACATGGCCTAGGTGCAGCTCAGCTCCATTGAAGTGAAAAGCATAGCTGCTATACAATGTACGGCACTGTGCTTGGTTTGCTGAGAATAAAGCCACAGCTCTACTTCCAGCCCCAATCGGCAGGGGTCCCGGTTGTCGGATCCTCTTCAGTTAGATACCAGAGGTTCTCTTACCGGGAGCAGTAAGGATGGCAGCACAAAAATGTTTAGTCCAGTCTCAGACAATTCAGTTTACAGTGGGAAATGATGTGTACGGGAGTGCAATTTCCTGTTCTGAACTCTACCCCTTTGATGGGACCTCAAGTTATAATAATTTATAATGCTATGAGTCCCTGTGAGACTTCATATCTACTGAATTGTACTGACGGAATGAATTGTACTGTCGGAGTTCAGGATGGGAAATCGCACACCCACAAATAGCGTGTTTCCTGAGGTGAACTCGCTAGTCTGAGATTTACCTTAGAAATGGGTGCGAAGGTCCGCAAAACATTGACTCAAAGGGAATCTGTCACCCTGATTTTGGACTATTATATACAGCAAGTCATGAGTAGTACTGCAGATAAGGAGTCCAGATGACTAGTTTTCATTTTCTTACTGTTCCGGTTCCCCTGCCGTCAGCACTCAAAGCTCCACTGAAATATACAGTCTGGACTGCTATGCTCATCTAACATAATGGTGAGGACTTGTGTGCACATGCACAGCAGTCCTGACAATGTATTTCTGTGTGCTGAAAGCAGGGGAATAAGGGGAAGGGGTCTTTTGGAAATAAAAATTAGTACTCCCTATTTGCAGTAGTACTCATGGTAATAATGGTCCAAAATCGGGCTGACAGATTTCCTTTAAATGTCTGTAGTGAAATATTATATTACTGTATATAGTGTCAGTGGAGCTGCCAGAGAGCCATATGAAGGCCATTGAAATGGTGTATCTCACTAAGAGGAAGCTGGGTGAGAATAACATACCTCTCAACTTTGTAAACTGACAAAGAGGGACACAAATGTTTTTTGCACTAGGCCACACCTCTAACTCCGCCCAAAACATAACTATACACCTTAAATTTATCCATGAAGAAAGAAAAATAGTGGCAACTCACCATAAAACGTCTTCTTTATTGTGGCCACAATAAAAAAGACGTTTTATGGTGAGTTGCCGCTATTTTTCTTTCTTCATGGATAATTTTCAGTACTGGCTGAACTATACCGTCTACAGCTGAGCACCACCATTGTCGATATATAGAGTGACTCCCGACTGTTCGTCACTATTCCGGAGTATAAGGAAGGAGTGCTTGAGTAGTGCCATCCCCTTGTTTTATGTTTCTTTTTCATATTGGATAACTATACACCTTATCCCATGTAGTCCCCTTAAAGAGGTTTTCTGGGAGTTAACTACTAATGACCTATCCTCAGGATAGGTCATCAGTATCTGATCGGTGTGGGTCTGACAACTGGGACCCTCGCCGATCAGCTGTTTGAGAAAGCACCAGCGCTACTGTGAGTGCCGAGGCCTTCTCTCAGCTTTTACTAGGCCAAGTGATGTCACGTTCATCGATCACGTGGCCTAGGAGCGGCTCAGCTCTATTCAAGTGAACGGGGCTGAGCGCGATACCAAGCACAGCCACTATACAATGTACAACGCTGTGCTTGGTAAGCTGCGAGAAGGTAGCGGTGCCTTCTCAAACAGCTGATTGGCGGGGGTCCTGGGTGTCGGACCCCCACCAATCAGATACTGATGACCTATCCTGATACTGATCAGATACTGACCTACCCCTTTAATGCCCCACATAGTAATTATTCCCCCTTCATGCCACCGCACAGTATTTATGCCCACATTGTGTCTTCACAGACATATGCCCACATTGTACCCCCCCGTATAATGTCCACATTGTGCCCCCCCACTGTAGTATGCCAACATTGTGCCGCCCCAGCAATATGCCCACATTGTGCCCCTCACAGAAAGTTAAAAAAATAAACACCACATACTTACCTTCTTCCTAGCAGGAGCAGGACATCGCCTCTCTAATCTGTGGAGGAGGCGGGGCTGAGGCTGGCGGCCGGCAGTGTGGAGAGCAGGCAGGAATGGTAAAGCACTCCTCTGTAAATGGTACAAAAAGCAAGTGTATTTATTCACACATGTCACAGCGACATTTGAGTCCCCTCACAGAACCTCGAGGCAAGTGAATTACAAGTGCAAGTGCATACATATATATATCCCATAATTGATTAGTGAACAATATCGCAATATAAACAATCCATGATTTGCATACAGTGTCAACATGATTCTATTCAAATATAATTCATATATGTGCATTCATGTATATAAATCCAATAAAGTGCTAAAGTGCCTGTGTGTAAACATTAAAAGCCTGTTGGAGTAATCAAACAATTTGGGAGAGCAGAAAGGTAGCCCCGATAGTTCAACTGCTGGTTGCCAAATTAGGTCTGAGAAGTATATAATGGAGAGAACAGATACAGGAGACAGAAATAGAGTTCTCCTGCCTCAGAGTAGTTCTCTGCTTGTAGGCAGATATCAAGCTTTATTTATACCTCTAGTTATTAGACAAGTCAAACTACTATAACCCACAGTTATAGTTATTTTGTATGAATACATCATAACTGTCACATTGGCATTTGCTCAACCTGTGAGGTATGTGAATCTTGAGGAGCAGGATCTGGTAGAATGATTTTGTCTAACACATGGAGAACAGGATCTGGCACAGTGATCTTATCTAACTCTTGGAGAACAGGATTTTATGACCCAGAGTCAACAGAAGAAACATCTGAAGAATGCACTTTAGGCTCCTTTCACATATTACATCCTGAAATATCCCTAAATGTACCTTTAATTTTATTTTTCATAATGTAATAGTATAAGTAGTTACTCTCACGAAGCCGCTTGGCCATCAAGATAATATCAACAATATATAAACCTATGTGTCCAGGGAGGGAGTCATGGTCATGAAAACGGTCAGATAATCACCATGTCAGTACATGTAGATTGCATGAAAACCACCCCAAGACCGTTGCGTTGTCTTCCTTTTACTGCGCATGCTCCACCTCTAGTGACTCCTCATCTATTTGCCAACAGCGGTTGCCATCTTGTTTGAGGGCAAAGTAATACACCCTTCTCTTGTTCAGATCAGCTGTGCTACTTTAAAAACCCTGCGATCGGAACCAACAGAGCCTGACCAATCAATTCAGACATCACTATACATATAAACCCTCTCAGGCTTTGCATAAATTACCTAAAAGATATATATATATATGCCACCCTAGGGGCAGGCTGCTATGGAGGTCACTGTTAAAGGGGTGGGCACTGTTAAGGGAGGAGGGGACTGTGGAGGCCACTATTAAAGGGGCAGTGAGGTACTGGGGCAGTCACTGGGGAGGTCTCTGTCAAAGATGCTAGGAATTTTAGTGAACAGCAAACTAAGCTGTAGAAGCCAGTGCCAGACAGCTGCTGCCAAGGCCAATAAGATAATGGGTTGCATCAAAAGGGGCATAGATGCCCGTGATGAAAACATCAGTACAGAGATCTCTCCCATGATCTATTTATCCCGAGGACTGTGACTGTGACGAGGGGACATCCTCTGCGTCTGGAGGAAAGAAGGTTTGTACATAAACATAGAAGAGGATTCTTTATGGTAAGAGCAGTAAGACTATGGAACTCTCTGCCTGAGGAGGTGGTGATGGTAAGTTCACTAAAAGAGTTCAAGAAGGGCCTGGATGTATTTCTGGAGGGTATTACAGGTTATAGTTACTAGAGAGGGGTTGTTGATCCAGGGAGTTATTCTGATTGCCTGATTGGAGTCAGGAAGGAATTTTCCCCCTAAAGGCAATCAGAATAACTCCCTGGATCAACGATCCATCTCTAGTAACTATAACCTGTAATATTATTACCCTCCAGAAATACATCCAGGCCCTTCTTGAACTCTCTTAGTGAACTTACCATCACCACCTCCTCAGGCAGAGAGTTCCATAGTCTCACTGCTCTTACCGTAAAGAATCCTCTTCTATGTTTATGTACAAACCTTCTTTCCTCCAGACGCAGAGGATGTCCCCTCATCACAGTCCTCGGGATAAATAGATGATGGGAGAGATCTCTGTACTGACCTCTGATATATTTATACATAGTTATTAGATCTCCCCTCAGTCGTCTTTTTTCTAAAGTGAATAACCCTAATTTTGATAATCTTTCTGGGTACTGTAGTCCACCCATTCCAGTTATTACTTTAGTTGCCCTCCTCTGAACCCTCTCCAGCTCTGCTATGTCTGCCTTGTTCACAGGAGCCCAGAACTGTACACAGTACTCCATATGTGGTCTGACTAGTGATTTGTAATGTGGCAGGACTATGTTCTCATCACGGGCATCTATGCCTGTTTTGATGCAACCCATTATCTTATTGGCCTTGGCAGCAGCTGTCTGACACTGGTTTCTGCAGCTTAGTTTGCTGTTCACTAAAATTCCTAGGTCCTTTTCCATGTCAGAGTTACCCAATGCTTTACCATTTAGTATGTACTGGTGACTTGCATTATTCCTTCCCATATGCATAACCTTACATTTGTCAGTGTTAAACCTCATCTGCCACTTTTCTGCCCAAGCCTCCAGTCTATCCAGATCCTGCTGTAGCAGTGCACTGTCCTCCTCTGTGTTAATTACTTTACACAGTTTAGTGTCATCTGCAAAAATTGATATTTTACTGTGCAAGCTTTCTACAAGATCATTAATAAATATATTGAAGAGAATAGGACCCAATACAGACCCCTGTGGTACCCCACTAGTGACCCAATCTGGTATGTACCGTTAATAACCACCCTCTGTTTTCTATCACTGAGCCAGTTACTTACCCACATACAGACATTTTCTCCCAGGCCAAGCATTCTCATTTTGTATACTAACCTTTTATGTGGTACCGTGTCAAACGCGTTGGAGAAGTCCAAATATACGACATCCATTGAGTCGCCGCGGTCAAGTCTAGAACTTACCTCCTCATAGAAACTGATTAAATTGGTTTGACATGACCGATCCCTCATGAAGCCATGCTGATATGGAGTTATTTGCTTATTTTCATTGAGGTACTCCAAGATAGCATCTCTCAGAAAACCTTCAAACAGTTTACCCACAACAGAAGTTAAACTTACCGGCCTATAGTTTCCAGGCTCTGTTTTTGGACCTTTTTTGAATATTGGCACCACATTTGCTATGCGCCAATCCTGTGGAACACTCCCCGTCAGTATAGAGTCCTTAAATATCAGAAATAAGGGTCTGTCGATTACATTACTTAATTCTCTTAGGATACGGGGGTGTATGCCATCCGGTCCTGGTGATTTGTCTATTTTAATATTTTTAAGACGTTGCTGCACCTCTTCCTGGGTCAGAGAGGACACTTTTAAAGGGGAATTTACTTTTATACTCTGCATTTCATCTGACAGTTTATTTTCCTCAGTGAATACAGTGGAGAAAAAGTTATTTAGTAGCTTCGCTTTCTCCTCATCGCTCTCTGCTACTCCCCCCTCATTACTCTGTAAGGGGCCGACACCTTCAGGTTTATACTTTTTAGTATTTATATAATTGAAGAACATTTTAGGGTTAGTTTTACTCTCTTTGGCGATTAATCTCTCGGTCTGTAGTTTGGCTGTTTTTATGTGTCTTTTACATATTCTATTTTTTTCCTTATAGTTTTTCAATGCTTCCTCACTCCCCTCCTGTTTTAGTGATTTAAATGCTTTCTTTTTGTCATTTATTGCTTTCTTTACAGTTCTATTTATCCACATTGGTTTTTTCTTGTTTCTTATTATTTTATTCCTATATGGTATGTACCTCTCACAATTAGATATTAGGATGCTTTTAAAAATCTCCCATTTTGTGGCTGTATTTTTATTTTTGAGGACTTTGTCCCAGTTAGTTAGGCCTATGGCCTCTCTTAGGTGGCTAAATTTTGCTTTTTTGAAGTTTGGTATTTTTGTTCCTCCCTGAAGAAACGCTCTTTTGAATGACAATTGGAAGGTTATTATGTTATGGTCACTGTTTCCCAGGTGTCCCACAACCTGCACACCTGTTGTTCTGTCAGGTCTATTGGTTAATACTAAGTCCAGTATGGCCGTCCCTCTAGTGGGGTCCTGAACAAGTTGGGAAAGGTAATTGTCTTTGGTTATTTCCAAGAACCTGTTTCCTTTATGAGATGTACAGGTTTCAGTTTCCCAGTCTATATCTGGGTAGTTGAAGTCCCCCATAATAACGACCTCATTATGATTTGCCACCTCGTCTATTTCGTTTAGAAGTAGATTTTCTGTGGTCTCTGATATATTGGGTACTTTATAATAAACCCCTATTAGTATTTTATTATTGTTTTTGGCTCCATTTATTTCTACCCACAGTGACTCCACATCTTTATGTCCCTCACTTATATCTTCCCGTAGTGTGGGCTTTAGGCATGACTTTACATAAAGGCAGACCCCTCCCCCTCTCCGGTTTTGACGATCCTTTCTAAAAAAGATTGTAACCCTGTACATATACATTATATATGTATATACAGTACAGGCCAAAAATTTGGGGACACCTTCTCATTCAAAGAGTTTTCTGTATTTTCATGACTATGAAAATTGTAGATTCACACTGAAGGCATCAAAACTATGAATTAACACATGTGGAATTATATACTTAACAAAAAAGTGTGAAACAACTGAAAATATGTCTTATATTCTAGGTTCTTCAAAGTAGCCACCTTTTGCTTTGATTACTGCTTTGCACACTCTTGGCATTCTCTTGATGAGCTTCAAGAGGTAGTCACCTGAAATGGTTATTC
>ONZH01005780.1:0-21812 GCA_900303285.1 Rhinella marina | reverse complement strand
GAGTCGCCCACCTTTTTCTGCACATAACTGTGCAGTGATGGGACAGCTTTTCCAGAGATGTAGTGGCGGCTGGGGACTCGCCATCTGGGGTGCGCACACACCATGAAATCCCTGAAAGGCTGGGAGTCCACGAGGTTGAAGGGCAGGGACTGAAGCACCAGCAGCTTAACCAGGTGTCCGGTCAGTTTCTGGGCCATGGGATGGCTGCTGGAATACACCTGACGTCTGCCCATGGACTCAGTCAGGGATTGCTGCCTCATTAGCAGTGTACATGGCAGTGACACTGTGCTGCTGCTGGCAACTGAGGCTGACGAGCCCTGAGTTCCAGTGAGAGGATGCTGCATGATGGGATCTGCAGTGTATGGTGCATCATGACAGGAGGTGGTATTGGGGTTCTTCCAGGCCTGTTGGTGTTACCTTTCCATATGCTTTCGCATGGATGTTGTCCCCAGATTATCACCCCTACCATGACTGACCCTCTCATTGCACAGCAGGCACAAAGCAATAAGCTTATCTGTCCCCAGGCGGAAGAACTGCCAGACGACTGAGGACCGTGGTTTGCTGACAGCCACGGGGGGGTCTTGCTGGCTGTTGACTGCCACTGCTGCCTGAGGGTGCCCTCTCAGGACCAAGGCTTTGAGAGGGTGATCTCTGCCTGGTAGCTTCTCTTCTACCCCTCCCTCTTGTGCCTCGGTTGCTTGCAATAGTGGGATGTTGCTGTGTCGGTGGCACCTCTATTTCCTCCACCGATGATGCTGAGGATAATGCTGCTTGAGGGCGCCACGTCCGATCAGCGACATCATCATCAAAGTCAGGACCACTGCTAATTTCCTCCGGTGGCTGGGACAGGATATCAGGTGTGGCACTGGATGCCCCTCCCTGGCTCTGTTGACTGCTTACAGCCATCACTTCCTCTGGAGTCTCAGTACGTTCCACCCGCTGACTTTGGTGGACTTCCTCCTCCTCCTCATCACTAAAAAGTGGTAGAGACTCCAAGGGCAGATCAAGGTTTGCAGAGAGTTCCCTGGCAGAAGGTGCCCCAAAGGAGAGTGGCATTCCAATAACAGGGGATGGGGCAGAGGACTCTCGCTGACCGTCCCATGTAAGGGTGGTGTCAGATGATCCAGCGGATGCTCGACTCCTCGTTTGGGAGCTTTGGGCAGTGGAACTGGAGGATTGGGTAAGCCAATCTAGAACCGCTGACTGTGTGGTTCTTACTTGACCAGTGGCCGTCAGGGGTAGCTGCACCCTGCTGCCATGCCTGTTACCCCGGCTGCCACCGGGCCTGGTGCTGCCACTTCTTCTACCCTCACCGCCTCCTGTTGCACTCCTTGCCTGGGAAGTGCTGGAAGTAGGACGCTTGGACATTTTTTTATTGTGTGGGGGAAAATTTAATGATGTATTTTTTTATACTTTTTTAAACTTTATTTTTTTTATACCTTTTTTTATCTTTTTTTTTACTTTTTTAATTTTTTTTTTTAAATTTGTTTATAACTTTTTTTTTTGAGTTTTTTTTTAACTGTTTTTGTTGTGGCTAAACGGGGTTGACATCACCCAGCTGAGCAGCAACGTGTAGCGTGTACGGTCACGGAACAGGAATGCTACCTGTCCTGACTCTTTTCTCTCACTATTTTTTTTTCTCACCCTATCTCTCCCTAGATGTCACAATTTTTATATGACTTCCTCTCCCTATCTCTACCTATCTCTTGCTTTCTCAGCCTCTTTCCCTATCTATCACCTTAACTTCTATATCTAGCTTTCTCTTCCTCTCTCCTGCTTCTCTCACTAACCCTTTCTATTTCTTCTGTATCTCTCCCTGTATCTATCTACTTGTTTGACTATCTATCTATCTATCTATCTATCTATCTATCTATCTATCTATCGATCTATCTATCTATCTATCTATCTCTTTTCCCTCTCTATCTATTGAGCTCCTTTCTCTTGGATGTCTGAAGACGCACTGACAAAATGTCGGCGCGATCAGGCACTTCCTGGTCTGTGTGGGTGACGTCACACATCTTTTTTTCACAGAAAACCAGGATACAAGGGATTATAGGAGTAATAATCCCTTGTATCCTGGTCTATTCTGTGAAAAAAGTACAGTTTTGCGTCGCCGTTTTTTTTTTTTACTAGATTCGTTAAGAATCTGGTTCGTTACGGTTCGGTTCGCTCAAAATAACGGCAACGCAAAATATACGCATATTTGGGAATGTAAACTCAATATGCGTATATTTAGGGTAAGGAATACGGCATATTCCATACCCTAAATATACGCATATTTGAGAATGTTCGCTAATGTGTACGCATTTTATGAATTCTAACGCATTAGCGTACGCATTATCGTACGCATTAGTGTACATTCTCAATAAATATGCGTATATTTTGCGTTGCCGTTATTTTAACCAGATTCGTTACGAACTTTCTAAAAATTCGGTTCGGTGACGAACCGAACTTTTGGGAAAGTTCGTAACGAATCTGGTTCGTTATGGTTCGGTTTGCTCATCCCTGATAGGCCTTAGGTCCAACTCTCAGCACCCCTGTTGATCAGCTATTCAAAGAGGTCCCAAAGCTTGCCCACAATTGCAGCAGGCTCTTCATTGTTTACCATAGTCCTGGACGCCGTTCACACTGCCCACCCCATTATTTTAATAGTGTTGGGCATTACAGCTTTCCCTTTTCATTTGAATGTGACAAAGCTGTCATACCATGCAGGTTCACTGCTAAAAGTAAGGGATGTGCAGTATAAAGAGAGTGACGGCCCTTTTAAATAGTTGATCAGTAGAGGTACAAAGATTCATACTCCCACTGATCTAAGGCTGATAACCCTTAATGTGATTATCACCATATAGATTACCTGTTCTAGTTGTCATTAGGAGACACTTTACTTACATTACCATACAGTTTGGTAGATTCCTGCATTTTTTGTATTTTTCTGTACCTCTGCATGTCTTTCCTTTCATACAGTGACACACAAAGAATATGCAGAAAAAGAAAATATGCCTGTTTCATAGGATGTCATATTATGGTATTATTGTGCAATGTGGAGTAACACTGAGTGGAAGTATGGAGCCACAGGAATCCCTCTTCCATATGCATGAAGTCTAGGGTCCATTCACATGAACGTATATTTGCGGGCCCGCATTACTGCGGACCCACAAATATACGGGGGCCGCTCGGCATGTGTTCCGCAGCGCTCGGAACACACGCTGTGCGGCCCCATTGAAAATGCCTATACTTGTCCGTGTGCACGGACAAGTATAGGACATGCCTCAAAAGAGCCGTGGCACGGAGCTAGCTCCGTGCCGCGCCTCCCAGCCCCATAGAGGTGATTGGGGCCGCATCTATTCCCGCAATTTTGCGGATAGATACGGCCCCATTCACACGGTCGTGTGAATGGGGCCTAAGGCTCATGCACATGAATGGGTTCGGGCTGCGCCCATATTGCTGCTCGCAAACAGCGGGTCTGTATAACACGGGCCACGGCCATTTGTGCACCAGATTGCAATATGGGTCTGCAATCCGAAAGGTGCAGTGCGGAACAGAGACACAGAACCCCACGGAAGCACTACAGAGTGCTTCCATAAGGTTTCTCTCTGTGCCTCCACACAGCAAAAACAAAAAACAAAACGTTCAATTTTTTTGCGGTACGGACGGATCATGGACCCATTCAAGTTTAATGGGTCTGCATCCGCCTACAAAATCCGCACGGATGTTGTCCGTGTTGTCCGAGGATGCAAATTGTAGTCCCAAATACACCAAACAGCCAGCAACAGCCATGTGCATGAGCCCTAACACTGCTTTATTTGATGCAGTCACCAGTCGTTTTCACAAGTTTTCTTTTAGACCATGAAAGGCAGCATTTCTCAATTAGGGTCCCCTAAGGGTACCATGATATTCCAAGTTGGTCACAGGTGAAAATCATGTAAATGGGGGACCAGAGGGAAGTGAGAAGTGAAAAAAAAAAGTGAGAAAAGCCTGAGAAAAGAAAACAGAAATGAAAATAGAAAGCACAGAAGGTAATAAAATAGAAAGCAGAGCTATAAAGTGAACATAGAGGTGACGTGCGTCCCAGTGGATGAATTCCCACGCACCCTCTTAAGAATGTTGCTTCTGCTTCCTTCTCCCTCCCACTTCCGTATTACACTGCTGTGCTCCCACTAGGAAAGGGAGATCCCAAGAAGGAAACAAGGTCGGAAGGGGGAAAAAGGATGAGAAACACTGATCTAAATAAACGTGTATATACACAGTGATACATTAAATGTCTTATACATGGTCTTGTACCTAAGCAGAATAGGTTAATGATCTGCAAATCTCCCGCATAAGACATTGACAAGTGATTATCTGGAAATCTTTGCATGTGCAGCAATTACGATAATCGAGGTATTAAAGCTGGTATTAGGTTGAAAGTAAAACAAGAAAGAGAAATTTGCATTTGGAATGGAATCTTGTAGAAAGTCATTAAGCTACATCTGAAATGTCATTGGCAACTTGAAAGCTGAAAACTGAATGTTTAAGCAAGATGCATGCAACGCAACAACATCAAACACAAGGGAAGAAGAAATGGAAGCTCTCTGAGATAAGGGAAACCTTGACTGCTGAGTCCTTATATCCTTCACAAAGGTTATTGGTAAAAATGATTTATTGGTATGGCATGAAATGTAGCTGTTCTCTGTGAAGCATTTTATATACTGATTAAATAATTTTTTTTGCATGCTCGCATCACTATACTCAAATAAACATACTCTATAGATACAATATAATACTAAGTATCAGTCTATCATTGCCATGCAGTCATCTATCTTATGGCTGGGTGGTGGTTTAAAGAGGACCTTTCACCACTCCTGACATGCCTGTTTTAATAGCTCCATGCATTCCCCATGTAATAACAAGTCTGGAACATCTATTCTTATGTCTATATGTTGTGCCATTCCTTTATTATTTGCACTAGAAGTTATGAATGAATTGCTATTTGTCTTCAGTAAGGGAACAGAGGGGAAGTAACAAGTTGGGGGGTGTACCTGCACAGTCTGAACATGACAGCACTGATTGGCTAGAGTCAGTCTGTGCAGGTACACACCCCCAACTGGTCACCTCCCCTCTGTTCCCTTACTGAAGGCAAATAGCAATTCATTCATAACTTCTAGTGCAAATAATAAAGGAATGGCACAACATACAGACATAAGAATAGATGTTCCAGAATTATTACATGGGGAATGCATGAAGCTATTAAAACAGGCATGTCAGGAGTGGTGAAAGGTCCTCTTTGAACTGTTTTCTATATCCCCTATTCTTTTCATAGGAGGCATACGCTCCTTGCTCTTGAGATTGGTGATCTGAGTAAAGACATGAGAATACCTTTTGTTTTAAGGCAGCAAAGCTTGATTTTGTAAATTGAAAGGTTAAAAATTTAAACATACAAAACTTAGCTTAAGGCCCCATTAACACAAGCGAGTTTTTCACGTGGGTTCAATGCGTGAGGTGAACGCATCGTGCCCACACTGAATCCTGACGCATTAATTTCAATGGGTACATGAGCGTTGTTTTTTTTTTCACGCATCAGTTCTGCGTTGTGTGAGAATCGCAGCATGTTCTATATTCTTTGTTTTTCACGCAGCCCTGGCCCCATAGAAGTGATGGGGCTTCAGTGAAAAACATATTGTATCTGGATGTAACCTGGATGCAGTCCAGATGCAAAGCATTTTTCACTGAAAGTTGCTAGAAGATGTTGTAAATCTTCAATTTTTTTCAGACACGTGAAAAACACATCAAAACTGATCGCACCCACGCTGAAAGAACTAAAACACTGAATGCAATTGCAGACAAAACTGACTGAACTTGCTTGTGAAATGGTGCGAGTTTCACTGAATGCACCCTGGCACATCCTGTGTCAGTCCCTGTAACCTGTCTAGACACCACTGCATCCCCCTTGTAATAACAATTCTGGAGCATGTATTCTTAGGATTCTATGTTGTGCCATTCCTATATTATTCCTTCTAGACGTTTTAAATGATTACTAGCAGTTTGCAATAAAAATAAAGCTGTGTGTAAGGGTCCATTCACATGTCCATATGAATGTATTTGCATCCATTCCGCAACATGTGCAGACCCATTTATTTCAATGGGGACACAAAAGATCAGTAGTTCGGTTATGCTGCACTGTGCCTATGAGATGCAGTCACCATCATTACTGTATAATTACCAAAATATAAAGATTGAAACATGGCCTAGGTGCATTCCTCAGAACTGCAACTAATATGGATTTAGCAGAGTTAACACACACTTGGTGAGTTATCACATCTAGTTAATGCGTTATGACTGTGACTCTTTAGGGGTCATGCACAAAAACATATTTTCTTTCTGTGTCCGTTTCTTTTTTTTCTTTTTTTTTTTTTTTTTTGGCGGACCGTGTGTGGAACCATTAATTTCAATGGGTCTACAAAAAACAATGGTTACTCCATGTGCATTTCGTTTCCATATATCCATTCTGCAAAAAAATAGAACATGTCCTATTATTGTCTGCATTACGGACAAGGATAGTACTATTCTATTAGGGGCCAGCTGTTCAGTTCCGCAAAATACTGAATGCACACGGACATCATCCATATTTTTTGTGGATCCGTGTTTTGCATACAACAAAATATATACAGTCGTCTGCATGAGCCCTAACTCTGCTGTATCTGTATATTAGATTCACAGGGTTGAAAGCATGTCAGCAATGGACATGAGATTTAGATAAAACTGTGAAAAACTGATAGATATTTAGAATTAAAAAATCAGGACCTCCTGTTATTCAGGAGAAGATGTTATAGTACCAGGATAGTGCACATAGAGCTTTACCAATCAGTGTCCTGTAGCTTGGGTTTTTTCCTATTTATGTCCATTTTCAGTATCAGCAATCGGCGTTCATCTATGAGTTGGGAATGTATCCGCTTGTTCACTGCTTTAGCCTTGAATGCCCATGTTTTATGCATTTTGACGCTTTGGTGACTATTAACTTTTTTTACCTTATTTGCAATTTTCTGACTTAATTTAAAATGAACAGAATGAAATATGTAAGTATAAATGGCCATCTTGTTCAGTAGAAAGCAATAAAGAAAAGTAATGCTGTAAAAATCTCCATAATAAATTGTTCCAGTCATTCACAAAGGGGAAAACGTATATTTGTATTGCCATATCGATGGCTGTTTTAATTAAGCATCTGCCAAAATTGCAAACAATCAAATTATATTTGCAGGTCTGGTCCATTATATTTACATTTAAACTTTTCCAGGAGAAATTGCAGTGACAAGCAAGGGCAGCCAGCAAGAACGGTAATTTTATTTCACAAATGGAGATGGGAGGACGCGGTTCAGCTAACTACACTGTTATAGGCATTCCACTTTATATTTCAAGTTTAAAGGACAATTCATTATTGTTTGTTATGCGGCTGATTCCATGTTAGACATAAAAAGTCACAACAAACAAGAGACTATTTATGTGATCAAAGGACCTACGTGACAGACAAAACAGTAACCGTACGGGTATTCAACCAGATAAATTAAGTCTATGGGGTAAAGGGATGATGTAGAAAGAAGAGTGATATCTCAAGACAGAAGAGTTAGGCTTAAAGGGGTATTCCGGTAATGTAACTTAATTTTTTATAAATTGCATTAAGGCTTCAAGCTGTGACCCAACCAGAACCCATACCTATACGTATAACCAGAGCTTCATTTTACCTTGTAATCCATTTGTCCTGTGTGAGCCTGCAACACACTGAGAGTATCATGGCTCCTGCTCTTCCCTCACAAAACTACAATTCCCACAATGCCTAGCTTTCCTGCTGTGTGTTTCTGCTTGTTCATGAGTGTTGATAATTAGTGATTGACTGCCTGACATCACAGTGTAGACACGCCCCCTCTACTCAGTAAGCTGCAGCACTGACATTTAGCTAGAGAATTGATAGCAACACACTGAGTATGCTTGACCTGACAAAGGCTCAGAACTACAGGTCGGTGCCTTGGTAACTTATGAGGAACACAGTGGGTAGCAGGGGAAGAAAAGTACTTTATAACTACTGAACAGTAAATATGTGAAATTGACATTATATTAGGTAATGATTGATGATGAATTAGTCTAAAACACAAGTTATATTTATGGTAACCGGAAAACCCCTTTAAAGGCTATGTACACTGTTGGAGTCAATTTTTTTATGATTATATTTAACCTATTTTTTGCTAAAAATCATATTTTCAATTGGCCATTATTAAAAATATTGAGCTGTTCAATCACAAAGGGTTAACTGTTTTTCTAACTGTGTGACTGGTACTTTCATTTTCATTATATAATAAGCCTTATATCTAAACTACTGAGAGGTCATAAACACTTTCTTATGAGTAAAGTAAAGATTGAGCTTTAATGAGTGTTTATAATTTGAGAGAGCAGAGATAAGGAGCCCATCAGCTCCTCAGATGACGGAAAAGATAAAAAATCCACAAGCAGCTAGTAGAGCATGTCAGCTCTGTACAGAAAAAAAGGATTCCATATTGTTAATAATTGTTAATTGTGAAAAAATGAGTTTTAGCTCAAAATAAGTATTATGCAATAATAAAAAAAAGCCCCAAAGGTGTACATAGCCTTTCAAGATGCATTCATTTTTCTGGGGCAGATTTATCATGTGCCTGGTGGAGTATGCCGGGCTATGATAGCCAGGCACACTGTCAGATGATAAGATTAATTTATGGCAAGGTGTACTCCTCGTCATAAATTAGGCGCAGTGTCCAGCAGTCTGTGAGCCAATACTGATATCTACACCAGCCAGGGGCTGGAGTAGATTTCAGTTTTCTTCTATATTACATGTCTACAGCTTAATATACTGATAAGAACTCATTACCAGAATTTAATGTGAGCTGTAAAATAATGAGAATTACCACCAAAATAATCTAGTCATGCACTGCCAGCCTCAAAAAATTCATGGGCACATCTATTTTTTTCACAGACAAAGGAAAAAAGTTTCCTATTTTTACAGACTGTCCAGAAATTTCTGGATGGTTGGCAACCCTGATTACTGGGCTGTACAGCAGAAGTTGTCAAAGAACCCCCCCCCCCCCACCTTTTGACATTAATCAAAGCTCTGCAGCTTTAGGTAGAAGCTGGACCAGGCTCATATTAAAGCCTACTCCCTGCATAAACCCTGTTCATTGTACTATTACTGAGAGCTGCTTCCTTAAAGTTCATTCCTTTTCTTTCTAAACCAAATGCAGAGGAATTGCCTGGAAGATTGTAAAAATATTGCTCACAGTATGTACAAAATTAAATGTAGAGGATAAGTACAGGACAGATGCATGACACCGGTATAGTGTAACAGCTGCAGAACACAGAGTGATGTCAGAAAGGTGGACATTGCTTTGGCAACTGCTGCTGCACAACTCGGAGCAGTAGTTGTTTCTGCCTGTGCAGCCATGGTCAATAGTGTACAGCAGTGTCTGTCAACCAACGGTTCTGTGATTGACTATGCAGATACATATACATTGTACACTGGTGGCACCATGGAGGTCAGAGCACTGGTAACTAGGGCACAAACGAAGATCAAAATAATATGACTGGCAGTTAACACTACTGTAAGACGCATACAACTTGGTCATGATCAATTATATTTGAAAGTGCCTTGTGACCCACACAGTAACTTGGATATTTGCATTTGGAGGTATAATATTGAAAAAATATGTTGGTAGCATGTAAAGATGAGTTTCAGGTTTGTTTTGGACGCATCCACTAAAACGGCACGTAGCACCATTTTAGTTCACATGTTGGCAGGAACAGGATGTGCCCTAGCCAGTGTTGCTCATCTCTAGTCCTATTTATATGTCTTAAACTTCTAGGGGTGTGGGAATCACTTTACAGCCTGAATCTGTACTTAACCATGAGACGTAAATGGGAGTTATTGGCTCTGTGTGCCTCTGCACTTTGCTTTCACTTAAAATAGATGCTGTGACACAGTCCCAAATCCATCCTACAATGGATACCAGTGACCCTGATGTATTTCATAGAGTTACAATGGAGTTAGCAGCACCATGCTTCATTAATTGTGGTAGAACTGCTCATTGAGGAACCAAAGAAGGACGCAGAAGTGAACAAATCCTATACCTTCTCTCCTGGTATGCAAGAAAGGAGTGAGCTAAAAAAAATCCATTTTGTCATTGGAAGGTTTGCTATGTTTTGTGCTTTTTCTAAATGAATTATTTTCAAACCTTCTGCCAAGGACAGAGTCAAACTTTATAGAACAAATACAGAAAAGCTTTCTAGGTAAGTAAAAGTACAATAAAACAATAAAAAGGCTGACAGAATCTACAATAGTACCAAATCATTGCAGAATGTTTCATTCTGTGAAGAGCGCATCAGTCATGGTCATATATTTAAATCCCTCCCAGCGAATAGTTAAAGTCTGGATTTACTGCTATGTGCAGCAGAGGACATAAAGTTCACAATATGTGCTCCTCCATCTGAAGGTTATCTGGTTTGCAGGAGTTATGTCTGCTTTCTCCAACCCCAACTTTGTATCCTAGAACTTATTTGTGGAGATAGAACTGCACTATATAAAAGACCACTGATAGGTCTAGACCAGGGGTAAGCAACCTCCGACACTCCAGTTGTTGTGAAACTACAACTTCCAGCATGCTCCACACACTTCTTTCAGCGTTCACAGAACAGCGGCAAAGGCATGCATGCTGGGAGTTGTAGTTTCACAACAGTTGGAGTTCTGAAGGTTGCTGATCCCTGGTCCAGACTGTGATATATTCAAGACCCCAGATAGAAATGAAATGACCAGAAAACAAATTAAAAATGCCCATTTGTAGTTCCTGTAGGTGAAGACAAATTCAAATTTGGGAGATTATTTGGGAAAGAATATGTACAGTCATGGCCAAAAGTTTTGAGAATGATACAAATATTAATTTTTACAAAGTCTACTGCTTCAGTTTTTATAATGGCAATTTGCATATACTCCAGAATGTTATAAAGAGTGATCAGCTTAACAGCAATTACTTGCAAAGTCAATATTTGCCTAGAAAATTAACTTTATCCCCCAAAACACATTTCAACATCATTGCAGCCCTGCCTTAAAAGGACCAGCTAAAATCGTTTCAGTGATTGCTCCATTAACACAGGTGTGGGTGTTGATGAGGACAGGGCTGGAGATCAATCTGTCATGATTAAATAAGAATGACACCACTGGACACTTTAAAAGGAGGCTGGTGCTTGGCATCATTGTTTCTCTTCTGTTAACCATGGTTATCTCTAAAGAAACACATGCAGTCATCATTGCACTGCACAAAAATGACCTAACAGGGAAGAGTATCGCAGCTAGAAAGATTGCACCTCAGTCAACAATCTATCGCATCATCAAGAACTTCAAGGAGAGAGGTTCCATTGTTGCCAAAAAGGCTCCAGGGTGCCCAAGAAAGACCAGCAAGCGCCAGGACCGTCTCTTAAAAGTGTTTCAGCTGCGGGATCGGGCTACCAGCAGTGCAGAGCTTGCTCAGGAATGGCAGCAGGCAGGTGTGAGTGCATCTGCACGCACTGTGAGGCGGAGACTCTTGGAGCAAGGCCTGGTCTCAAGGAGGGCAGCAAAGAAGCCACTTCTCTCCAGAAAAAACATCAGGGACAGACTGATATTCTGCAAAAGGTACAGGGAGTGGACTGCTGAGGACTGGGGTAAAGTCATTTTCTCTGGTGAATCCCCTCTTCGATTGTTTGGGACATCTGGAAAACAGCTTATTCGGAGAAGACGAGGTGAGCGCTACCACCAGTCTTGTCTCATGCCAACTGTAAAGCATCCTGAAACCATTCATGTGTGGGGTTGCTTCTCAGCCAAGGGCAGAATGTCCTCCGAGAGCAACTTCTCCCAACCGTCCAAGAGCAGTTTGGCGATCAACAATGCCTTTTCCAGCATGATGGAGCACCTTGCCATAAAGCAAAGGTGATAACTAAATGGCTCAGGGAACAAAACATAGAGATTTTGGGTCCATGGCCTGGAAACTCCCCAGATCTTAATCCCATTGAGAACTTGTGGTCAATCATCAAGAGACGGGTGGACAAACAAAAACCTACAAATTCTGACAAAATGCAAGCATTGATTGTGCAAGAATGGACTGCTATCAGTCAGGATTTGGTCCAGAAGTTGATTGAGAGCATGCCAGGGAGAATTGCAGAGGTCCTGAAGAAGGGTCAACACTGCAAATATTGACTTGCTGCATTAACTCATTTTAACTGTCAATATAAGCTTTTGTTACTCATAATATGACTGCAATTATATTTCTGTATGTGATAAAAACATCTGACAAACACACATAAAAACCAGAGAGCAGCAGATCATGTGAAAATATAATATTTGTGTCATTCTCAAAACTTTTGGCCATGACTGTATGTACAATGTACTCTTTGTATAGTACATAGTGTTGCTCGAGCACCAAAGTGCTCGGGTGCTCTGGTGTTCGAGTAAAACACTTTGGGATGCTCGGGTGCTCTACAGAGCACCAGAGCACAATGGAAGTCAATGGGAGAACCAGAGCATTAAACCAGGCACCCCCTGCTCTGAAGAGGGAAGGGTGTCTGGTTCATAAGAAAAGGTCAGAAATTGATGGAAACACCACTGAAATGGTTCAGGAACAGCATGGGGAGGATGTCTGGATGCATCTTGGACTCCCAGGTCGCTGCTGGGAACGATGTTGTCAGAGTATTACGCCACTGATGTCACAGATATTTAGGATGCGGAAATGTTATAAAACAGATGTAGCGCAGGTAATGTCGCTGTCACCAGCGGGGAAAAAATTACACAATGTCACAGGTATTTAGGATGCGCAAACGTCATACAGCAGATGTAACACAGGCAATGTTGCTGTCACCAGTGGCGAAAAAATTACAGTGAATGTCACAGGTATTTAGGATGTGCAAACGTTATACAGGAGATGTAGCGCAGGTAATGTCGCTATCACCAATGGCGAAAAAATTACACTGAATATCACAGGTATTTAGGATACGCAAACGTTATACAGCAGATTTAGCGCAGGTAATGTCGCTGTCACTAGCGGAAAAAAAATTACACAATGTCACAGGTATTTAGGATGCGCAAATGTAACACAACAGAGGTTGTGTTACTGTCAGCAGCGGCCAAACAATTGTGCGCAATTTAGCGCAGGTTGCGCTAATAATATAAATAGGAGCCAGATAAAATATTAGTCCTTAAAAGGACTTTTGGGTCTCTGAAAGATTTAAACAATGAACCCTGCCTAATAAATAAAATAATTCATTACCCTACACTATCTGTCACTTCTGCTGCAGCTCTCCCTAACTAAGACTGAACCTGGTCATGCGTCACCGGGTGCAATATAGCACCCGATGACGCGTTCCGGTCAGCCAATCACTGTAATGCCAGTAGCCAACATGGCTACAGCATTGCAGTGAATACCAGTACTTCCCCGCGTGTTTATTGGCTGCGTAGCAGCGAACAAACGTGCGGGGAGGAGACTCGAGCATCACGCTCGAGCACACGCGGTGTTTGGCCGAACAGCGCAATGTGCCGAGCATCGTGATTCTCAAGCAAATGTAGTGCTCGGGCGAGCATGCTCGCCAAACACTAATAGTACACAATTTAGTGGGTATTCTGTTGTCACTGATATAACAAGAAATATGCATGATGAGTCATTACATGTAGCAGGGCTGAGCTGGTCATAGGGCATCCCAATACTGGCACTCCAACAATCAGCTGTAAACTGTTTGTGAACCCCGCATCCAGTGATTAATTTTTCCGTAGCACCCCCACAGGGCAGACAATGCATTACACAGTTCTCATTTAACTCAATTGGCAGTCTATATAATGAATAGACCTGCTGGGTCCTCCAGAGTGAGAGGGTTTTTTTTTTTTTAGTTCCTTGATACTAATAGATGAGTGCCCTGAATTCAGGACCCTTTTCTGTAAAATGTAAATCCCTATTTAATTTCATATTTTAGTCCTTGTACTCTGTGAGAGTCATGATTTTATTTCTGCAGGCAAACCTTAAAAAATATGAGTGGAAATAAAACTAGAGGAATTTTATGCTTAGATTGACATTGGTGAGATCCTTTGTTTTGCAGTATGGATGCTCCTAATGATTCCATACTGTTTGTATCTTAAAGGGGTTCTTTGAGATGATACAATAGCCAATCAATGGTTGATCGAGGGAGTTTGACTTTTGGGGTCACCAGCGAATCAGAATAAAGAGGGTTGGTTGCTAAGCACAGGCATCTATATGGAAGAACCATTGACGGTCTAGTCTAAGGAAATGCAATTACTATTTATGTCCGGGAGAGCCCCTTTAAATGGGCTGTCTCATGAACCATTGTACATATACCCTTTTATAATATATGGGCATTATAGAAAGGGGATACTCTGTTTGGGATTTTCCTAAATTAGCCAGAACAGAATCACTCTGTACTAGCAACTCCCATTACATGGACAACCATTAACTTGAATAGCCACATAACAGTGACAACTACAGGGGATAGGCCTGATAAGCTGGAGCTTCCAACTATAAAAATCAGCTGTTTGTCAGTGGTTCCATTAGCAGTACTTGAGGCAATCAGTTTATCACCCCGGTAAGCACGTTATCAAAGGAGTTGTCTTGGATGAGACAGTCCATTTAAGATTTCTTGAGGATTACTGACAAATATTCCAACTATTAAATGGTCACTAACCTTCACAGAACTTGGCATACCTCAATAGTGCAGGTGACTATAAGAAACCTTGTAATCCATCTTATTAGAAAAAAAATCCCCTGTTCTACAGTTATCAACTATTCCTCTCGCCTTTTCCTTTTCCAAACTAACTTTTATATCTGAAATTTATGAGAATTCCACCTTGTGAGACAAAGAAACTGCCTGCTCACTGAGGCATCAGATTACATCACCCCATTAAAGTCAATGGAGAGTGGAGGAGCGAGGAGTGATAGACCATTTCTATCTCAGCCCAAGTACTTTATTCACATCCATAGTGGTCAGCAGTTTTCTACAATGTCCTCAATTATTCTGGGCTGCTTCTGAGTGTGAGAAAGCTAGACAGCAGATTCTTCTCTACTTTGTAGGGGATGTAAACTAGTCTTCATCCTCCAGATCTGTTAGGACCGCCAACTTACGATCTATCATGCAGATGAGAAAACTGCAAAAATGCCAGATTCAAGTCATAACATGGCCAGAAGTACTGTTATTACTAGAGATGAGCGAACATGCTCGTCCGAGCTTGGTGCTCGTTCGAGCATTAGTGTATTCGCATATGCTCGCTACTCGGATGAGCATATCGCGATCCTCGAGGAAATGGCAACTTCCTCTTCCTGCATGTTAGCCGCCTTTTTTCAGCCAATCAACATGCAGGAGAGTCTTTGGTACCTCCTAGCATCACGTGGGGCCCCTACAAGTCGATAGCAGGGATTGGCTGGCCAGATCAGATGACCTGGGAATATAAGAATCTGGTCCCGCGCTGCTCGCGTCATACACCGTCTGCATGAGATTAGGGATAGAGCTCCTGTCTGTCAGGGAGAGTGTTAGAGCCTGAATTTAGATGTTGGTTAGGCAGGAATCACCCACAAAGAACCCAACAGCCCTTCTAAGGGCTACAAGCACCTTTTTTTTTTGGTCTCCTCCAGGCTGCTGGCTGGGACTTGTAGTGCAGCTACCGCCATCTTGGCTGCACACTGTTAGGGCGTGAAATTAGAATCTGGTTAGGCAGGAATCATCCACAAAGAACCCAACGCTCCTTCTAAGGGCTACAACGACCTTTTTTTTTTGGCCTCCTCTCGGCTGCTGGCTGGAACTTGTAGTGCAGCTACCGCCATCTTGGCTGCACACTGTGCACAGCGACTGGTGGCAGAAAGGGGACAGCACATGGTCCACACAGACCCCAATGAAATTGCCCAAAGTCCTCTCAGTACTCATTTTTGCTGCTGCTGTACTTTGCCTTGCTGGGATCTGTAGTGCAGTCTAGGGAATACGCTTTTTTCACTCAGTTATATAAACTACAGTCCAGTGAACAAATGTTAGGTGTGCGATACACTAGCCGCAGTCTAGAGAATAATTTTTTTCACTCAATTACATAAACTACAGTCCAGTGAACAATTGTGAGGTCTGCGGTACACTAGCCGCAGACTAGAGAATACGTTTTTATTCTCAGTTATATAAACTACAGTCCAGTAAACAATTGTGAGGTGTGCAATACACTAGCCGCAGTCTAGAGAATATTTTTTTTTCACTCAATTACATAAACTACAGTCCAGTGAACAATTGTGAGGTGTGCAATACACTAGCCGCAGTCGAGAGAATACGCTTTTATTCTCAGTTATATAAACTACAGTCCAGTGAACAATTGTCATGTGTGTGATACACTAGATGCAGTCTAGAGAATACGTATTTGATCTCAGTTATATAAACTACAGTCCAGTGAACAATTGTGAGGTGTGCGGTACACTAGCCGCAGTCTAGAGAATACGTTTTTATTCTCAGTTATATATATTACAGTCCAGTGAACAATTGTGAGGTGTGCGATACACTAGCCGCAGTCTAGAGAATACGTTTTTTTCTCAGTTATATAAACTACAGTCCAGTGAACAATTGTGAGGTGTGCGATACACTAGCCACAGTCTAGAGAATAATTTTTTTCACTCAATTACATAAACTACAGTCCAGTGAACAATTGTGAGGTGTGCGGTACACAAGCCGCAGTCTAGAGAATACGTTTTTATTCTCAGTTATATAAACTACAGTCCAGTGAACAATTGTGAGGTGTGCAATACACTAGCCGCAGTCTAGAGAATACGTTTTTATTCTCAGTTATATAAAACCTACAGTCCAGTGAACAATTGTGAGGTGTGCGTGTACACTAGCCGCCAGTCTAGAGAATACTTTTTATTCTCAGTTATATATATTACAGTCCAGTGAACAATTGTGAGGTGTGCGATACACTAGCCGCAGTCTAGAGAATACGTTTTTTTCTCAGTTATATAAACTACAGTCCAGTGAACAATTGTGAGGTGTGCCATACACTAGCCACAGTCTAGAGAATAATTTTTTTCACTCAATTACATAAACTACAGTCCAGTGAACAATTGTGAGGTGTGCGGTACACTAGCCGCAGTCTAGAGAATACGTTTTTATTCTCAGTTATATAAACTACAGTCCAGTGAACAATTTTGAGGTGTGCGATACACTAGTCGCAGTCTAGAGAATACGTTTTTATTCTCAGTTATATAAACTACAGTCCAGTGAACAATTGTGAGGTTTGCAGTACACTAGCCGCAGTCTAGAGAATACGTTTTTATTCTCGGTTATATAAACTACAGTCCAGTGAACAATTTTGAGGTGTGCGATACACTAGTCGCAGTCTAGAGAATACGTTTTTATTCTCAGTTATATAAACTACAGTCCAGTGAACAATTGTGAGGTTTGCAGTACACTAGCCGCAGTCTAGAGAATACGTTTTTATTCTCAGTTATATAAACTATAGTCCAGTGAAAAATTGTGAGGTGTGCGATACACTAGCCACAGTTTAGAGAATAATTTTTTTCACTCAATTACATAAACTACAGTCCAGTGAACAATTGTGAGGTGTGCGATACACTAGCCGCAGTCTAGAGAATACATTTTTATTCTCAGTTATATATATTACAGTCCAGTGAACAATTGTGAGGTGTGCGATACACTAGCCACAGTCTAGAGAATACGTTTTTATTCTCAGTTATATAAACTACAGTCCAGTGAACAATTGTGAGGTGTGCAATACACTAGCCGCAGTCTAGAGAATAATTTTTTTCACTCAATTACATAAACTACAGTCCAGTGAACAATTGTGAGGTGTGCGATACACTAGCCGCAGTCTAGAGAATCTGTTTTATTCTCAGTTATATAAACTACAGTCCAGTGAACAATTGTGAGGTGTGCGATACACTAGCCGCAGTCTAGAGAATACGTTTTTATTCTCAGTTATATAACTACAGTCCATTGAACAATTGTGAGGTGTGCGATACACTAGCCACAGTCTAGAGAATACGCTTTTATTCTCAGTTATATAAACTACAGTCCAGTGAAAAATTGTGAGGTGTGCGATACACTAGCCGCAGTCTAGAGAATACGTTTTTATTCTCAGTTATATAAACTACAGTCCAGTGAACAATTGTAAGGTGTGCGATACACTAGCCGCAGTCTAGAGAATATGTTTTTATTCTCAGTTATATAAACTATAGTCCAGTGAAAAATTGTGAGGTGTGCGATACACTAGCCACAGTTTAGAGAATAATTTTTTTCACTCAATTACATAAACTACAGTCCAGTGAACAATTGTGAGGTGTGCGATACACTAGCCGCAGTCTAGAGAATACATTTTTATTCTCAGTTATATATATTACAGTCCAGTGAACAATTGTGAGGTGTGCGATACACTAGCCACAGTCTAGAGAATACGTTTTTATTCTCAGTTATATAAACTACAGTCCAGTGAACAATTGTGAGGTGTGCAATACACTAGCCGCAGTCTAGAGAATAATTTTTTTCACTCAATTACATAAACTACAGTCCAGTGAACAATTGTGAGGTGTGCGATACACTAGCCGCAGTCTAGAGAATCTGTTTTATTCTCAGTTATATAAACTACAGTCCAGTGAACAATTGTGAGGTGTGCGATACACTAGCCGCAGTCTAGAGAATACGTTTTTATTCTCAGTTATATAAACTACAGTCCATTGAACAATTGTGAGGTGTGCGATACACTAGCCACAGTCTAGAGAATACGCTTTTATTCTCAGTTATATAAACTACAGTCCAGTGAAAAATTGTGAGGTGTGCGATACACTAGCCGCAGTCTAGAGAATACGTTTTTATTCTCAGTTATATAAACTACAGTCCAGTGAACAATTGTAAGGTGTGCGATACACTAGCCGCAGTCTAGAGAAAATTTTTTTTCACTCAATTATAGAGACGAGCGAATCTATTCGCCGCTTCGTAGATTCGTATCGAATATGTGTCCATATGTAGCCAGGGGTCAGACTTGTCCTGCTCCACCATTCCACTCAAGCAAACCCCGTCATTTTCTGCCACCTCTCGGGCTTCAGTGTTCCCTCCTAGTGGTGTCCCTTCAGCAATTTCTAGGAAAATAGCCACCGAAGCCCAACGTATAATCCGGCGGTTATAGAGGACAGCCTCCCTGAGGATTTCTTAGAGGGCAGTCAGATTTTGGACTGCCCAGAATTGTCAGTTGGTGGGGATGGGGAACAGCCTTATTTGCAAAAATGTGTTGTGGAGGAGTCTTATGAGGAATCTGATGTGTTAGGCCGGAGGACCTGTGAAGCGGAGGAGGATTTGAGCTCAGAGGAGGAGGGTGGTACTAGTAGTGGCAGCAACAGAGGGCAGAGGCGAGTTAGGCCCAGGGCTAGTGCTTCCCTGGAAATTAGCGAGACCCCAAATATAGTGGGGCCGGCACCAGGAAGTAAGCGTGCGAGAAGCTTGGCCAGCTGTGGAGGGCGCATGTCGGGTGTGTGGAAGTATTTTACCACTCTGCCGGGGGATAGCAGTATGGCCACGTGTAATTTCTGTAAGCAGAAATTGAGCCGTGGGAAAGCTGCAAATGTTGGGACCACTGCTCTGTGGAACCATTTGAAGCGGCGTCATGTCGGCAATTTAGAGCAGCCCAATAATAGTAAAGAGCTGGTTACTTCTCTGGGGGTCCTTTCTGTCAGGCAGGCCACATCCAGGGTCATAGCTCAGCCCTTCATCCCGGGGTGTAAGTAGTACATCCACCTCATCGTCGCCCAGTGCGTGCATGTCTCCACCTCCTCTCATTCGGCAGCCGTCCATTGCTGAGTTTGTGGCCAGGAAGCAGTTTTACGCCACAAGTAATCCGACAGTGCGCAAACTGAACGGTCACCTGACAAAGTTGCTGGCTGTGCAGTCTCTGCCGTACCAGCTGGTTGACTGCCCAGCTTTTAGGGAGCTAATGGCTTGCGCTCAAAACAAAGCTATCCCCGCCCTTTACTCCCACGTGGCAGAGAATATTGGACGCTCCCTGCAGCTGTCTCTCTGCAGCACGGTGCACGTCACGGTGGACACCTGGAGCAGTGCTTACGGCCAGGGGCAATACATGTCCGTTACTGCCCACTGGCTGAATGTATTTAGTGGCAGCGAGGCAGGAAACACCCCAGCAACCCGGTCAATTGCTGTTGGCACCTCCACGTGCTTTCCAGCCAGGATTGCAGCAGAGCACCCAACAACTATCCGCTTCCACCTCCACGGGCAGTCCGCCTGCTGGAGAGTCAGGGCAGCGAGTTACCCGCGCTCCTTCATATCACATGTGTCAGGTGAAACGCTGCCATGCAGTGTTAGACTTAGTTTGTCTTGGCAGTAGCAGCCACACTGGCCAGCGCTTGCTGCATTACATGAAAGAAGCAAATAGCGCACTGGCTGACTCCACGTCAGCTGGAAGTGGGCAAGGTAGTGAGTGACAATTGTACAAATATAGTGGCAGCGCTGAACCTGGGTCAATTCTCGCATGCTCCATGTATGGCACATGTGCTAAATCTAGTGGTGCAAAGATTTCTAAAAACATTCACTGGCCTGCACACAGTGCTGGCAAAGTCGCGGAAGCTTTGCACTCATTTTAGCCATTCATATGTATCTCGGCACGCTCTGCTGGAACTGCAGCGTCAAAACGGTCTTCCGCCACACCGCTTAATAGGTGACGTGGCGACCCGTTGGAATTCCACTCTTCATATGTTGCAGCGACTCCTAGAGCAGCGTAGAGCAGTGGACGATTTTGTCCAGCAGCAGCCAGAATCTTCCGGCATAGGGAGCAGGTGCGGCTTTGATTTCCGGCAGTGAAGGCTGGTCCGAGATGGCCTGCCACGTTCTAAGGCCCTTAGAAGAAGCCACCAAATTGGTCAGCCGGGACAGCTGCGGTGTTGAACGACGTAATTTCAATAATATTTGTGCTGGAAAAGACACTCACGCTCATGCAGCAGGGGGCAATGGGGGAAGGAAATCCTGGTCATTTGTCTACCGGCCGCCATGCTGTCACTGTAGGGGAGCCCCAACGTCAAAGTTCCTTGTGGAGCAGGATGAGGATGAGGAGCTTCAGTTAGAGGAGGGGAAGAGGAGGAGGATTTAATGAGGGTGATGTTGATGACCAGGAGGAGAGGAGACACAGGTGGAGGATGAGGATGATGACACTTTAAGGGACACAGCAGTTTCTCGGAGAGAGGCTGAGATGGAAAGAAGTAGCCTCTCAGGCACGCTGGGCAGGATGGCGAGTTGTTATGCTCACATGCTTACGCACTGACAGGCGTATCCTAAACATAAGGCAGACTGACGAATACTGGCTGGCGATGCTTCTGGACCCGCGTATAATCAACATGGGATTGTTTTCCTCCCCAGGAAAGGGAAGAGAATTTAGTCTCATTGCGGGAGAAGCTATGTAGTAACTTGGACAGAGCTTTCAGCCAGCCCCAGCTGCTGCCAGCTGTCTGAGAAGGAGTCCGGCGAGTAATCCACCTTCTACCACAACCAGCAGCAGACAGTTAAGCCTAATGAGTATGATGCAGGAATTTTTCTCTGCAGGCTCCCAACAGCTACAGCCAAGTGAGCAGGCCCAGATCACCACCTCAATGAGCAGTTCAGCTTACCTGCAGTCTGCTCACAAGCCTCTTCTCAGACCCCCTGGACTTCTGGCAGGCAGATTACAACAGTGGCTGGACCTGTCCCACTATGCACTAGGCTTCTTCCTGCCCGGCCTCAATGTCATGTCAGAGGTTTTAGTGCCGCTGGGGGGG
>ONZH01005779.1:0-30772 GCA_900303285.1 Rhinella marina | reverse complement strand
TAATGAAACATGTATTTATTAACAAATGGCAGACTGTATATTAAAAAACAGTATAGCTATACCTTATATCCCAAATTTTCTCACAAACATTGCAATAAAATTATAAAATTGATAATAAAATTAAAAAAAAAAAAAAATAATGATGAAAATAAAAATGAAAATAAATCGTTCTCTGAGGTTTAATCTGTATATTTGTCAGTGCAAATGTCTTATTAGAGACAACCGATGATAATCCAGCTGTACTGGATCCTTAGTCAGTAATCCCAATAGATGCTGTAGCACTTTTATATTCATATATCTATATTGCTTATACCAAAGGTATGAAATTCAAGTGCCAGCTTGCTGGTCAATACTATATTACTTTGCAGAGTTGGAGCGGAGCGTGCTGACCTTAATTACATATATTTTGCAGAGATCAAGCGTAGTGTGCTGGTATTACGTTGGTATATATGCAGAGTTTAGGCGGAACGTGCTGGCTTATGCCAGAGTTCAAGCGGAGCGTGCCGACTCAAATGGGTACGTTTGTTACTGTATAGACATTAAAAACAATGGTTACATTTACCAGTCCCTGGGTATGCATTTGTAGAGTAGGAACGCTGCATGCTGCAGGAGGGGCTGGTCTCCTATGTGCCGATGCTGAGTCTATCCGTGGCGTCCCACGTGACTACAGCATGTGGATCGCTCCTCCGATCATGTGTCCAGTCACGTGGTGCGTTTCAATATAGGTCCTGCAGGTCCTGGAAGGGGAATAACTTATACAATCAGTTCGTTCTTTGTAATAATAAGGAGACAGTTTATGTATTGTCCCTTGTGTGCCGATATTATCTTCTTCTAGTACCAAACGCGTTTTGGAGCTAACTCTGGCTCCTTCCTCAGAGGTTAGAGAAGATATATCCTGGCTGCTATATATAGTTGGTTCGATCTTCTTGGATTGGTCAGTCAATTAATTGGGTTACATCCAAAGTGGGTCCTGGACTTTGGTTGGACTGAATGTATTAAATAATAATAACCACCCTGACAATTCAACAATTTTATCTTTACTATACATATATAACAAAAATAGTCAAGATCCTGAATAATAGGAGAACATAGAAAAATATATTAAAAAAAAAAATAGACAATGCGTTTTTAGTGCATCTTCAATGCGTTTTTTTTCTTTTTTGTCTTTTATGAATTCATTCAGTTCATTCTTTATACATCACAACTATGTTGAAGGTTGATGGAGGGGGACATCGGCCTATAGGGGAGAGAGTGTCGTCGTGCTGGAAAAACAGCCTGAGGGCGACCCTCCGTCTCCTAGAGGCAGGTGTCCAAGTCAAAGAAATCCAAAAACCTCTAGTTCTGCATTTAAACCTTTTGGATATATAGTATCAAATTCAAATATCTTTCTAGACTCTTCCCTAGACATCTTCGATACAAAATTGCCTCCTCTCCAGGGTCTCTTAATCTTTTCCATTGCTGCGAAAAATGATAATTCACCAGGGTTCTGATTATGGAATTGTTTGAAATGCTTGGAAACTGTATGTAACATATATCCTTTTTTTATATTATTTATATGTTCTGCTACTCTAATTTTTAATGATCTTTTGGTTCTACCGATATATTGTTTTTGGCATGTGCATTGCAGAATATAAATCACTTCTTTTGAGTTACATGTTAATGTTTCTTTAATGTGATGCTCATATGAATTATTGGTAGATTTTATTTTCTCAGTTTTTCTAGCAAAGTTGGTAACTCTGCAATTGCTGCAACGTCCACATCTCGAGAAACCTGGTGTGAACAGCCAATTGGTTGTCATATTTATGCTTTTTATGTTGGCCATCTTAATTGTTGGAGCAATTTTGGTCCCCAGGTTAGGAGCTCGGGTGTAGACTATAGGTGGTATCTCTGGTAACATGTTGCCAATAATTTTGTCCCCTAAAAGGTGATGCCAATGCCTTTTTATTATAGATTCTACTGATTTGTGACATGATTGGAATGGTAGTATGATTCTAAAGTTGTTTTCTTTTTCCTGTATATTTTCTATTCTTTCAGTTTTTTCTTGAAAAAACGATTTCCTTTCCATCATTCTGACTTTACTTAAAGCTGAGTCTATTATTTTTGTTGGATATTGTTTAAGTGTAAATTGTTGTTTTAAATTAGCCGCTTCTTCTTCAAATTGTGAGTCATATGTGCAATTTCTTTTAAGCCTACGGAATTGGCTTAGTGGTATATTGCTGAGCCATCTCGGCAGATGGCCACTGGAATATAAAATATAGCTATTTTTAGCAACTGATTTTTGAAAAGTACTGCATATTATTCTATTGTTAGCAATGGTAATTTTTAGATCCAAAAATTCTACCTCTGTTTTACTAATGTGAGATGTAAATTGAAGATTATATTTATTGATAATGATCGCTTTAAGGAATTCTTCTAGGTGATTGTATGAATCCTGCCATATAAATAAAATGTCATCAATATAACGTCGCCAGAGCACCAGACTTGCCCCCAGCCTGGGAGATATATGTTCTAGTTCCCATTGTGCCAAAAAAAGATTGGCATAGCTGGGGGCAAATCTGGTGCCCATGGCGGTCCCTCTACACTGTAAATAAAAATCATTGTCATAACTGAAATAGTTGTGATGAAGAATAAATGATACACTATTTTTTAAAAATTGAATTTGTTCTACACATAAATTACTCAAAGTTGTAAGTTGATTTTGCATTGCTTCTACTCCTTGCTGATGATCAATAACTGTATAGAGGGAGTTGACGTCTATCGTGCCAATAAACCAGTTGTCCTGAAAATTAATCTGTTCCAGAGTCTTTATTATTAGAGATGAGCGAGTAGTGTTCGATCGAGCCGGTATTCGATCGAATACTACGCTATTCGGCATACTCGATTTCAATCGAATATAACGGCGATGGCGCACTTAGAATTCGTTTCCCCTCCCACCTTCCCTGGCGCTCTTTTTTACACCAATCAACATGCAGGGGGGGTATGACAGGCCCGCGGAGCACGCTGGCAGCGCGAAAACAGCGTCTACATGGATTGGCTGGAAAAACCATGTGACCTCGAATATTAAAAACTCAGCTCTTCCTGCTCGTTCGCATATGCTGCGTGAACTTAGTCAGGTACAGAGGCTGGAGAAGGGACAGATAGGTTTTAGCTGTTGGACAGGCAGGAGCGTGATTAAAAGCCCTTATCAGGGCTACTATAGTGCAGTACAGTGATAGCTTTTACTACAATATACAGTCTGCAGAGAACGGTTGGCTGTATTCAGGGATAGCTGCTGGAGTAGGGACAGAGAGAGGCATTAGTGGTGTATTAGGTGCTCTGCTACATACAAAACTATATTTGGCCACTACTGTTCTGCATTCTTTTTGGCTGCAAAACCCTGTTATATACCTAGTGTGTATATGCACCATCTGATCTGGCAGTATATGGCTGTGAAATTTTTATTTTTTTTTAAATACAGTTTATTTGGCTCTAGTGTTCTGGGTTCTGTGTGCCTGCAATACCCTTTTGTATACCAGGTGTAAATACCCACCGTCTGACCTGTTAGTACACGGCTGTGTACCTAGAAATATTAAAAAAAAAAAGCCTTTTCATTGGCACCTGTACTTTGCGTTCTCTTGCAAAATAATTGTATATACCGTCTGATCTGTTAGTACACGGCTGTGTACCTAGAAATATAAAAAAAAAAAAGCCTTTTCATTGGCACCTGTACTTTGCGTTCTCTTGCAAAATAATTGTATATACGTAGTGTTCATACACACCGTCTGATCTGTTAGTACACGGCTGTGTACCTAGAAATATAAAAAAAAAAAAGCCTTTTCATTGGCACCTGTACTTTGCGTTCTCTTGCAAAATAATTGTATATACGTAGTGTTCATACACACCGTCTGATCTGTTAGTACACGGCTGTGTACCTAGAAATATAAAAAAAAAAAAGCCTTTTCATTGGCACCTGTACTTTGCGTTCTCTTGCAAAATAATTGTATATACGTAGTGTTCATACACACCGTCTGATCTGTTAGTACACGGCTGTGTACCTAGAAATATAAAAAAAAAAAAGCCTTTTCATTGGCACCTGTACTTTGCGTTCTCTTGCAAAATAATTGTATATACGTAGTGTTCATACACACCGTCTGATCTGTTAGTACACGGCTGTGTACCTAGAAATATAAAAAAAAAAAGCCTTTTCATTGGCACCTGTACTTTGCGTTCTCTTGCAAAATAATTGTATATACGTAGTGTTCATACACACCGTCTGATCTGTTAGTACACGGCTGTGTACCTAGAAATATAGAAAAAAAAAAGCCTTTTCATTGGCACCTGTACTTTGCGTTCTCTTGCAAAATAATTGTATATACGTAGTGTTCATACACACCGTCTGATCTGTTAGTACACGGCTGTGTACCTAGAAATATAAAAAAAAAAAGCCTTTTCATTGGCACCTGTACTTTGCGTTCTCTTGCAAAATAATTGTATATACGTAGTGTTCATACACACCGTCTGATCTGTTAGTACACGGCTGTGTACCTAGAAATATAGAAAAAAAAAGCCTTTTCATTGGCACCTGTACTTTGCGTTCTCTTGCAAAATAATTGTATATACGTAGTGTTCATACACACCGTCTGATCTGTTAGTACACGGCTGTGTACCTAGAAATATAGAAAAAAAAAAGCCTTTTCATTGGCACCTGTACTTTGCGTTCTCTTGCAAAATAATTGTATATACGTAGTGTTCATACACACCGTCTGAACTGTTAGTACACGGCTGTGAAGGCAAAATATTGTAACCAAAAAAAAATAAAATGCGGAGGGGGGCTAGCGGAATCGGACGTGGACGAGGACGGGGGCGCGGAAATGCTGTTGGTGGCCTTGTTGAAGCCAGTGGGGATACAATGCGTGCTGGTGAGGGTCAGCCAGGATCCCACTCATCCAGAATCCCTGCCTTTATGGGACAGTTAAGCAGGGGGCGGGTTACACCGCTGTTGAGGCCTGAGCAGGTTGAACAGGTGGTGCAATGGATAGCCGATAGCGCTTCCACACAGTTGTCCACCAGCCAGTCATCCACACAGTCTCACTCTGACCCTCCTTCCTCCACACCTGGCCAACAGAGTCATCCCACCATTGACCCCTCCCAGGAGCTCTTTTCGGGTCCTTTTTCAGATGTGCCGGAAGAATCCCAGGAGCTAGCAGAGGAATTTGTTTGTAGTGATGCCCAACCACTTGAGTATTCGCCATCTCCTGCTGATGTGGACCCTGAACCAGCATCTGTTATCATGAGCGATGATGATGATGAGACGCAGTTGCCATCAAGGGAGGCTGTTGGAATGTCCAGTGGGCAGGAGGAGGAGCAGAGTGAGGAAGTGGAAGAGGAGGTGGTGGATGACGAAATGACCGACCCCACTTGGCCAGGGGTGATGTCCAGCGGGGAAAGCAGTGGAGAGGTGGTGGTCTGCGCAGCACCGAAAAAGGCAGCAAGAGGCAGAGGGATGTCCAGAGGCAGAGGGATGTCCAGGCAGAGGATGTCCAGCAGAGGGATGTCCACAGGCAGAGGGATGTCCACAGGCAGAGGACAGTCCAGACAGAGAAGTGAGGCCACAGCCAGCAGGGCCGAAGCTGTTCCCGGCAGCGGGCAGTCGCGCGAAGCTCCCCCATCGAGGCCTCGTACTTCTGTGGTGTGGAGATTTTTTAATGTTTGTGCGGATGACAAACTGAGCGCGGTTTGCACACTCTGCCACTCAAAACTGAGTAGGGGCTCTGAGAAGAGCAATCTGACCACCTCAGGCATGCGGCGTCACTTGGAAGTCAAGCACTGGGCTGAGTGGGAGAGAGCAAACGCAATACAACCTGCGCCCGGTCTTGCTGCCACTGCCTCTTCCCCTTTGTTGTGTGCTGCCACTGCGGTCCAGACCTCCAGCCAGGACACCTCCACATCTGCCTCTGCCTCGGCTACTTTGGGGCCTTCTCCTTCAGCCTCCCCTTCCCCCGCCTCTTCGCCTGCACCTTCACACTCCTCGTCCCAACAACTGTCCATCTCGCAGGCGTTCGACCGCAGGCGGAAGTACGCCTCGAGTCACCCCCAAGCCCAAGCCTTAAACTGCCACATCTCCAAACTGCTGGCCCTGGAGATGTTGCCGTTTAGGCTTGTGGAGACGCAGGCCTTCCGCGACCTGATGGCGGCTGCCGCACCTCGCTATTCCGTCCCCAGCCGCCACTACTTTTCCCGGAGTGCCGTCCCCGCCCTGCACCAGCACGTGTCGCGTAACATCAGGCGGGCCCTGAGGTACGCAGTCAGCGCAAAGGTCCACTTGACCACCGACTCGTGGACAAGCGCTTGCGGCCAGGGACGATACATCTCTTTGACGGCACACTGGGTGAATGTAGTGGAAGCGGGGACGGGGTCGCAAACAGAGACGGCCTACCTACCACCCCCGCCCAAGATTGCCAGCATGGGTTCTGATAAACCCCCCTCCTCCTCCTCCTCCTCCTCTGCCTTAACATCGCCCTCAGCCGCTAGCTGGAAGCGTTGCAGCACTGGCGCGGGGAGACGTCAGCAGGCGGTGCTTAAGCTCATCAGCTTGGGCGACAGGAAGCACAGCGCCCCAGAGGTGAGGGACGCCATATTGCAGCAGACGGAGATGTGGCTGTCGCCGCTGCAGCTAGGACCAGGCATGGTCGTGTGCGATAACGGCCGTAACCTGGTGGCGGCTCTGGAGCTTGCCGAACTCAATCACGTACCATGCCTGGCCCACGTTTTTAATCTGGTAGTCCAAAAATTTCTAAAGACTTACCCCAACCTGGCAGAGCTACTGGTGAAAGTGCGGCGCTTGTGCGCTCACTTTCGGAAGTCAACTGTAGCTGCTGCTAGCTTAAAAAAACTCCAGCAACGCCTCCATTTGCCTGAACATCGGCTGTTGTGCGACCTGCCGACTCGCTGGAATTCCACCTATTCCATGTTGGCCAGGGTGTGTGAGCAGCAGAGAGCATTGATGGAGTACCAGATTATGAATCCACGCGTGCCTCCAACTCAGCTCCCTCAGTTTGCCAACCACGAGTGGCCATGGATGGCAGACATATGCGATGTACTGCGTATCTTTGAGGAGTCCACCAAGAAGGTCAGCAGCGAGGACGCTATAGTGAGCGTAACCATCCCGCTCCTATGCGTCCTTAAAGAATCACTCATCGCAATAAGGGAGAACGCATTGCACGCAGAGGAGACGGGGGTAGGAGGAGACGCAACGGAGCTACACAGTCAGACCACACTTTTGTCTGCTTCACGGTGGCAGTTGCAGGAGGAGGAGGAGGATGAGGAGGAGGAGGACGACGTGGAGGTGGCTGTGGAAGAGGAGGAGGATGCTGGCGGCGAGGGTAGCAGTCAGGCTGTGTGCGTCCCATTGGTTCAGCGCGGATGGGGCGGAGAGGAGGCGGAAGAGGAAGAGGAGGAAATGGCAAGTGATCCTTCTGGTGGGGGCAGTGAGGTCATGCCTATTCAGAGTCTGGCACACATGGCTGACTTCATGCTGGGCTGCTTTTCCCGGGACACACGTGTTGTCCGGATAGTGGAGAACAAACTGTACTGGGTCTTCGCAATCCTGGACCCCCGGTATAAAGATAACGTCTCCTCTTTTATTCCGGTAGAGGAGAGGACGAATCGATTGCTGGAATACCAGAGGGAACTCGTGCAGAACATGATGGAGATTTTCCCACCCACCATCGCTGGCGGCAGAGAGGAGAGGGTCTCCCAGAGTCCCTCAACATCGATCAGGCCCACAGCCACCAGGGGAACACTCTCCAAGGTGTGGGACACGTTCATGGCACCCCCTCGTGCAACTTCCATCACTGCGGGGCCCGCTATCAGCAGGAGGGACAAGTATCGGCGGATGTTGCGGGAGTACCTGGCAGACCGTACCCCTGTCCTCCCCGATCCCTCGGCGTCCTACACTTACTGGGTCTCCAAGTTGGACACGTGGCTGGAACTGTCCCTGTACGCCTTGGAGGTGCTTGCCTGCCCTGCCGCCAGCGTGCTATCAGAAAGGGTGTTCAGCGCAGCCGGGGGCATTATAACCGATAAGCGCAGCCGCCTGTCAACCGACAGTGCCGACAGGCTGACGCTAATCAAAATGAACAGCAAGTGGATTGACCCGGACTTTGCTTCTCCAACAGTGGAAAGCAGCCAAAAGTGAAGTGCCATCTGTATGAAGTGCCATTTCCTCCCTCCACCTCCTCCTCCGTTGAACCGCCGCTAGAATTGCTCCTGTAAATTAAAAAAATTTATATATTTATGGCTCACCTCCTTTGGCCTCCACAAAAATTTTTACAGAGGTCTCACCTCTTGGGCCGCCACATAATTTTTAGAGGTCTCACCTCTTGGGCCTCCACATAATTTTAAGAGGCTACCTCTTTGGCCTCCTCACAATAATTTTTTAAGAGGTTCTCACCCTTGGGCTCCAATATTTTAAGAGGTCTCTCTTAGGCCCCACAAAATTTTTAAAGGTCTCACCTCCCTCACTCCACATAATTTTTAAGAGGTCTCACCTCTTGCCTCCACTTCTAGTCTCCCCTCCACATAATTTTAAGAGGTCTGGGGCCTCCACATAATTTTAAGAGGTCTCACCTCTTGGCTCCACAAAAATTTTTAAGAGGTCTCACCTCTTGGGCCTCCACATAATTTTTAAGAGTCTCACCTCTTGGGCCTCCACATAATTTTTAAGAGGTCTCACCTCCTCCTTGTCTCATTTTTAAGACGCCTCACCTCTTGGGCCTACACATTTATGCTCACCTCTTGGCCTCCACATAATTTTATCGAGGTTCACCTCTTGGGCCTCCACAAATTTTTAAGAGGTCTCACCCTTGGCTCCCTCCAGTCTCACCTCTTGGCCTAAAATTTTAAGAGGTCTCACCTCTTGGGCCGTCTTGTCTCACCTTTGGCCTCCACATAATTTTTAAGAGTCTCACCCTTGGCCTCCACATAATTTTTAGAGGTCTCACCTCTTGGGCTCTCCTCATTTTTGGTCTTTATTTTGGCTCACCTCTTGGGCCTCCACATAATTTTTAGAGGTCTCACCTCTTGGCCCTCCACATAATTTTTGAGGTCTCACCTCTGGGCCTCCACAAATTTTAAGAGGTCTCACCTCTTGGCCTCACAACATTTTTAAGAGTCTCACCTCTTGGCTCCACAAAATTTTAAGAGGTCTCACCTCTGGGCCTCCACATAATTTTAAGAGGTCTCACCTCTTGGGCCTCCACATAATTTTTAGAGTCTCACCTCTTGGGCCTCCACAAATTTTTAAGAGGTCTCACCTCTTGGCCTCCACGTCTCACCTCTTGGCCTCCACAAATTTTTAAGAGGTCTCACCTCTTGGGCCTCCACATTAATTTTATCGAGTCTCACCTCTTGGGCCTCCACATAATTTTATCGAGTCTCACCTCTTGGGCTCACATAATTTTTAAGAGGTCTCACTCTTGGGCCTCCACATAATTTTTAAGAGGTCCACCTCTTGGGCCTCCACATAATTTTTAAGAGGTCTCACCTCTTGGGCCTCACAATAATTTTAAGAGGTCTCACCTCTTGGGCCTCCACATAATTTTTAAGAGGTCTCACCTCTTGGGCCTCCACATAATTTTTAAGAGGTCTCACCTCTTGGCCTCACATAATTTTTAAGAGGTCTCACCTCTTGGGCCTCCACAATAATTTTTAAGAGGTCTCACCTCTTGGCCTCCACATAATTTTAACGAGGTCTCACCTCTTGGGCCTCCACATAATTTTTAAGAGGTCTCACCTCTTGGGCCTCCACAATAATTTTTAAGAGGTCTCACCTCTTGGGCCTCCACATAATTTTTAAGAGGTCTGCACCTCTTGGGCCTCACATAATTTTAAGAGGTCTCACCTCTTTGGGCCTCCACATAAATTTTTAAGAGGTTCACCTCTTGGCCTCCACATAATTTTTAAGAGGTCTCACCTTGGCTCACAAATTTTTAAGAGGTCTACCTCTTGGCCCACATAATTTTTAAGAGGTCTCACCTCTTGGGCCTCCAAAATTTTTAAGAGGTCTCACCTCTTGGGCCGCCACATTAATTTTTAAGAGGTCTCACCTCTTGGGCCTCCACATAATTTTTAAGAGGTCTCACCTCTTGGGCCTCCACATAATTTTAAGAGGTCTCACCTCTTGGGCCGCCACATAATTTTTAAGAGTCTCACCTCTTGGGCCTCCACATAATTTTTAAGAGGTCTCACCTCTTGGGCCTCCACATTAATTTTTAAGAGGTCTCACCTCTTGGGCCTCCACATAATTTTTAAGAGTCTCACCTCTTGGGCCTCCACATAATTTTTAAGATGGTCTCACCTCTTGGGCCCTCCACATAATTTTTAAGAGGTCTCACCTCTTTGGGCCTCCACATAATTTTTAAGAGGTCTCACCTCTTGGGCCTCCACATAATTTTTAAGAGGTCTCACCTCTTGGGCCTCCACATAATTTTTAAGAGGTCTCACCTCTTGGGCCTCCACATAATTTTTAAGAGGTCTCACCTCTTGGGCCTCCACATAATTTTTAAGAGGTCTCACCTCTTGGGCCTCCACATAATTTTTAAGAGGTCTCACCTCTTGGGCCTCCACATAATTTTTAAGAGGTCTCACCTCTTGCGCTCCACATAATTTTTAAGAGGTCTCACCTCTTGGGCCGCCACATAATTTTTAAGAGGTCTCACCTTCTTGGTGCCTTCCAATTTTAAGGTCTACCTCTTGGGCCTCCACATAATTTTTAAGAGGTCTCACCTCTTGGCCTCCACATAATTTTTAAGAGGTCTCACCTCTTTAGCCTCCACACAATTTTTAAGACGTCTCACCTCTTGGGCCTACAAACAATTTTTATTATGGCTCACCTCTTGGGCCTTAATACAATTTTTAAGAGGTCTCACCTCTTGGGCCTCCATATAAGCACCTCTTGGGCTCACCTCAAGCTAACTTTGCGCATTCATTAAAATATTTTCACAACAAGGACCTAAGAGCCCTCGATGGGAGAGCTTTGTGTGGGGGCCTGTTATAGGGAAGAGATGCGGCCCTGCGGGCTCTAGCCTGCCTTCTCCATTAGCCTCTGGCCAGCCCACGGCCTCTTCCTGCCTTTTGCGGTCCTACGCATCCCTCAACACCCCCATTGCTTTACCTGCTAGACATGACACTGGGCCAGGTCGGGTCACTGACTTCGTCATACTCAACCACCTCCTCTTACGCTGCCTCACTTTGCTCCAACAGCCTCCCTTGCTGGGGCAACTGTGTCTCATCATCGTCCCTAATCATTTTTACACTTTAGTGCCCGTTCCACACCACCATCAGCTAGAGATGGAGCTTGCTCCAGTGTTTGGGCATCAGAACAAACAAAATCCTCAGATAGCTCCTGCGATTCTTGCATGGGTGGAACACTGGGTTGATAACATTGGGCAGGGTGGGAGGAAGGAGGGTCAGAGTGAGGTCCCTGCAGTTTCTGCAGGCTATCGACGAGACTGGACTTTGTGGACTTGACTGGGTGGTGGACAGATTTAACAAATCTAGAAGGAGAAGGAGTGGTTTGCCGAGCTGTCTGTAAGGGTTGCGGAAATCCAGACAGAACCAAGGCCCAAAACTTGGGTGGGGGTAGCAGGTTTGCCCGTCCCCGCCTCCACAACATTCACCCAGTGTGCCGTCAGGGAGATGTAGCATCCCCGGCCTCAAACCAAAGTGTTGGTGGTCAAATGGCCTTTTGCAGTAAACGTGTTACTCGGGCGTGGATGATGTTTTGGGACATGTGCCTGGGCAAGGCAGGGATGGCACAGAGGGAAAAATAGTGATGGCTTGATTGCTTTCCCCCTTGCCTATGCCATCTGTGGTTGTCATAGGCAACGTGATTTTAAGGGTGCAGAATTTTATCTTCTTTTTGTCTAGTTTGGCTTGGGGTCCATGGCAATGTACAGGAAAGAAGGTTTCCTTGTATGGTCTCACTTTACAGAGAGGTTACATTGTCTTTGGAGTGTATTGTTGAGAGGCTGTGATAGTGGCGTAATAGTGCGACTTGGGCACGTTATATGCACCCAGACATGCTTCCCCTGCTGTCCTAGTTGCATTCCAGCAGTGTTGGCATCCTTTTCTGAGGTTTCAGGGTGGACTTGGTGACCCCCAAGTGGTCGAATTGAGATTTCCAAGTGGCGAGCATTTTTTTTCCCATAGACTTTAATGGGATTCGATATTCGGTCGAATAGTCGAATTTCGCGGTCTATTCGAATCGAATTTCGAACTTTCGAATATTTCACTACTCGCTCATCTCTATTTATTATCTCTGTAGTGTCTTTTATATATGAAGGGGTAATTTTAACTATCGGTTGAAGTATCTGATCTACATATTTGGAAAGGTTTGATGTTAATGAGCCGATTCCCGATATTATCGGTCTTCCCGGTGGTTTTTCTATGTTTTTATGTATTTTGGCAATGCAGTAGAAGCCCGGTATTCGTTGTTCTGTTCTTGTAATATAATTATATTCATTGTTGGTCAGGATTTTACTGTCTAGCCCTAATTGACAAAGATTTATCAATTCTGTTTGATATTTTGAGGTAGGGTCATTTTTAAGTAACCTATATGTTTGAGAATCGGACAATTGCCTATAACACTCCTGATTATAGTCCTCATAGTTTTGGAGGACTATTGCGCCCCCTTTATCAGCTGGTCTAATAACTAAATTATTGTTCATTTGTAACTGTTTTATCGCTTCTTGTTCTTTTCTATTTAGGTTACTAGTTTTCATATTATTTTTTAGTTTTCTCAAGTCTTGTTCTACACAATTTTTAAAAGTAGCTATATTATCACTAATTTCCTGTCGTGGATATTTGACTGATTTGGGTTTTAGATTAGTATGTACAACCGAAGTCCCTGGTGAATTATCCCTCACAGTTTCGTACTCAATTGGGTTTTTTAAATAATATTTCTTTAGACACATCTTTCTCACAAATTTTTCCAATCCTATATAGGTGGAAAATTTGTCTAATTTGGCTGTTGGTGCAAATTTTAGGCCTTTATTTAAAAGTGAGGTCTGTGCTGGCGTCAATGTAATATCACTTAGATTGACTATGGCATTAGTGTCTTCATCTAGTAATGTGCTTTGTGTTGTTTCTGAAAATTGTTTATTTCCCCGTCCTCTCCGTATCTTCTTGGTGTATTGTGAGGACCTATCTGTGAGTGTTGGTGTTCCCAATATTCCCGATTTTCCCATTGTGGGTTCTGATGTCTGTGTCTCAAATTGTAGTCATGTGTTTTGTATATTGTTCTCTTGTGATTTCTTTCCGGTGACTGTGTGCGTGGGGATAGCCGTCTTAATCTGTGATGAGGGGGTGTGTGGTCTAAAAAATGTGGTGAATCTAATGCTTCATATCTGTTAGAAGTAGCAATTTTGTATTTTCTTTGAGGAGTTTTTCTCAAATTAGTTTTTATTGTCGTGTCCTCTTGTGATGTGTCAATAACTGGACCATTTTGATGTGAATTTTTGTGAGGTGGATTATTCTTGTGTATTTTTTGTTGTTGTTCTATATTTGTGCCTTTCAATTTTTTAGTTTTTTTTACTGATTATTTCACCTTCCAATGTATCTAAACCTTTACATATTCTATTTTGCCATAACAAAAAATTTTCATCTCTTGGTAGGGCATCGATGGTTGTCCTTAATGTTAAAATTTCTTTAGTTATAGTTTCCAAAATCTGTGTGCGTCTTTTAATTATCATTTGCACCAAAAGCCTAGATTGGGACTTGAGAAAACTGCTCCATTCAAGATCAAAGTCTTCATTATATAGATTTTGGGCGAACTCTTTGATTAAGAGTAAGCCTTTAGGAATAATATCCTTATCTAAATATTGGGTTAATGATTTAATTTCCCATTTATTTCTAAGCTGTTTGTGGAGCAATTTTTCCAATTCCCTAAACAGTTCAGTTGTTGATTTGTTTTGTACACTTTGATTGCCATCATTTGAAAAATCAAACATTTCTATCTTTCTACATTTCTCTTCCATATAGTTCCAGATATCCATCGTGGATGCCTGAAGAGCTCAACTGAATGGATGTAATTGGAATAAAAACTAAAATACTAAATCAGTGGCTCATCCAGGTACTCACTTTGGGATTTGGTGCTCACTTCCTAGGCACATCCAAACCTTGTAGTCAATTGTAAATATATTAAATTGGAAGGGCACTCAGTATATCCAGGAACTGACTAAAAGTAATAACTTATGAGATATTATATTGATTCAGAAAAATATTAGAATAATAAAACATGTATTTATTAACAAATGGCAGACTTTATATTAAAAAACAGTATAGCTATACTTATATCCCAAATTTTCTCACAAACATTGCAATAAAATTAATAAAATTGATAATAAAATTAAAAAAAAAAATAATGATGAAAATAAAAATGAAAATAAATTGTTCTCTGAGGTTTAATCTGTATATTTGTCAGTGCAAATGTCTTATTAGAGACAACCGATGATCATCCAGCTGTACTGGATCCTTAGTCAGTATATCCCAATAGATGCTGTAGCACTTTTATATTCATATATCTTATATTGCTTATACCAAAGGTATGAAATTCAAGTGCAGCTTGCTGGTCAATACTATATACTTTGCAGAGTTGGAGCGGAGCGTGCTGACCTTAATTACATATATTTTGCAGAGATCAAGCGTAGTGTGCTGGTATTACGTTGGTATATATGCAGAGTTTAGGCGGAACGTGCTGGCTTATGCAGAGTTCAAGCGGAGCGTGCCGACTTCAAATGGGACGTTTGTTACTGTATAGACATTAAAACAATGGTTACATTACCAGTCCCTGGGTACTGCATTTGTAGAGTAGGAACGCTGCATGCTGCAGGAGGGGCTGGTCTCCTATGTGCCGATGCTGAGTCTATCCGTGGCGTCCCACGTGACTACAGCATGTGATCGCTCCTCCGATCATGTGTCCAGTCACGTGGTGCGTTCAATATAGGTCCTGCAGGTCCTGGAAGGGGAATAACTTATACAATCAGTTCGTAACAAACGTACCCATTTGAAGTCGGCACGCTCCGCTTGAACTCTGCATAAGCCAGCACGTTCCGCCTAAACTCTGCATATATACCAACGTAATACCAGCACACTACGCTTGATCTCTGCAAAATATATGTAATTAAGGTCAGCACGCTCCGCTCCAACTCTGCAAAGTATATAGTATTGACCAGCAAGCTGCACTTGAATTTCATACCTTTGGTATAAGCAATATAAGATATATGAATATAAAAGTGCTACAGCATCTATTGGGATATACTGACTAAGGATCCAGTACAGCTGGATGATCATCGGTTGTCTCTAATAAGACATTTGCACTGACAAATATACAGATTAAACCTCAGAGAACGATTTATTTTTATTTTTATTTTCATCATTATTATTTTTTTTTTTATTTTATTATCAATTTTATTAATTTTATTGCAATGTTTGTGAGAAAATTTGGGATATAAGTATAGCTATACTGTTTTTTAATATACAGTCTGCCATTTGTTAATAAATACATGTTTTATTATTCTAATATTTTTCTGAATCAATATAATATCTCATAAGTTATTACTTTTAGTCAGTTCCTGGATATACTGAGTGCCCTTCCAATTTAATATATTTACAATTGACTACAAGGTTTGGATGTGCCTAGGAAGTGAGCACCAAATCCCAAAGTGAGTACCTGGATGAGCCACTGATTTAGTATTTTAGTATCATGGACCTGCCTGGTGTGTTCCTTGGTCTTCATGATGCTCTCTGTGCTTTAAACAGAACCCTGAGACTATCACAGAGCGGGTGCATTTATACGGAGACTTGATTACACACAGGTGGATTCTATTAATCTTCATCAGTCATTTAGGACAACATTGGATCATTCAGAGATCCTCAATGAACTTCTGGAGTGAGTTTTCTGAACTGAAAGTAAATGGGCCAAATCATTTTGCACGCCCAACTTTTCAGTTTTATTATTACAAAAAAAAAAAATTAAAATTTAAAATGTTATATCTTTTTGTTTGAAGCCTGAAATGTGGCAAAAGGTTGAAAAGTTCCAGGGGGCCGAATACTTTCGCAAGGCACTGTGGACCTTTTCCTTGTCTCGAGGTCTCTACTCTCTCATATTCTCTCTGTAAAAATAGGTACCATTAAATGGTCAGACCAAGCAGCTATCCCCTTAACTTTTCGGGAGTTTACATTACATTCTAGCCCCTAATGGTGTAATAATCTTATGTCACATAGCACATATCAGGCAGAACTTAACACAGCAGTAAAAGAATACTTCACTTTGAACACGGCTCTGTCTCTAGCCCAGCTGTACTGTGGAATGCCAATAAGGCTTCCATTAGGGGTATTTTTTAAATAAAATTAGGGTGTCGGTTTAAAAAGAAAAAAGAAAAATTAAATTCAGATCTCATATCTAAAATCCGCCATATTGAGGCCCTTAACAAAAGATCTATATCCCCTACTCTGATTGAGAAACTGAATCTACTATGCACTCAACTTACCAAATGCTTGATAATCAACTATGAAAAATGCATGAGATCCCTTAGTATACAATATTACTCCCAAGACAATAAAGCCAGTAAGCTACTTTCTTATAGACTAAAAACTAGGTCAGCTAGGTCTCCTGAACCCATTGACCACTATTAACATATATGACCCTAAGGCTATTGCCAGTAGATGTAGAGATTATTACTCCTCTCTATATAACCTAGCCACACCTATGGATTCCCCGCCCTCCCAATCGGACATTACTTCTTTCTCAGACTCTTTATCTCTACCCCGACTGTCTTCAGAACATCTGGCCCTCTTAAATGCCCCATTTTCATTTGGAGAGTTACATAAGATTATTAGATCCCTCCCGTCATGTAAGACCCCTGGCCCTGATGGCCTATCTAATCAGTATTATAAATCGTTCATGGAGGACCTGTTGCCCCATCTTTGTCACACATTGGAGGATGCCCAGCTCAATGGAGCTTTTTCTAAGGAAATGCTGTCAGCTACCATCCTAAGTTGGATTATGTTATACCAATGATGATACCTGACTGGATTTTTGTGTAATTAATATAATGAACCCAATAAAAACTTATTGATTGAAAAAAATTAGACAGAAGGAGGCCAAACATATTGCAATGGAAGAAGAAATTGTCAAATCTATTAAGAATTGAGATAAAAAAAAACTTATTTAGGTATATTAGTTGTAGAAAGAAGAAAAACTGAGAGATTACAAAAATAAGAAATGGGGAAAATAACTATGTTGATGGGGTTAAGGCTGTCACTGACAATTTGAATAGTTACTTTTGTTCAGTATGGGCATGGCAGTCCGGTAGTTGTAAGGGCAGAGCTCCAGTGATTTTGTGGGCTGATTTTATACATAAGTAGGTGAATTGGCATGCTTAAATTCAAACAAGGTCATGGATCCAAATGGCATCCACCCCAGAGTCAGTTTGGACCAAATGCCGACGCCCCATTTTTCAAATCTAACGTGTCATTTTATGTGGTAATAACTTTGGAATGCTTTTACTTATCCAGGCCATTCTGAGATTGTTTTCTCGTCACATATTGTACTTCATGACAGTGGTAAATTTGAGTCAAAATATTTCATTCTTATTTATAAAAAAATACCAAATTTAAAAAAATGAGAAAAATTTGCAAATTTCCAAATGTCAATTTCTCTACTTTTAAAATACATAGTAATACCTCCAAAAATAGTTATTACTTTACATTCCCTATGTGTCTACTTCAGGTTTGGACCATTTTGAAAATTACATTTTATTTTTTTTGGGACGTTTGAAGGCTTAGAAATTTAGAAGCAAATCTTGAAATTTTTCACAAAATTTCCAAAACCCACTTTTTAAGGACCAGTTCAGGTCTGAAGTCACTTTGTGAGGCTTCCATCACAGAAACTACCCAAAAATGACCCCATTTTAGAAACTACACCCCTCAAGGTATTCAAAACTGGTATTGCAAACATTATTAACCCTTTAGGTGTTTCACAAGAATCAAAGGAAAATGTAGCCAAAATTTCCGAATTTCACTTTTTTGGCAGATTTTCCATATAAATCATTTTATTCAGAGAATAAAGCAAGGGTTCAGTGCCAAACAAAACTCAATAATTATTACCCTGATTCTGTAGTTTACAGAAATGCCCCATTTGTGATCATAAACTGCTGTACAGGCACACGGCAGGGCGCAGAAGGAAAGGAACGCCAGGGCAGATTTCACTGGAAAAATTTTAAGTTGCCATGTCACATTTGATGCACCCCTAGAGTTGGAAACTCCAAAAAACTGACCCCATTTTGGAAACTAAGGGATAAGTTGGCAGTTTTGTTAGTACTTTTTTAGGGTACATACGATTTTTGGTAGCTTTATATTACACTTTTTGTGAGGCAAGGTAACAAAAACTAGCAGTTTTGGCATTGTTGTTATTTACAACATTTATCTGACAGGTTAGATCGTGTGATATTTTAATAAAGCAGGTCGTTACGGACGCGGCAATATCTAACATGTATACTTTTTTATTTATTTAACTTTTACACAATATTTTTGAAGCACAAAAAAAAAATCATGTTTTAGTGTCTCCATAGTCAGAGAGCTGTAGTTTTTTTTTATTTTTTGGGCGATTGTCTCAGGTAAGGGCTCATTTTTTGCGGGACGAGATGACGATTAGATTGGTACTATTTTTGGGGGCATACGCTTTTTTGATCGCTTGCTATTACATTTTTTGTGATGAAATGTGACAAAAAATTGCTTTTTTAGACGGTTTTTATTTGTTATGTTTTACGGTGTTCACCTGAGGGGAGAGATCATGTGATATTTTTGTAGAGCAGTTTGTTACGGACGTGGCGATACCTAACATGTATACTTTTTTTATTTATTTAACTATTACATAATATTTTTGAAGCACAAAAAAAATCATGTTTTAGTGTCTCCATAGACAGAGGGCTGTAGTTTTTTTTTATTTTTTTGACGATTGTCTCAGGTAGGGGCTCATTTTTTGCGGGACGAGATGAGGGTTAGATTGGTACTATTTTTAGGGGCATACGCTTTTTTGATCGCTTGGTAGTAATTTTTTTGTGATGAAATATGACAAAAAATGGCTTTTTTAGACGGTTTTTATTTTTTATTTTTTACTGTGTTCACCTGAGTGGAGAGATCATGCGATATTTTTGTAGAGCAGGTTGTTACGGATGTGGCAATACCTAACATGTATACTTATTTTTATTTATTTAAGTTTTACACAATAATATCATTTTTGAAACAAAAAATCATGTTTTAGTGTCTCCATAGTCAGAGAGCTGTAGTTTTTTTTATTTTTTGGGCGATTGTCTCAGGTAGGGGCTCATTTTTTGTGGGACGGGATGACAGTTAGATTGGTACTATTTTTGGGGGCATATGCTTTTTTGATCGCTTGCTATTACATTTTTTGTGATGAAATGTGGCAAAAAATGGCTTTTTTAGACGGTTTTTATTTTTTATTTTTTACGGTGTTCACCTGAGGGGAGAGATCATGTGATATTTTTGTAGAGCAGTTTGTTACGGACGTGGCGATACCTAACATGTATACTTATTTTATTTATTTAGGTTTTACACAATAATATCATTTTTGAAACAAAAAAATCATGTTTTAGTGTCTCCATAGTCAGAGAGCTGTAGTTTTTTTATTTTTTAGGCGATTGTCTCAGGTAGGGTCTCATTTATTGCGGGACGAGATGATGGTTTGATTTGTACCATTTTGGGATAAATACGCCTTTTTGATCGCCTGCTATTACACTTTTTGTGTGGCAAGGTGACAAAAAAATGGCTGCTTTGGAATAGCTTTTTTTTTTTTTTTTAATTTTGCGTACACCTGGTGGGGTGGACTATGTGCTGCTTTTATAGAGCCGGTCAATACGGATGCGGCGATACCTAATATGTGTACTTTTTCTTTTTTTTTTTACTTTTTTTTACTTCATTTGGGGAAAAAGGGTGTTTTTTTTACTTTTTTAAACTTTATTTTTTTTTACTTTTTTTTACACTTTTTTACTTTCTTTTGAATTTTTTATTTTTAACTTTCTTTTTACATTTTTTTTTTAATTTATCAAGACCCATTTCGATCTTGAAGATCCAGTGGGCTTGATGGCTATACAGTGCATTGCAATAGTCATCTATTGCAATGCACTGTATCAGTGCTACACTAAGGCTGATCAGACCCTGAGGGTCTAATCAGCCTTAGGTACATGGCAGCCAGGACGCTTTTGTAAAGCGGCTGGTTACCATGGTAACCATCGGGCCACTGCAGCAGCGGCGGCCCGATGGAAGAGAGAGGGAGCTCCCTCCCTCTTAACCCCATGGATGCTGTGGGCGGCTACTGACCGCAGCATCTAGGGGGTTAAACAGCTGAAATCGGTGCCCGGTAAGCAGTTTGGACGTAACTGCACGTCCAAATGCCGCAACTTACTTGCACTTTGGACGTACAGTTACGTCCAAATGCGCCAAGGGGTTAAAGAACTCCAGTCTGTCATTGCTTCTCATCTAATAGATTTGTTTAACCTGTCCTTCCTAAGAGATAATGTTCCTGAAGATTGGAGAATGGCCAGTGTTGTACTCATCCACAAGAAGGGTAGCAGAGAGGAAATTGGAAACTACAGACAAGTGAGCTTCACATCTGTAGTAGTAAAAAAAATGGAAACCCTCTTAAAAAGGAAGATAATTGTATCTAAACGCCAACAACTTATTGGACCCAAAAAACCAAGGCTTTACTGAAGGATGATCATGTCAAATCTTATTGATTTATTTGACTATGTCACAAATGTTTTGGATGAAGGAGCTGCCGTAGATATTGCCTACCTGGATTTTAGCCTTTGATACAGTACCACATAATGAGCTGATACATTGTTGAAGCTTGGAATTTTAATTCCTATTGTAAGATAAAAATAAATAATATAAGGCCATACTAAATTGACCAGGTAGTTTTTTTCTGCCGTCACTCTTCTATATTTCTATGTTAAATAATTGAATTTTTGGCAACCACTTTTGGATTGAAGAGCCTCACAAAAAAAGCTTGAACACATTAGGGGAGATTAATTAAGCTAAATGCACCACAATTCATGATGAATTTGTGCCATAAAACTGATGTACAGATGTAAAGAGCAGGAGGTCTCAGCAAATTAAGGCAAGGTTACTCCAAACTGAGGTAGAGGCACTGAGGTAGAGGCATAGGTAGAGAACACGTGAGGTAGAGGCACTTTTGGGGCATCTGTGGCAACCATATATTGTTAACTGCACATTGTGGCTAATAAAAGGCAAATAGGAAAATGCATCCACCACTACATACCTGCTGCTTAGGGCTGTTCACACATCAGTTATTTGATCAGTTATTTCCATCAGTTATTGTGAGCCAAAACCAAGAGTGGAGCCTCCACAGAAATCAGGTATAATGAAAAGATCTGCGCCTGTTCTGTGTTTTTGACCCACACCTGGTTTTGGCTCATAATAACTGATGGAAATAACTGATCTAAAAACTGACATGTGAACAAGCCCTTAGAGTGTTTCTAGCCACATTGGTTCTTTTTTCAGGCTTAGTGAGACATGGAGGTTTTGTAATAGAGATGAGATAACTTTTTGACATTCAGTTTATTTTAGGTTTGCTGAATTTTTATAAAATTTGGTTCAAATTCGAACCCAAACCAATTCTACCTGAACCAAAGTTGCACAGAGAGAGAGAGACTAGTATGCTACTCTGGGTTTCTTGCCAAAATATATGTGTTGCCTGGAGGGAGGGGTACTCTTTCTTATTCCCAGAAACCAAGAGGCGCGTTGATGAGCCTACAATAGACATCACATATCAAATGGTCTCCATAGAAATAGTACCCAGCCAGAGGTCCCCCCTAGGCCCATCAACTAGAAAAGCTGATTCTATCTTCTCTCAAAAAGGGCTTTTGGCCTGAAAGAGGTAGATTCAGATGTGAGGCTGGCTTAACTATTTTTCTAGTTATGCTCTGGAAGTCTGTTTAAAAGGCTATGCTGTAATTGTGAAACAGTCCGTTTTTGTTAATCCTTTTTGGAAAGAAAGCAAAATTGCACATGTCTTCCACATGTGGGTCCCTTTGTTAAACTGTGAAATATTTAGGTTAGTTGGGAACGAAAATTTTTTGGAATATAGAATTGCTTTGCTCATCTCTAGTATCTTTCTATCCACTACCGTTTTTGGTGGTAGTCTCAAGTTGTTAAATCAGTGCTTTTTCATAAGAGTTTTACCCATTGCTGTGCTTGCATCTCCATATAATGCCTCTCTGGAAAAGAGACATACAAGCTAATCTCCTTTTCAAAAGGAAATGAAAATTTTCTCATATCAGGAATCAAGCAAGCTCTTTCCAGGTAACCCCCCTTTAATACAGCTACTGTATGCAAAAAACGTTTGCTTGGCTAAGGCCTCTTTCACACTTGCATTGCCTGAATCCGGCTGTATGTTCCGTTTCTCCGGATCCGCAAAAACGGAACAAAACGGAAGCACAGTAAATACCGGATCCGTTCTATCCGGTTTCATCTGGAAAACCCAATCCGGATCCGGTTTTCCATTGTTTAATATAACAGAGGAGTATAAAGGGCAATTTTACATACCTGTAGAATCAATATAACATGTAAATGTATACTTTTACAAACCAATGTCAAATTGTAAAGACAATATAATAAAAGAATATACAATGAAATGCTAATAGTACAGTGGGTATAAAATGAGTAAAAGGTCACTTACCCCTCAGAGCTTGCCAAGATGTTGCCAGAGCACATTCAGTTTGGATTTCAGGCTTTAATTCTTGTGTCACACTGGAGAAGACGCCTTCGAGCCAGACGCCGCCGTCACTTCTGGGTCCATCCTTTAACTTCTGAGCGTGTGAGAAGGGGTGCTTTTGAGGTTCTTTTTCCAGAACTGCAGAACTATCCTGAAAAGTTTTTTAATTACCTCCGGATGACCGTTTCCAGCTTTGACGACCTCCTGTGAAGAGTGTGTCATAGAATAGAGAGACAGGACACCAGGTACCGTCGAAGCATCAGTGCGGCAGAAAGATTAATGTTAACATTAAGGTAATTATAATATTTGTAATGTATAATGTTTTAGGGTTTTTCTTTTTTTGTATAAAAGTGTTGTGCATAAAGTTGATGATAATTTATTTTTGTTTTTCCTTTAGGTATCTTGCAACTGGAGAAACGTTCACGTCACTCCATTACCAGTTTCGTCTTGGAATATCTACAGTTTCCTGCATCATCCAAGATACATGCTCTGCTTTGTGGGATGTATTGCATGCAGAATTTATACCTCATCCTACTCGCCAGCAGTGGATAGAAATTTCGGAAAAATTTTGGGAAGTATGCCAGTTTCCTAACTGTCTCGGGGCAGTGGATGGGAAACATATTCAGATTATCAAGCCACATGGATCTGGATCAGAGTATTTTAATTACAAAAAATATTTTTCTATCATCTTAATGGCGATAGCAGATGCCAAGTACAAATTTGCTGCAATAGATGTTGGTGGTTATGGTCGAACCAATGACTCCATGATCTTTAAAAACTCTGACATGGGCAGAAGAGTCTATAATAATGACTTTGATTTTCCATCTCCGCAACCTCTACCAGGGTCAGATGGCAACCCCATGCCCTTTGTTTTGGTCAGAGATGAAGCGTTTCAAATGTGCACCAATTTAATAAAGCCGTACTGCAGTCGCGGACTGAGTAGGCAAAAGTGCATTTTTAATTACAGACTAACTTGGGCTCGCAGAATGGTGGAATGCGCTTTTGAGATACTAGTGTCAAAATGGAGAGTCTTTACTAAACCTATGCAACTAAAAATCGATACTGTGGATGAAGAAGTAAAGTTTGGGCAACCAGCGCTCAGACTATTTCTCTATATTTTTATAATTTATAAGGTTATGTTATGAGCGCTGGCCACGCCACATGACCAGATAGTTGCATAATTGAGCGCTGGTCACGCTCGGCCAGCGCTCATTATGCAAATTGTCTTTTGGAGGGTTTTTTAAACAGGCAGCCTGTTGCCAAAGGTTGCCTGTGATTGGTTCTACTTTGATCAGTGCTTGCGTGACCTTTGCTTTATTGGATTATTTTGGTATTTCGGATTTGGACTTGGACTTTGACTATTCTCTCGCTTGACCCCTGGTATTTGACGTTACCTCCTGTGTGTGACCCGGCTTGTTTACTATCTAGTATTGTGTTTGTACAGTCTGTGTTTGTCTCTCCCTGTGTTTTCCCCTTTCCCTCCCTGTGCACTTACATAGTTTAGGGACCGCCGCCAAGTTACGGTGTTGCCGCCTAGGGCTTCTACTGTAAGTAGGAAGGGAAAGTGGTGGGGTTCAGAACAGGGCTCACTATCCCTTGTTCCCTCCGTGACACTTACATTATTTCCTTTAAGTAATATTTGATGTGTTTCATTATAATGTTCTTTAGGATTAATTTGACATTTTTTGGTAGATTTGTTATTTCATAATATATTTATTTGTCTTTCTATTGTTAATAAATGTTGTTAAATAAATGTGATTAAATTTAAAGTATATATTATTTTGTTCATTTATTTACCTACATGTATGCACTATACTACATGTGTGTTTTGACATCATCTCACCGCACTGCAAGAGCGACCAAAAAGGTGGTCACTCACTCAGTGTGGACAGATTATGTCATTCATGTATGCACTACATGTGTGTTTTGACATCATCTCACCGCACTGGAAGAGCGACCAAAAAAGTGGTCACTCACCCAGCGTGGACAGATTATGTCATTCATGTATGCACTACATGTGTGTTTTGACATCATCTCACCGCACTGGAAGAGCGACAAAAAGAGTGGTTGCTCACCCAGCGTGGACAGATTATGTCATTCATGTATGCACTACATGTGTGTTTTGACATCATCTCACCGCACTGGAAGAGCAACCAAAAAAGTGGTCGCTCACCCAGCGTGGACAGATTATGTCATTCATGTATGCACTACATGTGTGTTTTGACATCATCTCACCGCACTGGAAGAGCGACCCAAAAAGTAGTCGCTCACCCAGTGTGGACAGATTATGTCATTCATGTATGCACTACACTACATGTGTGTTTTGACATCATCTCACCGCACTGGAAGAGCGATCAAAAAAGTGGTCGCTCACCCAGCGTGGACAGATTATGTCATTCATGTATGCACTACACTACATGTGTGTTTTGACATCATCTCACCGCACTGGAAGAGCGACCAAAAAAGTGGTCGCTCACCCAGCGTGGACAGATTATGTCTTTCATGTATGCACGACACTACATGTGTGTTTTGACATCATCTCACCGCACTGGAAGAGCGACCCAAAAAGTGGTCGCTCACCCAGTGTGGACAGATTATGTCTTTCATGTATGCACTACACTACATGTGTCTTTTGACATCATCTCACTGCACTTGAAGAGCGACCAAAACAGTGGTCGCTCACCCAGAGTGGACAGATTATGTCATTCATGTGCACTACACTACATGTTACAATTAACATACGAAAACACAAGAATTTTTAAATATATCTAACATTTATTGTAATAAAATATTTTAAAAACAATATCAAAAAATAAAAATAACGCTTAAAGGTCCCTGTAAATAGGGCGCGATGGAGTGGAGGTCTGTGGGGTGGAAGATGTCCCGCTAGGAGCCCCTCTGCCCTGTTGGCTTTCTGCCACTGTGGACTGAAAAAGACGCGTTGTGGCAGGTGCAACAGAGGGAGTATGAAGGGAATAGGATAGGGAAGGAGAAGGAGGTTCCCGAGTAGAAGGAGTAGTGAAAACAGTAGAAGACAAGAAAGGAGGAGGAGAAGAAATAGAAAAAGATTGAGTAAAGACCTCAGGGGTTTGGGAATGGGAAGGAGGTTGGACTGGGGGATGGGGAGGTTGGACTGGTGGTAGGGGAGGTTGGAATAGGGGATGAGGAGGCTGCAATGGAGGATAGGTGTGGGCTGGGAGATAGGAGTGGGATGGGGGATAGGAGTGGGATGGTGGATAGGGCTGGGAAGGGGGAAAGGTTGGGGGGCGGTGTTGCACCTGCCACAATGCGTAGTCCATCAGTCTTCTGGCTTCAAACAGCTGGTCAGGCGATAATCGTTCCATCACGGGGGCTAACGAGTTCAAATAGAGTTGAACCGGACTCATTTGCAACGTCAACACCGCCCCCTCCTGAAGACGTCGCAAACTATCCTCCAAACCGCCAACTCTATTTGTGAATCCCATCAAGGACTCGTAAATGAGCCTTGTGAGATACTCGTAGTCCGCCTGACGGCTCCTACCTGCCCACTGGCGACCCATGATGGCCTCAAAAAGTGGTGTTAATTGGGCCCATCGATGCGTTGCCAGGGGGCGTAGGTAGGGGAACACTAGTGTCCTGACCAGTTGTTTGAACAGGACGAGAGGGGCCCGCGGTGGCTGGTTCTTCAGGGACCATGAAATAGTATTTCTTACCTTCGCAGCTCTAGGGTTCTATGTAGGAACCCCAAGGCGGAGTAATACCTATACTCCCACCTTGAGGTTGCCCCTGAACCACTCGGGGCCTGAAGTTCCTCACTGTAATCTTTCTTATAGCGGTCCCTGATCGACTGCCACCGCACTACGATACTTGTTCCTGTAAAAAAACAAAAAAAAAAAAAAATGGAAAAAAATTAAATAAAAAAAAAAATTGTTCACTCCAATCATTGTTTTACCAAATAAAAATGGTTTACAATTATATTGATGTGGCCACTACAGCAATGTAAAGACATTAGCTCATGTACTATTGGTGGCAGGTACGTTTAAAAACCAAATAAAAAAGTAAACCATTTTTCAAGTAATAAACACATAAAATTATTCACATTAAAATTGAATACTTACGGCACTGGTCCTGTTGCCTCTCCGTGAGGTCCTCCCAATTGGGAACCATGGCTTGGCATATCTCACACCAGAGGAGCCGGGTATGTGCATGATCTGCATGGCGTCGGTCGGTGTGGTCCCATAACGGTGGGCGCACCTCCACCATCTGGATGAGGAGGTCATTGTCGATATATATACCGATGTCCTCCTCACCCCCGGTGGTGGAGACTCTGGAACCCTGAAAAAACAAAAAATAAACTAAAAAAACATTAGAGTGATATGTTGTATGTATTGTCACATTTAGTAAACTCAAAAATGCCAAGAACTTACACGACCCCGACCGCCGCGTGCAACACCCCGACTTCCTCTGGTGGAGCCACGAGGACCTCTTTGTGAGGCAACAGGACGAGATGGCTGTAAACAAAGGAAAAACATTTTTAATTACAATAACATTTCAGTTTGTGTGAGAAAAAAACAAAAAAAAAATAAAATTACCTCTTCCTGTCCTCCACACCTACTTTCCTCCACTCCTCTATTCTCCTGGCCGGGACACACCTCCTCAGATGATGACTGTATAGAATAAATAAATAAAAAAAATATATATTATACATATTTAATATATCACAACTCTGATAACAGCAGTGATAAAATTTGACATACCGTAACATCATCTCTACATCTTTGGCGAGGAGGGCTCCCGGCGTCGCTTGGTGAAGAAACGTCTGTAATTAAAAACAGAAACAATTAAGTATTTTAAGTGGACAGCCTCTCAAACGCACCCATTTGAATAGTACTTACTTTGCATGTTAAAATTATTTAAAAAACAAAATTTAAATTTTTCTGTTAAAAAACAAACAGGCCGAAGGGAAAACAAACTGGCCGAGGGAGATCCTCCTTTGGCAGCACCGTGTATTTTTGTGTCTGAAAAAAAAAAAATGAAAATAGAAAAGTTATTAAAAAATGAAGATTGACAATAACATTCCAAGCATCAACCATTTTATTAACCCAACATGGTGCCAATTACCATTAGGTGCAACGTGTGTGTGTAATATATATATATATATATATATACGCCTATATATATATATATATATATATATATATATCTATATATATATATACGCCTCTATACATATGTACTGTACTACTACTGCTATGTATGTTGGTATATACACACACATACACACACTTAAAAACACTGCCACCAATACACCCATTTATTACAGTATGTTAGGAGTTGTAGTACAATACTACTCCTAAACACCCCCTATAGGTATATTGGTGGCAGTGGTTGAGTGTGTGTTTGCGTATATATGTATATACACACTGCTATATCCCATATAAATAACAGTTGAAGGATGTTAGGAGTAGTAGTACCTATGCTTGAGTACTCCTACCATCCCTTTTTAATATAAATATATACATATGTAGTCTAATCATATTAATGTTATTAAAAGGGGATGTTAGGAGTATAACTGCATAGGTACTATTACTCCTAACATCATTCGACTATTATTTTAATAGGATATAGTGGTGTATGTATATATATATATATATATATATATATATATATATATATATATATACACAAATATATATATATATATATATATACACACATATACACATACATACACACACTACTATACCCTATATAAATAATAGTTGAAGGATGTTAGGAGTACTATGGTATAGGTACTACTACTCCTAACATCCCTTTTTAATATAAATATATAAACATTTGTAATCATATAATGTTATCAAGAGGGGTCTTTAAGAGTAATACTGCATAGGAACTACTACTCCTAACATCCTTCTACTATTATTTAAATAGGATATAGTGGTGTGTGTCTGTATATATATATATATATATATATATATATATATATATAGACACACTACTATATCATATATAAATAATAGTAGAAGGATGTTAGGAGTAGTAGTACCTATGCAGTAGTACTCCTAATATCCCCTCTTAATAACATTATATGATTACACTACATTTTTATATATTTATATTAAAAAGGGGATGTTAGTAGTAATATTGCATAGGTACTACTACTACTAACATCCTTCAACTAGAATTTATATAGGATATAGTAGTGTGTGTGTGTAATATATATATATATATATAAATATATTTATTTGTTGAAGGATGTCAGGAAAAGTAGTACTTAAGTACTACTACTCCCAACATCCCTTATTACATTCATTAAAATAAAAATTATATATATACATTGGAATTCAATGCCGGAAAAAATAAACGCATTTGAGTAACAAAATATTTGAAAATTAAAAACACGTTAAAAAATTTGTGTACTGTATTGTATATATACCAGTGAGTGCCAATAATGAAAACCGTGTAGAAGGACAACGGGGAGCGTGCGTAGTGTGCTGCAGCAATTTTCTTTCATGCTAGGCCACGCCTCTAACTCCACCAAAACAAGTGAAGGTATTTTCAGATACGTGCCCCTTCCCAGTAATTTGCCTTAGGCTACTTTCACATATGTGGTGGTGATCCTGCAGGCTTTTCTGCAGTATTTGTCCTGCCAATTCCATGCGTTCTTGCCGTACAGCGGACGGATCACCGCCATCCCCCATTATTGTTAATGGGGCTGGCCGTTCTCCCGTTTGTGTGAGGCAAATGCACTAGTGTGAAAGAAAGTACCCTTAGATATATGCCCCTTCATAGTTAGCGCTTCTTCCTCCTACACACTGACTCACAGACGTGCTCATGCTACAGCTAATGTGAGTGGGCGATATCAAAAGTATTCCCATCGCACCGTGTTAACGATATTAAGAAATCTATTACAATAACGATATCTATCGCGATAAATACCTATTTAGAAGAAAAATATGGATATGGCCATCCTCTCACCCATAATATCTTCATAGTAGTATACAGTGTTAGTATTAAAAACGGTCATCATAACTATTGTGTACGGATTTATGTTATGGAGCAACGTCAACGATGGCATCACCACAGTCACCGCCGGCGTCATGCCCGGACTGCTAGTAAGTGTAAACATATTTAATTTATTTTTAATCCAGGCTACGGGGGAGTGCATCTGCAGTGATATAAGATCAATAGTAGAGTTGAGCGAATCCGAAAAGATTTGGGGATTCGGTATTCGGCCTGAATTTTCCGCGGGATTCGTGGGTTCGAGCCGAATCACGAATCCCATTGGCCCTTCCCAGCCTAATGGTACCAGCCTGCAGCCGCCCCAGAGCCAGACCCTCAATTTAGAAGGTCCGGTCCTGCGGGTACCCGGCTCTTCCAGGCACCCCTGGTGGCGGTGGGTGCCGAGGTAATAGATGTTGGGGTTAGTGCTGGCCTGCCATACCGGCAAGCACTAAGCCCAGTATTAGTAATCAGGGCCGTCTGTAGATAGCCATAATTACTAAAACTGTAGTATTGTAAAAAAAAATACACACACACAAAAATAAAACATTTTATTGAAGTAAACACTCCCCCAGACCCCTGTTTGACCATTTTATTAAAAAAAAAAAAAAAAAAAAAAAAAGCTGGTCCGACGTAGTCCACTGAATCTGATGTAGTCCTCTGCATTCACGACCCTGAAAAATAGAAAACAAACACACAAACACAGACCACTTACCTCTTCCTGCACTGGGATAATACACTGTAAGGCTATGGAACTAAAGCCGAACTGGTGGTCAGCAAATGCGGCGTACCAGACACGCTTTGCGCAAGCCGTCGCGCTCTGAACACCCTTGAGGGCCGGGGTACTCTTCACCCGCTTCCAGCAGGAAGGGGGGCTTATGCAGAGCCCTTCCCAGGTGCCAGTAGCGAGGCGGCTGGTGGCTGGGCACACCGACCACGGTTGGGGCAAAAACTACCAGAGGGTACTGGGAGATAAATGCAGTGTAATGGTTAGAG
>ONZH01005778.1:0-116082 GCA_900303285.1 Rhinella marina | reverse complement strand
AGGGGAGAAGACGTGCTCTCCTGCGAGATCCAAATTCAAGTCCGTGGAAAAGTGAAGTTGAAAGGGTAGGCCAAGAATGGAACTTTGGTTTTTTTTTCTTCCTGGAAGTCTGCCGAACATTGATTCAGCACTTCACTCTTCAAGCAGAATGGAATACAACAGGGAAAGCCTTGGGCTGATTTCGAGTTGGGAAAACACCCTCCAGGCCAGCAAAAAGGAAGAAACAATTGCAAAGACATACATAGGCTTTTCTATTTACAAGGCCATTTTATGTGACTCTTAAAGCGGTTTCATGATGGTTCCTCAAAGTGAACGTTGACAGCAATGAAGCAGTATCAACAGGAAAAGATTTCAAAGTTGGCCCTTCTAAACGAGTAAGCAAATAAAGATGCGCTTTTCCCTGACCGGGAATCGAACCCGGGCCGCGGCGGTGAGAGCGCCGAATCCTAGCCACTAGACCACCAGGGAAGGGTTGTTACAATTCATGGCTGAGAAGAGAAGCAAATGGAATGTCTGACTGCCATCAGCTAAAAGCCGTCACCCTCTAAGCGGTTCGGAAAAAGGATAACATTTTTCCTGAAAATCCTTCACCAAGGCTTAAAATCGAGTACAAGCTGCAGGAACTAAGGTAAGGTTGGTACGGATGTGCCAGAAGTCCATCACTTTGTTGAAATGTACAGCGTAATGCCGAGGAGCAGTTAAAGATGTAAAAAGCTTAAGAGTCTGAGAAAATTCCAAGCAAGGTTTCTCTGAATGGGATTTCTAACCTGGGCCATGGCAGTGAGAGTGTTGGTTACTAGCCACTAGACCGCCAGGGGAGAAGACGTGCTCTCCTGCGAGATCCAAATTCAAGTCCGTGGAAAAGTGAAGTTGAAAGGGTAGGCCAAGAATGGAACTTTGTGTTTTTTTTCTTCCTGGAAGTCTGCCGAACATTGATTCAGCACTTCACTCTTCAAGCAGAATGGAATACAACAGGGAAAGCCTTGGGCTGATTTCGAGTTGGGAAAACACCCTCCAGGCCAGCAAAAAGGAAGAAACAATTGCAAAGACATACATAGGCTTTTCTATTTACAAGGCCATTTTATGTGACTCTTACAGCGGTTTCATGATGGTTCCTCAAAGTGAACGTTGACAGCAATGAAGCAGTATCAACAGGAGAAGATTTCAAAGTTGGCCCTTCTAAACAAGTAAGCAAATAAAGATGCGCTCTTCCCTGACCGGGAATCGAACCCGGGCCGCGGCGGTGAGAGCGCCGAATCCTAGCCACTAGCAAAAAGGAAGAAACAATTGCAAAGACATACATAGGCTTTTCTATTTACAAGGCCATTTTATGTGACTCTTACAGCGGTTTCATGATGGTTCCTCAAAGTGAACGTTGACAGCAATGAAGCAGTTTCAACCGCTGTCCAGTCACCACAAACCACAATCCGTATTTTCTGTCCATGTGAGCCATACTGTACGTCACGTAATTAAAAAAGGTCTTTTGCTCTCACTGATACAGCTACATTAGAAAAATCTCTGTGCGACATTTGTCTGGGATGCACTTAAGCAGACCAAGTCTGCCTAATCTAATAGTTTCAGTGTGGAAGAAGTGTGTAAAGAGGTGTCGGAAGATGAGGAGACACGGTTGTCAGACAGTGATGAAGTAGTTGTCAGGGCAGGAAGTCCGAGGGGTAGCAGACTGAGGAATCGGAGGATGACGAGGTGACTGACCCAAGCTGGGTTGATAAGCCGAGTGAAGACAGTGCTTCTGAGGCGGAGGCGAGTGCTGCACCAGAACAGGTTGGAAGAGGCAGTGGTGTGGCCAGAGGGAGAAGCAGGGCCAGAGGTGGTGTATCAGCAGCAACTGTTTCACGTAGTGAAGCTCCCGTGGCGAGACCTAGATGTTCGCAAGTCTGGAGGTTTTTTAAAGAAATTGAGTAAGACCAACGGACTGTGGTGTGCAACCTGTGCCACACCAGGATCAGCAGGGGTGCCACCACTACTAGCCTAACCACCACCAGCATGCGCAGGCATATGAATGCTAAACACCCCACTCAATGGAACCAAGGCCGTTCTCCTCCTGAGGGTCACAGCACTGCTCCTTCCCCTGTGTCACTCGCTGCCTCTGCTAGTCAACCCCCTGCCCAGGACAACGGCACGAGTGACTTCCGCCGGAAAACCACACCTTCACCTCCACAGTGTCCACCAATGTTTCCCTGCGCAGCGTTCAGCTGTCTTTACAGCAGACGCTGGAGCGCAAGAGGAAATACAGTTCCACCCACATGCCCAAGCCCTTAACGTCCACCTCTCCAAATTGCTGAGCCTGGAGATGCTGCCCTATAGGCTGGTAGAGACCGAGGCCTTTCGCAATCTCATGGCGGTGGCTGCCCCTCGGTATTCGGTCCCCAGCCGCCACTATTTTTCCCGATGTGCCGTCCCATCCCTACACCAGCACGTGTCACAGAACATCATCCGTGCCCTGACCAACACTGTTTCTGAGAAGGTTCACTTAACCACGGACATGTGGACAAGTGCTGCCGGGCAGGGACACTATATCTCCCTGACGGCACATTGGGTTAACTTGGTGGAGGCTGGGACAGAGTCTGACCCTGGGGCCGCTCATGTACTGCCCACACTGAGAATTGCGGGGCCTACCTCGGTCACGGTCTCTCAGACGTACTATGCCTCCTCCTCCGACCCCCCCTCCTCCTCCGAATTACCATCCATGGGCACGGCGCCTTCAGTCGGTAGCTCTAGGCGCAGCAACAGTGCCGTGGGTAAGCGCCAGCAGGCAGTGCTCAAACTGCTGAGCTTAGGTGACAAAAGGCACACCGCCCAAGAGCTGTTACAGGGCATCACGGCGCAGACCGATCTGTGGCTGGCACCGCTGAACCTAAAGCCAGGCATGGTTGTGTGTGACAAGGGACTTAACCTGGTGGCGGCTCTGCAACTCGGCAGACTGACACATGTGCCATGCCTGGCCCACGTGTTTAATCTCATAGTTCAGCGGTTCCTCAAGACATACCCCAATCTGTCTGATTTGCTTACCAAGGTGCGCCGCATCTGTGCGCATTTCCGCAAGTCGACTACAGATGCTGCCACTCTCAGGGCAGCGCAGCGCCGCCTACAACTGCCCGCTCACCGACTGTTGTGCGACATGCCCACAAGATGGAATTCGACATTAAACATGTTATCCAGAGTTTACCAGCAGCGCAGAGCGATTGTAGACTGCCAGATGTCAACTTCCACCAGAACTGGTAGTCAGGTCACTCAGATTCCTCAAGTCTACAATGAGGAGTGGACGTGGATGTCTGATATCTGCCAGGTGTTGAGCAACTTTGAGGAGTCAACACAGATGGTCAGCGGCAATGCCGCCATTATCAGCCTCACCATCCCGCTGCTTTGCCTGTTGAAAAACTCACTGCTCGCATGAAGTCGGAAGCTTTGCGCTTGTCACAAGAGACGGTGGAGGAAGATACATCGCTTGATAGCCAGAGCACCCTCCAGTCTGTTTCTCAGCGCGTATCGGAGGAGGGGGATGAGGAGGAAGAGGAGGAGAATGTCGGCGAGACAGAAGAGGGTACCAATGCTCAGTCCTTCTTAACTTTTGAGCGTGTATGGGCTGAAGAGGAGGAGGAGGAGGAGGAGGAAGAAATGGAGAATCAGGCCAGTGAGGAGAGGGAATTCTTGCAGGTTGGGACTCTGGCGCACATGGCAGACTTCATGTTAGGCTGCCTATCTCGTGACCCTCGCGTTAGAAGCATTTTTTTCAAACACCGATTACTGGGTGTTCACTCTCCTGGACCCACGATACAAGCAGAACCTTTCCACTCTCATCCCTGTAGAGGAAAGGAGTATGAGAGTGAATCAATATCAACAGGCCCTGGTGCACAAGCTGAAACAATCCTTCCCATCTGATGCCGCTAGCAGCAGAGGGCGTGGTTCTGTGGGCCAAGTAGCGGGGGAGAGGAGGCGAGCAGGCAGCTTGTCCAGCACTGGCAGGGGAACGCTCTTCAAGGCCTTTGCCAGTTTTATGTCACCCCAGCAAGACACCTTCACCTGTCCCCAGTCTAGGCAGAGTAGGGGTGAGAAAGAAAGATGGTGAGGGAGTACCTAGCTGACCATACCAACGTCCGGACCGATCACTCTGCTCCATACAACTACTACTGGGTTTCAAAGCTGGACACGTGGCCTGAACTGGCGCTGTACGCCTTGGAGGTGCTGGCCTGCCCTGCCGCTAGCGTGCTGTCAGAGCGGGTATTCAGTGCAGCTGGTGGCGTCATCAGCGATAAGCGTACACGCCTGTCAACTGACAGCGCTGACAGGCTGACGCTTATTAAAATGAACAAAGCCTGGATTTCACCGGAATTCAAATCTCCTCCAGGGGAAAGCAGCTAAAGATTAACATTACTTATGTATCCGATTCCTCTTCTCTACTCCTCCTCCTCCTCGTCTTTGCCTAACGCTGACCCATAAAACGCAATTTTTTAGAGGTCCAACTGGCACTATTTTACCACAATTTTTCAGGAGGGCCACCTACAGGCCCTTTCTCCAAACAATATTTCCAGAGAGCCCCCTACAGGCCCTCTCTCTAAACAATTTTTCCGGAGGGCCACCTACAGGCCCTCTCTCTAAACAATTTTTCCGGAGGGCCACCTACAGGCCCTCTCTCTAAACAATTTTTCCGGAGGGCCACCTACAGGCCCTCTCTCCAAACAATTTTTCCGCAGTGTCAAAATTTTTTTTGCTGAGGGTCGACTTTATGTACTCCGAAAAGAACAAATTTTTTGGAGGCTCAACAAAAGCCATTTCACTGCATTCTCAGTCGGACAAAGTCATTGGTGGTGTAACCGCCATGCTGTGTCAGGCTAAATTTTTGGGTGCTTCACCAGCTACCGCATACTAACTCAGTCACTCTGTTGTCACCGCCACCATACAGGGCCACGAAAAATGTTCATGTGGTTCGCCTGCTCCCGCAGTGTCACTCGGTCGCTCTGTTGTCACCGCCATGCTGCGTCAGGCTAAATTTTTGGGTGGCTCACCTGCTACCTCATCTAACTTGGTCACTTGTTGGTGTCACCACCATAATGTGTCAGGCTTATGCCTGCATCGTGTGGCTGGGGATAGGAGAGCAGTGCCAGCATGGGCATGGGTGATGGACCTTCGTTGCACCTAGTTGGGTGCTTCCCTAACATGTGATGGGCATGTGCCTCGCCTTTCTTGGTCTGGGTGAGCACAATTGCCATGAGGGTAACCACCAGGCTGTTGCAGGAGAATTTGGGGTAATGGTGAGATTAGGCAGCCTCAGAGGCATCCATGCATTCTGCCTCTGCTGTTTCCTGTCCATTTCCGTGGTGTTTCCATCATTTTCTGAGGTTTCCAGGTTTTTACCCAGCCTTCCCTAGGCAGAGCCTTGTCCCCTGCAAAAATGCTTGAGTCTCCCATTGACTTCAATGGGGTTCGTAACTCGAAAGGAGTACCCGAGCATCGGGAAAAGATTGTCTCGAATAACGAGCACCCGAGCATTTTAGTGCTTGCTCATCTCTAGTTAGGACCAAAACACTCTGGTTATTAAGGGGTTAACCCCTTTAGTACCAAGCCACCTTTCACCTTAAATCCCAAGCAGATTTTTTCAAATCTGATGTGTCAATTTTTGTGGAAATAACTTTGGAAAGATTTTTCTTATGCAAGCCATTCTGAGACTGTTTTCTCATGACACATTGTACTTCTAGACACTGTGGCCTGAAGGGACCTCATTGACTTCTAATGGAGAGTTTTCTCCATGCTCTGTGACCTGTTCAGGTCATTGTACAAGGAAAGAATAGATAAACTGTGATAGACACCTACTGTGAAAGGTGGATCCTGTCTTACCTATACACAGAGGTGATATCTCGTTATCATTACAGGCAGGTTTAGAATGGCATATAACTGCAGTACAGACCAAGAAGTGGCGCCTATTATCAGTGGCCACAGCGAAAACTGGAGTTTATGGTCTATAAATATAGAAATTTTAAATTATATTAAAAAATTATTTAAAACTGAATTACGGTAATTTCCTTTTCATGAATCCTCCACGACGGCATTACCATGAGAGAGGACCCGACCAGGAAGGGACAGGAAGGATAAATTTGACCCTCCTCAAGCCATCCATCAGTGTCTTACTGGACTGACAGCCTAGAGAGTCTTTTCTCAATCATACAATACATGCATACCATATCTTAACTCGAACTGAAATTATATACTTTTTTTCAGTAATTCAGTTTTTCCCTTTCATCCTCCACGACAGCATTACCATGAGATATAACAGAGAATTCTAAGACTAGGGAGGGACAACAGCTTGCAGCAATTTTCTACTAAAAGCTACATCATGGCTCGCAATGGTATCGATTCTGTAATGCTTTGCGAAAGTATGAGGACTAGACCAAGTAGCTGCTTTACAGATCTGCTTGACTGATGCATCTGCCCTTTCCGCCCATGAGGTAGATACTGCGCGGGTAGAGTGGGCTCTAAGGGAACTAGGCGGAGTTTTATGCAGGACCTGGTAGGCTTCTGAAATTGCCGCCTTTACCCATCTCGCTAAGGAGCCTTTAGATATTTTCAACCCCTTGTTCACACCCCCATACTGGATAAACAGGAAGTCTGACCTACGGAAGAGTTTGGTCGTTTCAATGTAAAAAAGAACAGCCCTCCTAACATCCAATGTGTGGAATTTTGATTCTCTTTCCGATCTCGGGTTGTCACAGAAGGAAGGCAAGACAATATCCTCCTGTCTGTGAAAGGCCGAGACCACCTTGGGCAGAAAAGAAGTGTCAAGCCTGAACGTCACTCTGTCCGGAAAGATTCTTAAAAAGGGTTCTTTAATTTTTAAAGCCTGGATCTCACCGATCCGTCTTGCCGTGGTTATTGCTACCAGGAATGCCGTTTTTATGGACAACAATCTCAACGAGGCACCCTCAAGGGGCTCAAAGGGGCTTTCAGTTAGGCCTGACAAAACGATGTTTAGATCCCAAGGAGGGATAATGGGTCTGAGCGTAGGCTTTAACCGATCGGCGCCTTTCAAGAATCTTATTACCCAAGGATGTTCTGCAATCTTGGTGTCAAAAACAGTACTTAATGCAGAAACATGCACTCGAAGAGTATTTGGGCGTAATCCCTTATCAAGACCTTGTTGCAGGAATTTTAACACGGACTGAATGGAAAAACATTAGTAGATATGTTCGATTCTTTACCCCAGGTGCAAAACCTACTCCAAATCTTGGAGTAAATTTTTGAGGTTACGGATTTTCTACTGGCTGACATAGTGTTAATGACTGCATCAGAAAGACCCGTGGACAAAAGCGTTAACCTCTCAGATTCCAAGCAGCCAAGTGTAACCTTTCCACCTGGGGATGGAGAATCGGACCTTGAGTTAGAAGGTCTGCACACCATGGAAGGACCTGGGGACCCTGGATTGACAATAGCTTTAGTAATGGGAACCAAGCCTTCCCGGGCCAAAGAGGCACAATCAAGATTACATGGGCCCTTTCCTGTCTGATTTTTTTTCAGGACTTTTGGAATTAACTATAATGGGGGAAAAGCGTACCCCAGATGAAAATTCCACTTTTGGGCAAGTGCATCTATGCCTGAGTTTCCGTATCCTGGGTGTAGAGAGAAGAAACTCTGACATTTCTTGTTCTTTCCCGAGGCGAAGAGGTCTATGCTTGGGACACCCCATTTGTCTACTATGCGAAGAAAGACTTCTGTTTTTAAGCACCATTCCACCGAATTTAATTGGAACCTGCTTAAAAAAATCTGCCTCTGTTTAAATTCCCTTTGAGATGAACCGCCGACAGGGAACGTAAATTCTGTTCTGCCCAAGAGAAAATTTGACTCGATACCAGATTTAGACTTTCGCTTCTGGTTCCTCCCTGATGATTTAGGTACGCTACTACTGTAGTGTTGTCTGATCTTATCTGAAGATCCTTTTTGAGTAATTTTTGGCTGAATGCAGAGATTGCCTCCCACACTGCCTGAAGTTCTCTCAGGATGGAGGACCCTAAGGACTGATCTGTCGTCCAACGACCCTGGGAATAGAGAAGAGAGCAATGCGCTCCCCATCCCCACGAACTTGCGTCTGTCGTGATTACCAACAGATCTTTGCGATTCCAAGGAACCCCTTTCTGCAGATTTCCCTTTTGTAGTCACCACTGAAAGGGCGATCCTTATCACATGAGGAATAATTAATTTGTTTTCCAGACAAGCTAGATCCCTGTTCCAACTTTCCAGAATCCAAGATTGGAGGGCACGTGTATGAAACTGGGCCCATCTCACTGCCGGAATACAGGCAGTGAGGGAAGCCAGGAGTTTCATGGCCTCCCGAACTGAACAGCACGGAAGGTCGAGAAACTGACAAACCTTCTCCTGAATCAGATCTACCTTTTGGGGAGGTAAAAAGGTTTTTTGTTTTGTCGAGTCCAAAAGGGAGCCCAAAATACCAGACGCTGGGAGGGAACTGGACTTGATTTTTCCCAGTTCACTATCCAACCGAGCCGATATAGGCCTTGGCATGTTTTGAACAGGTTAGACTCCAGATTTTCCGAAGAGCTTCCCACTATAAGAAGGTCGTCCAAATATGGTACAATTATAATGTTCGACCTTCGCAAGTGGGCCACTACTTCTTTCATTACTTTCGTAAATATTCTTGGAACTGACGTAAGCCCGAAGGGTAGAACCTGAAACTGAAAATGTTTTAGGGAACCCTTGACATATACCGCTAGACAAAGAAATTTTTGATCGTTCTGGCAGACTGGGATGTGAAAGTAGGCGTCTTAAATCTAAGGATGCCAGAAAGTCCCCCTCTTTTAGGAGATTTATGGTAGACTTTAACGTCTCCATTTTGAATTTTTTCGTAAAGAATAAACCTGTTTAGATATTTTAGGTTTATGATCAAACAGTATTTCCCGCTGGGTTTTTTTTTACCAAGAAAACCGTTGAATAAAAACCTGTTTTTTCCTGATTTTGTGGTACTGAAACAATGGCGTTTGATTTTAAAAGATCTAGTATTCCTTCTTCCAGATTTTGTTGAAGAAGGGGAGACCTCTGGATAGGAGTAATCCTGAACATTCCTGCAGGAGGAGGAAGTCTGAATTTTATTTTGAAACCTGAACTTATGGTGTCTAGAACCCAAGAGTTTGTGGAAATTTTGTTCCATTCCTCCTGAAAAAATGACAGTCTTCCTCCTACCTGAAATATGGCGTCATTGTTTTGAGGCCTCAGCATTCTTGGGGGTAAACAAACCCTTTTCCTCTGCCCCCTTTTTGAAATTTTCCTTTTTCAGTTGTTTTGGCAGGGGGAAAAACACCTTTCTTTGATCTCCGAAAGGGATATTTCCTTTTTCCGAAAACCTTCGGGAAACATTTCTTTGAATCCGCCGCCTTTTCTAGTATCTTCTCAAGGTCTTCTCCAAACAGAAGATTACCATGAAAAGGCAATCCACATAATTTAATTTTAGAAGTAACATCTCCTGTCCAGGATTTGAGCCATAAGGCTCTTCTAGCAGCTACAGAGAGCCCAGTAGTCCTAGCTGCCATCCTTACTGACTCCGCAGTGGCATCGGATAAAAAATCCACTGCCTTAATCAATAAAGGAAAGGAATCCTTAATGGTATCAAATGGAGTATTTTCCTTTAGTAAGGCCTCTAACTGCTTAAGTCAGATTTTTAAAGAGCGAGCAACCGACGTAGCTGCTAAATTTGGTTTAAAGAGTGCCGAGGCAGCCTCCCACGATTTTTTTTAAACATGCATCAACCTTCTTATCCATTGCATCTTTTAAGGAGCCCGTGTCTTCAAAGGGTAAAGAGTTGGCGCTTTTCACTAGCTTGGCCAAGGGAACATCAACCTTGGGCAAACTAATTAAAGACTCAACATCCTCATCATTAAAGGGGAGTCTACGCCTAATGGTTCTAGGGATAAACAGCTTGCGATCAGGGACCTTCCACTCTCGCTTAATCAATGCATGCATATTCTTGTGTACCGGAAAAACGCGTTTTTTTACGCTGCTCTAATCCACTATACATTTCGTCTTGTACAGTTCTTTGGACTTTCTCATCAGACAGATTCATGGTAGCCCTTACTGCTTTAATTCTTTCGTGTCTTCAGAGGAAAAAAAGAAATCTTTTAAATTCTGCATCTGACCCGGAGGAATCATCCGAGTCCTGACTAACGTTATCTGAGTCAGAATCAGAATCCAAAGAAGACACATCAGAATCAATGCCCCTAGCCTCCCTACGCACAGAATAAGAGGGGCTGGGACCAGTATGGGGAAGTTCAGAAAAGGCTGCCTGCATTTCTTGTTTTATAACGTCCTTAATTTCATTCCTGATTGAGGGAACTAGATCTTTCGCTAAATTGTCCGTACATTTTTTACACATTTTTTTAGTACTGGACTCAGAAAGTTTTACACTACAAAACACGCATTTCCTAGCTTTAGGAGCGGATTTTGTCTTTTGCGCACTCTCTTTCTCACACTACAGAGTGGAAAGAAAAAATATTGATGAGAACATATGGTAAGTAGGTTTGTTCAGACAAATTACCATCCTGAAACACTTGAAATGGGAGAACTTACTGCACCCTGGCTCACAGAGACCTCCATGGCACCAGCTTGCTCACTCATAACTCAGAGCAACAATGCCTTGCAAAAGCCCCCCTTTTTATACTCTTACCATCAGACCTCAGATCAGAGGGCAACCTCCACCTTGATCCTGCACCCATTAGCACTCCAAACGCGATGCATTCCACCCTGGAACGCACAGGCCACTTCCGGTTCGTATACTTCCGGTTCCGGCCGAGGTGGAACGCACGCCCAGAGACGCGCAGTGCCGAGCCGCGGCCAGAGCCGAACATATCGGATGGCCGCGTGGAACATACAGGGGCCGGAGGGACTCCGTGTCTGGCCCCCCGCACATTTCGACTCCCTGGAGGGCGCACCAATGGAGGAAGAAGCCCACAGCCTGCCCGAGGCAAACCAGCTGCAGAGGACGCCAGGTACCCAACTAGGGATAGGCAGTCCAGCTTCCATGTGGGTTCCATAAGTCAGGGACCGCATGGTTTATCTCCATCATGGCATTACCCTGAGAAAAATTTTTTAAAAAGTATCCAAAAAAGAAAAAGACCTGTCTCCCACCTGGAAGGGACATGAAGACACTGATGGATGGCTGGGTCAAATTTATCCTTCCTGTCCCTTCCTGGTCGGAGGCGGGTCCTCTCTCATGGTAATGCCGTCGTGGAGGATGAAAGGGAAAAAATATATTAAAACAAAAACGTCATTTAAACATTAGCTCATTTTCTGATGGTACATTCCCTTTAAAGGCTATGTACACCTTTGAAGTTTGTTTTTTATGATTGCATTTATTTTTGGCTAAAAAGCATATTTTCCATTGTCCGTTATTAAAAATATTGAGCAGTTCAGTCACATAGGGTTAACTTTTTTTCTAACTGTGTGACTGGTACTTTCACTTGTTACCTAATAGCCCTCATCTCTACTCTAACTACTGAGAGGTCATAAGCACTTATTTAAGCCACATTTTTTTATCAGTAAGGTAAGGACGGCTTTAATGAGTGTTTATAAAGTCAGAGATCAGGAGCCCATCTGCTCTTCAGATGACGGAAATTACAAAAAATCCACAGGCATCTAGTAGAGCATGTCAGCTCTGTACAGAAAAAAGGATTCCACATTGTTAAAAAAGACCAATTAAAAAAGTGTTTAGGTCAAATAAGTACAATGCAATAATAGAAAAAAAATTGCCTCCAAAGGAGTATATAGCCTTTAAGTCTCCACACAGCACCATGCCCAACAGCGGATTCTAGCCTAAAAATTTAAAAACCAACAGAGTTGAGCGAACATTCTCGTAACGAGCACTGTACTGCTCGGATCCCCTGCACTCGCATGGGCGCAGGCATCCGGATCCGTCGGGTGAGGAGGACGGATCCGGATGGCTGCGCCCACGCAAGCGCAGGGGATCCGAGCAGTACAGTTCTCGTTACGAGAACGTTCGCTCAACTCTAACCAACATCCTTGAAAAAGACTGCCTTTATGAAGACTCAGCAACAAAACGGTAAGACAGGAAATGCATAGTTCTAAACTTGCTGCATCATGCAGTATGGATGCAGCCACAGAGCCGTAACTGGTAAGCCATCCTCATCCAGCGTTTCCAAGATCCGAAGAGGTCGGCATATAAGCCAATGTTAATACTGCAGGCTCTATTAGGAGCTGAAACAGTGTCGCTTGTGCTTTGTTGCTATGGGTGTATTAGAAATAATGACTATATACAAAAGACATAGTAATGTAATAGTAAAAATTAATTTATTGTCTACACAAAGTTTCTACAAAAGAAGTTGAGCATATTTACAATCCACATACAAATATGTACAAGTTTAGAAAACAGTCACGTTACATTGTGTTGTATACATAAAACGTCATTCTACAACCCGCATTGTAAAACCTAACAGGCAGGACTGTGGAGGCCATTTTGTTAGCAAGGACACTTTGCTTGAAATGCTGATTTCGACTTCAGAGAAGCGAGACGCAATCCTTAGGCCCCTTGCAGACGAGCGTGTGTCACGCTGCGAGTCTGCAACGCAGCTCCCGGCCTGACCTCCCAGCACTGATGGGGGTCACACAGCATTATATTGATTTATAATGCTAAGTAACCCTTACAGTTCAGGAATGTATTGGATAACACTAACGACATTATGTCAGTGTCATCTAATACATTCCAGAACTGTAAGGGTTACATGGCATCATTTGCAGCGTGACACATGATAGTCTGCAAGGGGACTTACTGCGGACATGGCCATATGTGAGCAAAATGAAGACTGCAGCAGAAATAGAGACAACGTTAAGACATGAGACAAATGCACCATTAACTACGGGCAACTATGAAATCCTGCAGGATTGCAGGTGTAGAGCAAACTGCACTTACTAAATGGCATTACATGACTGTCAGCTTCAGTGTGAATTTCTGCTCTTAAAATATCTTACGTTTTACTTTAAAGTAAGGGAGTCTGGTTTCAAGGGCAAGGCTAAATGAGTGCAGGAATCTAGCCCTGTCAATCAAGGAGGGGCTGGCAGAGGAAGCAGGTGGAAGTAGGGTGCACAGAGTGGATTGGGCAGTAGTTAAAGGGGTTGTCCGGGTTCAGAGCTGAACCCGGACATACCTTTAAATTCATCCAGGCAGCCCGCCTGAACAGGGCATCGGAGCATCTCATGCTCCGATGCCCTCCTTTGCCCTGCGCTAATTAGCACAGGGCAAAGGCATTTAGCCCGGTTCCGGTGACGTACCTGGCTCTGCCAGGCGGAGGCTCCCATCAGCGCCGGGACGTCACCGGGCTCACTGCCGGGCGGGCTTTAGCGCTGCCATAGCCAGTAAAATGGCTAGGGCAGAGCTAAAGCCGGCCCATTACAGCCGGTGACGTCACTGAACTCACTGCCGGGCGGAAGCCTCCGCCCGACAGTGTGTTATGTAAACAAAAGAGCCCTTGCCCTGCGCGAACCAGCGCAGGGCAAGGGAGGGCATCGGATCATGAGATGCTCCGATGCCCTGTTCAGGCGGGCTGCCTGGGTGAATATAAGGATATGTCCGGGTTCAGCTCTGAACCCGGACAACCCCTTTAACTGCTGATTTTCATATGGATTAGGCCTCATGCACCCGACATCACAGATGTGTACTCATTCACTTAAATGGGTCCAGAATCCGGAAGGTCAGAGCAGAACGGAGGAACGGAAACACCACGGAGTGCCTCCGTGGGGTTTCTGTCCGCACCTTTGAAAAAAGTAGTGCATACTCTACTTTTTTTGCGGATGCGGATCGCAGACCCCATTTAAGTGAACGGGTCCGCTATCCACATGCGGCGGCCCTACGGTCGGTGCCTGTGCATTGCAGATCGCAATTTGTGGTACGCAGCACGGGCCCGGCTGGCACACGTTCGTGTGCACGAGGCCTTAAAAGTAATTTTCTCCAGAAAAAAGGCGAGCTCCAAGTGAACAGTATCATTACATTCAGCAGTGCTCGGCCTAAAAGGTCTGTCCCTTGCTTAGCAATACATTTCCTTTTGACAGACTCCCTTTAAAATTCTGTGCTGATAACTTTCTTAATTGATCTTCATAGTAATCAGCACTTTATCTAGGCAGCGGATTTAGAGCCCTGTATCTGAAAAACAGATTAAAATTGAATCTTATCACCATAAAAATGCAGTGCAACCTGAAGGTACTGGATCAGAGTGATATATAAATTATAGGAAATTATTCACCAAAACTTGTATTCATTAAAAGGGTGCCTGTCAGTTTATGACATGCAAAACTGCTGAGAGAACTAGGTCGGGGCTGGGGAGAGCAGGACAAAAATACCTTTGCCAGAACTTTTATCGTTAGAAGTGTGAATATGAAATTTTATTCTGCCAGGTTCAGTAAGTGCCCAAGGCATCACTGTGAAGTGTTCTTTGTATTGACCTACTTCATAGTCCCACCCCTGTGCACTGAGTGACAACTGTAGGATCCAACCAGGAGACCGATGCAGAGGACACATCACAGTATAGCTCCAGCGCACTTGCAGCAGCAATGCCTAGCAGAAGTTCATATTCACACTACTCCTGATAAAAGCTCCACAAAGAGTACAGTTTCTACTACTCTCCCCAACCTCTACCTCGTGCTGCAGGTGGTTTTGCATGGTGAAAACTGCTTATATACATACTTCTGTTCTTTCTGAGCCCAGCAGTTACGATGACAGCCCTATCAGTGATTGACAGCCTTACATGTGTAAGTGTGCACACAGAGATAACTGAAGATAATTGACAAGGGGTCTCCCACATGGCTACAGAGCTCAGAAGGAGCATAGATTTAAAAAAAATAAGTTCTGAGTTTTGCCAAATCATTTCTCGTTAAACTATAAATCACTGTGCTCCACTCCTCTTGCTCTATCGCATGCTGCCTGCAGATGGAGCGGCAAGTTCATCGTGACAATTTTTTATTTATTTTTTTAAAGATAAGTAGACTATATGTAGTAGCCACTAGGGGGAGTTTAGGAGCATGCTACAAACGGCTATGTACTAAACTCAACGATGCAACAGGAAGCTGCAAGATCTCACACTCCCTCTAGTGTTTGCTGCAGGCAACCAGCAGGTTTTTATTTTATTCTGTGTCTATGCAGGGAATCTGGAGCTCCGTATCAGAAAAGGGATGCTCCAACCACTAAAGTAAGAAATTAATATTCAATATATGGTGATAAAAAGATAGAAATTCACTTTAAGGCAATGCAGGTAGAAACCTCTGCATCAATGCTGAGTGGAGAGTAGATGAATGTTAAATACCAAATATAAAATTTACACCACTGCCTTTGTGTAGCTAGACATGCCATGAGGTAATCTCAAATAAAATATACTTACTGCTTGAATGTACCCAGCCATTAAAATCACCAATACATTGCAACAGTGCAGGAGGCAAGAAATACATTCAAACCAACAGAATTTATCAAAGTGACAAAAGCAGCAATATTTTCCATTTTTCAAAAGGTAAAAAAAAAAAAAAAAAAAAGGAATATTTGTTGCATTTGGGCATCTGTCCCTCATGTACTCCATTTCAGGGTTGATAGTTTAGATTATTTCATCTTCTTTATTTACAAAAAGGTACAATAAAGACGTTTTATAAAATGAACCCCAAGCTGTACCAAGTAGGACTCCACGAGTAGTGTCCCTGCACGTGCCTTTAATGCCTACAGATGTGGAGGGGAATAAAAGTGAAGACACAGGGTTGAATGCCTGTTGTACTTAATAAAGGCAGAGGAAATTAGTTTAAATTTTACTTACTTCTTAAAACTGAAGTTTTTCCACAGGTCATTGATGGTGGTTTGCAGTCCAGGCCTGTTCTCATTGTTTTGGGAAGGTCTTGCTCTGTTACTCAGACCACTAGCTTTGGCAGGTGCCATTGGCTTCAGTCTGGAAAAAGAACGTGCATCCACAGTCCTGGGTTTAAGCAGTCCAGGCACCTGAAAAATCACCACACAAACATCTTAATTTACACTGATCTGCAAAAAAATTTTTTTGTCATCAGTAAAAAGACAATGATCGGCAATATTTCACATGGGGGTGAGCTGCAATACCAGACAAATCCAAAAAATGGTGTTCTTGGTAGGGGCGTGGGGTTATATCTTTTTCTAATACTGGACATTCCTTTTGAAGGGGTTTCCCTTATTAAGATATTGATGATCTGTCATCCAGTGGGGGTTTGAGGGTCCCAATGATCAGCAGTTTTTGGCAGCCGCTGGCACTGGAAGATGACAGTGGATGAAACCAGAAGCAGAAGGCTCCTTCTGCTGTGTAGTGGCCATGAAACAGTGAAAGGATCCTTGTGCTTAATATGTGGAGGATAAGTCATCAATGTCTACAGAGTGCTAACTTTACTGGAGTAAAGAGGAAAAAAAGAAACTAAATTTGGCATTTGAAAAATTTTGTCTTTGCAGCAAAGAGGGTGACAATGACCAGAGTCTTGTAGTCAGCAGCATCATGGTTAAGCCATGGAGTTAAGATGCCTACCTTTGTCCATGATTACGGACAAGAATAGGAAATGCTGCTGAATGGAACAATGGATGCGAATAGCGCTCGGTGTGCTGTATGCATGTTTAGCGGCCCCATTGAAATGAATTGCGGAATGGATGTGGACCCATTCATACAGTCGTGATAATGAGGACTGATGTCGAGAAGGAATTTTGGACATTACTCCCTGCAAATATGTTTCAGTTTTCAGCAAAGCAGCCCCCCAACCATCAGTCTTCACAGTTGGGATGAGGTTTTGATGTGCAGTGAATCAATAAATACCAATTGCCCATTTCTAATTTAAACAATTCAGAAATCTTTCGTTTCAAGATCAAAAGAGAAGAACCGCATAACTAAAATATAACAGTTTGCCATTTTTGTATGTGGAAAACTAGCGTTTGATTACCTTAATCTTCGTGATGGGCTTCGACTCAGGAAAAGCAGTTTGATGCACAGGAGACACTTTCAAACTAAAATCACTAATGGATTCTTCAGTCTTGTCAAGATCCTAGTTAAACAGAAAAGGTAATTTAAGTGATGACCAGTACCATATCACAGGTACAGTATACAGCTTACCATATAATATTTCTTTTTCTATTTAGTTAACACAAGCTATGTAAACTCTTTTAGGATAAGATATTATAACTTCCATGACACCCAGCGCCAGCAGAAAGGAAAAGAAGGAGCTCCTGACCTAGGGAGCTCCCAGTCTGCGGCAACCACTGTACCTGGATCCTGGCTGAAACCTGGAGAAGGGAGGTAGCAGTGGAGCCCAGGGCAGGAGGGAAAAATGATAATTACACTTACCGGTAATTCGATTTCCCTTAGCCTCCACAGCGGCACCATAGGAGGATTCTGAGACTTCTGAGAACCTTTAAAACTATGTCCCTCCTCCTACCTTTCAGTAAATTTCCGAGAACCTTGTAGGATGCAAATATATAACAGTTTATTAATCAATTGACAGAACAAAACACTTTTTAAAGACATCTTGCCTTATAACGAAGTAATTACATACTGGGAGGGAAAGCCGGTGCCGCTGTGGAGGCTAAGGGAAATCGAATTACCGGTAAGTGTAATTATCATTTTTCCCCCTCACCTCCACAGCGGCACCATAGGAGGATTAACAGAGAAGTCATTCCTTAGGGTGGGATTACCGCTGACAGTACCTTCCTACCGAAGGATAAATCAGAGTTCGACAATACATTAAGCTTATAATGTTTGAAAAATGTGCAAGGAGAGGACCACGTGGCTGCCTTGCATATCTGCTCCAGTGAGGCCGCAGCACCTTCAGCCCAGAAAGCCGCCATGGCTCTGGTGGAATGAGCTTTAAGTCCTTCAGGCACTTCAACGCTTTTAGTAACATAGCAGGTGGATATAGCCGCCTTTATCCATCTAGATATTGTAGGTTTACTCGCCCCTTTGCCTCTGTTCTTTCCCTGAAATTGCAGCAACAAACGGTCAGAAACTCTAAAGTCTTCTGTTCTCTTCAAATAGCAAAGTACACATCTGCGCACATCCAACCTGTGGAATTCTGTCTCCTTATCAGATGCTGGGTTCTGACAAAAAGACGGGAGACAGATTTCTTGGACACAATGAAATCTGGACACCACCTTTGGCAGAAAGGAAGGATGGAGCTTTAAAATAATTCGGTCATCTAAGATGGACAAATAGGGAGGCCTACAGGAGAATGCCTGAATCTCTCCTACTCTCTTAGCAGAAGTAATGGCTAGGAGAAAGACCGTTTTGAGGGTTAGGAGTCTGATGGAAATATGTTCTAAGGGCTCAAAGGGAGAAAAGGAAAGAGCAGAGAGAACTAGATTTAAGTCCCAGCTAGGTACAGTAGGATGGTAAAAAGGAGAAATTCTAGAAGCTCCTTTAATAAATCTTCTGATCAAAGTATTTTCTGACAATCTGAAATCTAGAAAAACAGATAAGGCTGCAACTTGTACCTTAAGGGTGGCTACTTTCAACCCTTTGTCTAACCCTGCTTGCAGAAAGTCTAGAATGACATTTACATCAGGATCTTTTGTAATATCCCATCTATCTCTAGAAAACGTTAAGAAAGCTTTCCACATTCTTTGGTAGATTTTAGATGTTATTGGCTTAAGGCTTAACAGTAGAGTGGATATTACCTTTTCAGACAACCCCTTCTGTGCTAATAGGCCGTGTTCAGTCTCCATGCGGTGAGTCTGAGCTGTTGAACCGCTGGATGTAGAACTGGTCCCTGCGATAGAAGATCCGGGATCTCTGGCAGTGGTAAGACCTCTTCTTTTGCCATCTGGAGTAGAAGAGGCATCCAAGATCTTTTGGGCCAAAATGGGGCTATGAGGATTATCTGCGCTCTGGATTCCCATGCTCTGGCTATTACTTTTGGTAGGAGACAAAAAGGAGGAAAGGCGTACAGGAGCTCCTGTGGCCAGACTTGACTCAGGGCGTCTATTGCCAGCGGATTGTCCTGTTTTGATAGGGAAAAGAAGGCTGGAACCTGGAAATTCTTCCTTGAGGCGAAGAGGTCTATTGTCGGGGTGCCCCATCTCCTGGTTAAGCGCTGGAAGACCTGTTTGTTGAGTTTCCACTCGCCTTCTCTTAGAGTCTCTCTGCTTAGGAAGTCCGCCAACTGGTTGTGAATGCCTCTTAGGTGAATTGCTGATAATGAGGCTATGTTGACCTTGGCCCACCTGATGATCTTGGCTGCCAATTTTTCTAATGGCTGACTTCTTGTACCGCCCTGTTTGTTCAGATATGCCACTGTAGTGACATTGTCCGATAGGATCTTTATGTGTCTTCCTTGAATCTTCTCTGATAGAGCCATCAAGGCTTTGAATACTGCCAATAGCTCTCTCTGGTTTGAAGATATTGGTTGTGGATCTGTGTCCCAAGTACCCTGGACTGCATGTCCTTCTAGATGGGCTCCCCAACCGTAGCTGCTTGCATCGGTGGTGATCACTAATTGTGCTGGTCTCCACTGAACTCCTCTTGACAAATTCTTCTTCATGATCCACCATATCAAAGAATCTTTTACTTGTTGAGGTACCTTGATCTTCTTGTCTAAGGTCTGTTGGGATTTGTCCCAGATGGCTAGTAGAAATTGTTGGAGAGGTCTTGTGTGGCTTTGGGCCCATAGGACTGCTGGTATGGTAGCTGTTAAGGTGCCCAAGATCTTCATTATCTCTCTGATCGTTACTACTGTTTGGTAGCGAAAAGAGGAAACCTGACTTGTGATGAGTTCCTGCTTTTCCTCTGGCAGAAAAGAGGTCATATTGTCTGAATCCAGAAGAATTCCTAGGAATATTTTTTGTTTGCTGGGTATCAGGTCTGACATTTGATGGTTTATTAGCCAGCCTAGGTCTGAAAGAACTTCGCAAACCACCTGGATCTGTGAAGTCAGGAGATCTTCTTGTTGTGCTGAGATTAACAGGTCGTCCAGGTACGGTACTATCTGAATACCTTGTAGGTGAATAGCCGCTGTCACTTCTGCCATCACTTTCGTGAACACTCTTGGGGCTGCTGATAGGCCGAATGGTAGTGCCTGGAATTGAAAATGGCATAATTCTCCATTCATGTAGAGGGCGACTCTCAAGTACTTCTGGGACTTCTTGTTGATCGGGATGTGATAATACGCATCGCTGAGGTCGACTGATGCCATAAAACAATCTTTTGTCAAGGTGTTTATTGTGGACCGTATCGTCTCCATCTTGAATTTCTTGTATTTCAAGAACTGGTTCAATCGTTTGAGGTTGAAGATCGTTCGGTAAGTCCCGTTTGTTTTTTTTTATCAAAAACATCGGGGAATAATAGCCCTTTCCCTGTTGTAGAGTAGGTACTGGAATAAGGACTTCTTTTTGGAGAAGGAGACCAATCTCGTGTTCTAGAGCCTGTTGATACTGAGATTGTTTTATTACCACATATCTTGTTGGAGGCATTTTCTCGAACTCCAGGCGATATCCTAAAGCTATCAGAGACGTTATCCAGGGAGATTGCGAGATCTTCTGCCATGACTGGAGAAAAAACTTCAGCCTTCCTCCCACTGGAAGCGTGGCGTCATTGGTTTTGACGTTTTTCTGCATTGTTGGGGTTGAAGAGAAATCCCCTACCTGTGGCTTGGTAACGGGATCCTCTGTTTGAAGCTCCTCTCCTTCTCTGTTCCTGTCGTCCTCGCTGAGAGCGAAAGGACTGCCTCTGCTGAAAAAACTTCTGCTCCACCGGAAATCTTTTATTCTTGTCCGAAGCTTTCTCCAGAATATCATCCAACCCTGATCCAAACAGGCGGTCTCCTTCACAGGGTAGGGCACATAATTTTGATTTTGACCCTGAATCTCCATTGTAGGATTTGAGCCAAACTGTTCTTCTTACAGCATTGGCCTGGGCTGCCGCCCTAGCAGACATCTTGACTAAGTCTGCTGAAGCATCTGACAAGTCTGTAGCTTGTCTGAGTGTTGGTATGGATGCTAAGATTTCTTCTCTAGGCGTACCAGCAGCCAGATGATTTTCTAGTTGCGTCATCCATACTCCTAAGGCTCTAGCGGTACAGGTAGCCGCAATACTAGGCCTCAGCATTGCAGTGGCCGTCTCCCAGGAGCGCTTTAGGATACCATCCGCTTTCTTCTCCATAGGGTCCTTAAGCATTCCTGAATCCTCAAAGGGTAGTGAGGTTTTTTTGGAGATTTTTGCAACCGGTGCATCAACCTTTGGTATATTGTCCCAGAGGTTAGACTCTTCTTCAGAGAACGGATACTTTCTCTTGAATGATTTTGATATGGCCGCTCTTTTGTCAGGGTCATTCCATTCTTTTTGGATTAATTGTTTGATGGTATTGTGAATTGGAAATACTCTTATTTTCTTTTCACCTAACCCTTGAAACATTTGGTCTTGTAGCGATAAGGTTTCCTTAACCTCTTCAATACCCATGGTAGCTCTGATGGCTTTTAGGAGAGACTCAGTATCTTCCGGATAACAACATGGCCGGCCTGCGTCATCCTCAGATCCAGAGCCGTGGCCATCGTCGTCTTCTGGATCTAATGGTTGCTCTATCACCTGTGGTACAGTATCAGAGGTAGAGGGCTGACAAGGGTTAGGGTGAGTTGCCGGCAGACGTTTCTTAATGGCGGACGAGACCTCTGACTTTATTATGGATTTTATATTATCCAACAAGGACGGAGATTCCTCCGTAACAATCTTCTCTGTGCACCTCTTGCACACTGACTTTTTGTAAGAGGCCGGCAGAGACTTTGTACAAATGGGGCATTTTCTAGCAGCGTGCCTTGCTGCTTGGCCCTAAAACCAACATAAATAACATAAGTCCTTTAAATACCAAAAACTTGTATTGTCACTTTAAGAGGTTTTGAAATAGGAGGAAGGACTAACCGGGCTTGAGGCTCCTGCAGGGTCAGGGGCAACATGAGGCTCAGCAGCAGACTTCTGAGAAGCAGCAGAATCCATTGTCAAACACTTGTGTGCAAACACTTACCTTACTTCCTGGTTTTTAAATCTGCCGCCCAAATCGTCATCAGTGTGCTCCTCCCTCCTCCGGCCGCATAGTGATGACGTCATCACGCCTCCACTAGCTGAGAGACGCCGGCCGGAGGAAGACAAACAGGATCCCCCGCCTCCAGGGAATCCCGCCCCTCAGAACGTGCGGCGTTCGACCCTGCTCCCGCACCTTTTGTTAAGGTAACGGGGCAATACACCCGGGGCCACCTCCAGCGGAGGATTTATGCCGGAGACCTACCGGGCGGCCTTTGTCGGCACTTACCCCGGGGTCCTCGCGCAGCCCTCCTAGCTCCGTCTAGGGTCCTTCCAGGCTGCACGGAGAAAAGGTTCCCACGTCTCCCAAGGGACAGGAAACAACAACTGAAAGGTAGGAGGAGGGACATAGTTTTAAAGGTTCTCAGAAGTTGTTTCCTGTCCCTGGGGGCGGGGGAATCCTCCTATGGTGCCGCTGTGGAGGTGAGGGGGAAAACTGCTTCTAAGCCGAGCTCTCTACACCAACCATTCAAGTCAAAAGTGGGGCATAAATTAGGCTGGGCGAGTCTTCTCAGCTCCTACTTAAATGGGAGGGTCTTCTATGCGTCCAAAGTGACAGGAACAGGTTATGAGGAGGAGCCGTTTAAACTCTGTCTCCCAAGTTCTACCATCCTTAAAAGGGTTTTCCAAGACTTTTCTACTGATGGCCTATCCTCAGTATCTGATCGGTGTGTGGGGGGGGGTACGAAACCCCCCTGCTGATCAGCTGTTTGAAAAGGCACCAATGCTCGCAGTAGCGCCGCGGCCTTCTCTGTGCTCACCAAGCACAACTCCGTCCATTTGATATGGACTGCGTTTGGTATTGCAGCTCATCCCCACTCACTTCAATGGGGCTGAGCTGCACCTAGGCCATCTAACTAATGGATGTGACATCAGATGGCTAAGCTGAGAGAAAGCGCTGGTGCTTTCGCAAACAGCTGATCAGCTGAGGTGCTGGGTGTCATATCTCCACTGATCAGATACTGTAGTAGAAAAGTTTTGGAAAACCCCTTTCACACCGATGCTACCACAATTTCAGGTGTCGTGCATATTATCATGGGGAAAAAAAAATATGGGATTGCTTTCCAAAATGCCGCTGGAGCCCAGATACCATGATTGTGACCCAATGTTTGGCAACGTGACAGGAAAATATAATGAATGCACATGATTGTCTGCTTATACGTGCAATTTAATGGCTTTCCTGGTTCCGTGTGGTCAGGAAAATCTGAGACACTAACAAGGTTTCCTTTGTGTCCACTGGGAGATGCAGGGGAAACATTTTCTGTTTCCCTTATATACAGCCATTTTGGGGGAGATTTGTCATCTCCCTTGCACCTGGAAAGTGGTGTTAAAAAGTTACAGATGCAACTTAAAAAATTTTTTTTAAAAAATTGATGCATCTATCAGTTTTATGCCACTTTCCCTAAAGGGAGTACAACAAGGGTGGGAAGGGTGCGCGGCAAGCTGCTCCCACAAATTTACGTTCATTTACGCCACTTCGCAGATGCAAATGAAGCCAGAAATCTATGGCAGCTCTGAGCTGTTTAGGCGTGCGGACTGCAGGAGCATGGGCCTAACTTATGATGAGGCGATGCGCTTAGTCATAAATTAGGGGCATTCTCCGGCAGTGCAGCGGAGATCAAGACGGACACAAAAAGCACCTGTCTTGATAAATCTCCCCCTTAGGCTAGTTATACACAAACGTTTTGTTTTGCGGTCCACAAAAAAAACAGATGGCATCCATGTGCATTCCGTATTTTGCGGAATGGAACAGCTGGTCCCTAATAGAAAAGTACTATTCTTGTCCGTAATACGGACAAGAATAGGACATGTTCTATTTTTTTTTTTTGCAGGCTACGGAACGAACATATGGATGCGGACCCATAGAAACGAATGGGTCCGCATTCTATCCGCAAAAAATGTAGATCGGAGCCCGCAAAAAATACTGTCGTGTTGAAAATCTAAATAGAAAGACAAAGTCTACTCCCATCTCCTACGACGTCCATGGGTGTCCCATTTAAATTTTGTCCCACAAAAAATATTCTATTTTTAAATTAGCATCTGCATCTAAAAATTCTTTTAATTGCATGTAATTAAAAATTTAGCATAGCCGCTGAGTTATTCAATAAAATGTACCTGTATAGCGCCACCTACAGTTTGCTTTTTTGCTTATTCCTTTGACCTGCTCACTGAGATGGCCGCACATGCTCAGTTTCATCCTTCCACTGCCCACTAAGCAGCGACAGCGAGGGCAGGGGGGCGCCCACTGAGCAGCGAGGGCAGGGGGGCGCCCACTGAGCAGCGAGGGCAGGGGGGCGCCCACTGAGCAGCGAGGGCAGGGGGGCGCCCACTGAGCAGCGAGGGCAGGGGGGCGCCCACTGAGCAGCGAGGGCAGGGGGGCGCCCACTGAGCAGCGAGGGCAGGGGGGCGCCCACTGAGCAGCGAGGGCAGGGGGGCGCCCACTGAGCAGCGAGGGCAGGGGGGCGCCCACTGAGCAGCGAGGGCAGGGGGGCGCCCACTGAGCAGCGAGGGCAGGGGGGCGCCCACTGAGCAGCGAGGCAGGGGGGCGCCCACTGAGCAGCGAGGGCAGGGGGGCGCCCACTGAGCAGCGAGGGCAGGGGGGCGCCCACTGAGCAGCGAGGGCAGGGGGGCGCCCACTGAGCAGCGAGGGCAGGGGGGCGCCCACTGAGCAGCGAGGGCAGGGGGGCGCCCACTGAGCAGCGAGGGCAGGGGGGCGCCCACTGAGCAGCGAGGGCAGGGGGGCGCCCACTGAGCAGCGAGGGCAGGGGGGCGCCCACTGAGCAGCGAGGGCAGGGGGGCGCCCACTGAGCAGCGAGGGGCAGGGGGGGGCGCCCACTGAGCAGCGAGGGCAGGGGGGCGCCCACTGAGCAGCGAGGGGCAGGGGGGCGCCCACTGAGCAGCGAGGCAGGGGGGCGCCCACTGAGCAGCGAGGGCAGGGGGGCGCCACTGAGCAGCGAGGCAGGGGGCGCCCACTGAGCAGCGAGGGGCAGGGGGCGCGCCCACTGAGCAGCGAGGCAGGGGCGCGCCCACTGAGCAGCGACGGCAGGGGCGCGCCCACTGAGCAGCGACGGCAGGGGCGCGCCCACTGAGCAGCGACGGCAGGGGCGCCCACTGAGCAGCGACGGCAGGGCCGCCCACTGAGCAGCGACGGCAGGGGGCGCGCCACTGAGCAGCGACGGCAGGGGCGCGCCCACTGACAGCGACGGCAGGGGCGCGCCCACTGAGCAGCGACGGCAGGGGCACGCCCACTGAGCAGCGACACGCCCACTGAGCAGCGACAGCAGGGGCACGCCCACTGAGCAGCGACAGCAGGGGCACGCCCACTGAGCAGCGACAGCAGGGGCACGCCCACTGAGCAGCGACAGCAGGGGCACGCCCACTGAGCAGCGACAGCAGGGGCACGCCCACTGAGCAGCGACAGCAGGGGCACGCCCACTGAGCAGCGACAGCAGGGGCACGCCCACTGAGCAGCGACAGCAGGGGCACGCCCACTGAGCAGCGACAGCAGGGGCACGCCCACTGAGCAGCGACAGCAGGGGCACGCCCACTGAGCAGCGACAGCAGGGGCACGCCCACTGAGCAGTGACAGCAGGGGCACGCCCACTGAGCAGTGACAGCAGGGGCACGCCCACTGAGCAGTGACAGGGAGATCATGGACACGGCCCCTTAGATGCACCAGTAAAGCCACTCCCCCTGAGCTTTCAGCTTGATACAAATCTAGCAGAGCACTGAATGGGGAGATCTCTGGATCCATGTGAGGTACAGGGTTGGTTCTAGCTTTGCTCATGTATTATATGTCCGATTTTCATTTTTTACATTATTCATGGGACAACCCCTTTAAAGAGGACCTTTCACCATTCTTGACATTACTGTTTTAATAGCTTCATAAATTCCCCATGTAGCAACAATTCTGGATCATCTATTCTTATGGCTCTATGTTGTGCCATTCCTTTATTATTTGCACTAGAAGTTATATGTGAATTGCTATTTGCCTTCAGTAAAGGAACAGAGGAGAGGTAAGAAGTTGGGGGGAGGGGGTGGGGAATTACCTGCATAGTCTGAAAATGGCAGCACTGATTGGATAGAGTGAGTCTGTACAGAGACCCCCCCCCCCCCCCAACTCGTTACCTCCCCTCTGTTCCCTTACTGAAGGCAAATAGCAATTCACATATAACTTCAAGTGCAAATAATAAAGGAATGGCACAACATAGAGACATAAGAATAGATGTTCCAGAATTGTTAGTACATGGGGAATGTATGAAGCTATTAAAATAGGCAAATGTCAGGAGTGGTGAAAGGTCCTCTTTAAACAACAAGAGAAAAAGGGAAAGGATTTCCACTTACTTCTGAGCTGGAGTCTTCCATTTCTGCCAAAGTTAATTTACTTTTATTTTCAGAGGAGGTTAAGACTTGACTGGTCTGGTCACCATGGTCCTGAGGTTTTTCAGATGAATCAGTCTTGTTGTTTTCCATATTCGACTCAAACACATTTTTAGTCCTCTGAAAGCGTTTGAGGGACAGCAGAGAAGGGGAGAGATTCTGTGGTTTTACACTGCCCTTGGACAAACTTCCTGACCAGCTAAAACAGTTTCTGGGATTCTGGAGTGGAGAGGCAGAGATAGATGTCATGTCGCTGGTTCTAGACACAGGAGATGGACTCTGCTCTGTGTTACACTGATTATTGCAGGATTCTGTTAGTTTGATGTTTGGAGTGGTTTCACCAGATGCCTCAAAACCATTGGAGATTTCCTTCTCTTCTTGAATCTTGACGTTGTCCACTGATGAGGTCATCAGATCAGAAGGCTTGCAGAAAAACCTTAGTAATATGCAAAATTGTTAAATACACAGGGTAAATTGCGTGCACTTATTCATTTTAAAAAGGGGTTATCAAATCAGAATCAAAAAAAAAAAAAAAAAAAAAAAAAAAAGAAAAAAGAAAAAAAAAAAAAAAAAGGTCAGTCGCCTCACCAATACTTTTTCAACACTTCCAGGTTCTGCACAACACACAGGAACTGACTGCTCAGGCAACAGTGATTGGCTGTGCATCATTTTCTATGTATTGAGAGTGACCAAAAAGCATCGCAACAGGAGTGGTAAATGGTGGGAAGGGAACTATATTTTTTTTTTTTGTGGGGTTAAAAAAAAAAGAAAATTGAAAAAATTGCTGACTCGACATCCACTTTAGATAGTAGCGTTTTAATACTGAGACACTTGCTGTTCCTCTTACTTCTTGAAACATATGAATTAATTGACAACTGGGTGACACCATTTCCCTGGCCAGTCGGGTGTGTCCTTAGAGTCTGACAATTTCAGGGCACGGCCAGTGTGTATGGACACCCAACTGACAAGTGAAATGGTTACACCCAGTTGTCAATTTATTTCTGCATTTCCAGGAACCACAAAGAAACATCACAACTAAAATTTCTAAGGAAAGATTCTCCAGAATTGCTATATTGTGGCAAATACAAGTACAGTAGTAACTAAAACACACGTCAGGAGAGAAGACTGGTCTACCTTAAAGGGAATCTGTCACCAGTTTTATGGTGTCGTCACTATTGGCACTTAACAGCTCCAGACCTGAATAATTATGAGCGGATTAGGCTTGTCCAGTACTTTGATACTGATGGCCTATTCTTAGGAAAGTCTATCAATATCAGATCAGCAGGGATCAGACACTCGCACCTCTGCCGATCAGCTGTTTCGCCGTCATTCCAGAACTGCACAGCTCTATCCATTGTGCAATGATTGAAGTCAGTAGGAGCATCGCTGTGGTTACCAGCTCCATCCACTACACAACGGACAGAGTTGTGTAGCTCCAGCGCGACAACAAAACAGCTCATCGGTAAGGGGCGTCGGATCCCCACAGATCTGATAACGATGGCTTATCCCATAAGACATGCATATCACAATCCTAGACAATCCCTTTAAGCTTTAGTTCTAAACATTCAAAAAACACATCTGCATATGTAACACATCTGACTTCACGTACCTGCTTCTGGTCCCGGGAACAGAAATTGATCCGAACTCTTCATTTTTCCTTTGGGAAAGCATAGCAAATTTATTTCTGACCCTGGGCTGAGACTCTGTGATAACTGCAGGATCATGGGATGGCTGTAAGGCACTCAGACTGGGACTCTTCAGCTTCGTTAAATTATCTTCACCTTCTATTTTAGGTTTCTTACTCTGAGAAAACGAATACTGACTGAGGAGATCAGATTCGGATGCCCCACCTGGAAGACCATGGATACATTCACCGACATTGTAATGAACGAACAGGAAGAAAGTAAACATACTAAAATGATGTCCTCTACTGTGCAATTTATATTAAAACCTCAAGACAGTAAAAGAAATGCCACTTAGGCCTTATGCACATGACGTGTGCCGGCCGGGTCCTTGCTGCAGTCCACAATGCACAGGCACAGACTGTTGGGCCACCGCGGACCCATTCATTTGAATGGGGGTCCACGATCCGTATTGCAAGAAAGTAGCGGCGGCACGGACAGAAACCCCATGGAAGCACTCGGTAACGCTTCCATAGGGTTCCATGCCTCTGTTCCGTACCGGCCTTCCAGATCACTTGAATGGGTCCGCATCCGTGAAGCAGGGGGCACACAGCCGGTGGCCGTGTATTGCGGTCCCGCTGTTAGCAGGCCGCAATACGGGCATAGCCGGACAACGGCCATGTTCATGAGCCCTTAGTCTATATGCAATCCCATGTGCGCAAGTGGGTTGCAAATGCATTTTGGCATTTTTCCCCACCATATGTGACTGTGCAATCTGCCAGCTGCAGCAGAAATCCTTAGGTCAGCGTCAGACTTCTGTTGCAGAAAATAAACTTCTGAAAATTGTGAACAATAACCTAGGGCAGGGGGTCAGCAACGTTCTGTAATTCCCAGCATGCTCCACTTATTTATCTGAGAGTTCTGAGAAGAGCAGAGCAGATATGAATGCTGAAAGTTGTAGTTTCACAACAGCTGGAGTGCCAGAGGTTGCCTACCCCTGCCCTAGGGTGACCATTGCTTCTGTTAATCAGTTTTAATTAGGTTAGCCTCCTCTGCTCAGCTGTCTTGAGATCTCAGAATATCTTGCACTTCTGTGCCAGGAACAAACTGTTGAGTTGTCAAATTTACAATTCCAGGGTAAAAGAAATTTACTGCATACAGCAAATCAGTGATTTTTTTTTTGGGACTTGCAGGGTACAGACTGTTAAGCTCTGCATGCATAGGCCAATATAAAATGCATGAATATACATCTCGGCTTATTATTCTATCAGTACTACACTGGTCCTAATCAGAGCTCTGGCCAGGGCTGAATCTGTACAGTAGAGGCCACCTCTGCAAGAGCGCTGGACGGCTGAATATACACTTGTTCATAATCTAAAGAAAGACTTGCTTCTTATAGAATGTGCCAGAGCTATGCTTAGCCATGTTCCAAGACTTGTCAGGTATCGGACATTGACTATAGGGGCAGCCATCTCCACTTGGTTCAGAAACTAAAAATATCTAGTCCCTGGGTTCTCATTTGAAAACTTTAGATTTGCTACTTGTTTCTTCAAAAGGAACACTAAATCTAGAAGTTAATAATTGAAGTTAACAGATGATAATCTTTCTACCATTGTCAAGCTGCAAGATTTTGTGAAGAATATCTTAGACGTTAAAGTGGTGACCAAAGTTTGGGATTCATGTTTCTCTGCGTTGCCGCAGCGCCATTACACATTAGTCGCCCCCTCTAACGAGCATCTCAGAAAGGCATGGCCTCTAATTTTGACAGTATATCCTAAAAACGACAAAGTAAATCAAATTCAAAATGCTATTTTTTTTTTAAAAGGTTACAACCTTTTAAACGCCCTGCACGCCCTGTCATCATGCCATCAGCAATGCCGTTAAAGGGGTTGTCCAAGTTATTTTTTTGTCCTTTGTATGTTTCCAACTAGGTAAATGTAATGTTTTTTCAATTCACTTTATCTGCAGCTGCTCCTTTCTCAGATTTCACCGAGGGTCACATGACCTGTGATGTCAGCTTCTCTCCCTGCTCTGCTGATGTTTCGTGCACAAGCAGATAAGAGTCTGTACACAAGTCCGCCATGCCTCCCTGCACTGCCATCTGTTCTGTGTCTCCTACTCCCTGGATTCATTAGCAAACATTAAGCACAGAATAAGGGCTGAAGGCTGTACTCAGTAGCCGCAGGCAGTGAGGAGACAAATGCTGGGCATAGGAGCTGACTGTAGTCCTACACATACAACATGCTGCTGAGTATCCCAGCAGACATGTCACTCAAGGCAGCACTTGTATTCACTTTAGTTGCAGAGCAGGGGGGAGGGGCAGAGATTGTTGTTACTGCAGGTAAACAAAGGCCAGAAGAAAACCAGAGAAATGAGGAAATAGAATTGTTTTTGTCTAAAACTTGCTTAACCCCTAGACTCCCAGCGCCGTACATGTACGGCACTGGGGCGATGCGGACACTTAGCGCCCGCTCGCACGTGCGGCGGGCGTCACGGCCAGCAAGTCTCTGCTGTTTCTAACAGCAGAGACTTGCAGGTACTTACCGCCATCGGCGGCGTCTTCATAGGCCTTTAGATGCTTTGATCACGGCATCTAGTGGCATCTAAACACGGAAGCGTACGCTTCCGGGTGGTGTACAGACACCCCATGTGGCCAATCGGGGTGTCTGTACACGATCTGAAAGCTGTAAACCTCACTGATGAGGTTTACAGCTTTCAAAGTGCAATTCTTATTCTGGCCACTAGATGGCAGGGCAGGATAACAAATGAGCAAATTCGGTCATTAATTCAAAAATAAAAGACCCTCATTGCTCATAAAGAAAAAAATGAAAAACAATCTATTTGCTCATATTTGAGCTTTAAAATAATCACAAAAAATAAAAAAAAATGTTAATATATAAAAAATAAATATGTAAAAGTTCAAATCACCCCCCTTTCCGTATAATTAAAAAATAAATACCTAAATAACAATAAATACGACATCATGGGTATCACCGTGACCGAAAACGCCCGTACTTTTAAAATATAAAAAAAAAATTCCAATACGGCAAATTGTGTGGCAGAAAAAAGCGTCCAAATGGCGATTCACTGTTTTTTTGTCGCTTTTATTTCTAAAAAAAAATTAAATAAAAAGTGATCAAAAAGTCATACACACCCCAGAATGGTATCAATAAAAACTTCAGATTGCCCCGCAAAAAATGAGCCCCCATACAGCTCCGTACACATAAATACCAAAAAGTTATAGGGGTCAAGATATGATATAAAAAAAAAAAAAAAAGGCCAACTTTATAATTATTTTATCACTATCAAAACGCAGTAAAAACTATACATATTAGGTACCGCCGGATTCATACTGACCAGTAGAATTAAATTAACTGGTCAGTTTTAACGAACATCGAACGTTGTAAATAAGAAACCCGTAGAACTGTAGCGGAATAGGGGTTTGTTTGCAATTTTACCCAATTTGGAATTTTTTTCCCGCTTCCCACTACACCATATGCAATATTAAATGGTGGCGTTGGAAAGTACAACTTGTCCAGCAAAAAACAAGCTCTCATACAGCTGTGTGAACAGAAAAATAAAACAGTTATGGCTGTTTGAAGGCAGGGAGCGCAAAACGAAAACGCAAAGCCGAATAAACCTCCGGGACTGAAAGGGTTAACTTAGTAATATATTGCTGCCCATCAGATTTACAGTGCTATATTTTTTTTTTCACAACTCGGACAAACCCTTTAACGGATAAATGCTAATCTCTCTTCACGCACAAGAAATACAATGACCAATCTAAGGCCGCTGCTCCGATTTTTCCTCTGATCTGCACAACTTTACCTTCATGAGGTCTTTTCACTTTGTTCTTGTTACTGGGCAATAGTAAACCCCTGGACTTAGGCTTTTCCTCAACTTTTTGTGTCTCTTCTATTTTTCTATCACAAGTATAATTTCTCTGCCAGATGCTGTTGGATTGGACTCTGGTGTTGCCGTTCCAGCTGTGACTGCTCTGCTTGGAAGACTAAAAAAAAAAAAAAAACAAAGAAATAAACCAAAAATTACTACATTTCAACAGGGGCGAGTGCTTGGCCTCAATCAGCGAACTGAAGTCACAGTGAGCACCTTTCTCCTGGCTAATGCCTTTTTTTTTTTTTTTTTTTTTTTTTTTTTTTTTACACGGACCAAGAATGACGGAAACAATTGTCAGAAACGAACATTCACAAGAATGCTCATTCCAGAAAAGGGTCCGTGTAAAGGTGCTGACGATCACCCAACGAACAGGTAAATCTAGAATCACTGCTGTGTAAACAGGGATATGCTGCTCACAATCTATAGAGGGATGAAGGACTACAGTAACAATCATTCAACTCCATATAGAGGATGATTGCTACATGTAAATGCAGCTCACAGGCAACGGTCGGCATCGATCCATTCGTTCCCAATCATTGCCCTGTGCATAATTCCAAGTAAAATGACCCCAAGAGATGACCTGATATCTTAAGGACATGCAATCAATGTTTATGAAGGCAAAATCCCTTTAAAGAGGAGATCTAGCTATGCATGTCAGATACACCTCAGAAAATCATAATTGTCCGAGATCGGATTATAACCACTTTTCATAACTAAGAGGCTACTGGTTTCACTTACTGTAGAACTTGTGCTGAAACGATTACTCGATTAAATAGAGTAACTAAACACAAAGAAATCCTCGAAAACTTTTTGCATTGAGGATTCGTTTGCGTCATGTGACCACCGAGCGAGAGCGAAGAGCTTGCTATTACTCACCGCTCCGTGGTCACCCGCCGGCCCACATCGCACTGTATCCTGACATATAGTCGAGACATAGTGCACATAAGAAAGCACTATGGCGTCAGGTCCCAGTGCAGCGCATGAAGAAGATCATCTCTGGAGTGTCGGCAGAGTTCATACAGGAGAGGGAAGCATTTTATTTCATTGGTGCCTGGAACTAGGAGGGGGAGATGGTGGCACTGGGGTCTGACGAGTTTTTATAAAGAAAAACGTTCTCTTAATAACTTTTTTCTTATTAGAGTACTTGATTAATCGTTGGGTTAATCAATAGAATACTTGATTACTAAAATAGTCGATAGCTGCAGCCCTATTTAGAACCGTGAGAACATTACTAGAAGGGCATCATGAATATCGCTGCACAGCTTTCCAGTGATGGAAATCCCTGTGTAGTGGTCAAGGAGATCTCGTGCTCTAGATTTCTCTAACGAGCATCATTTCCACATCACTAAGGCCTCATGCACATAACCGTGTTTTTTGGCCACGAACACGACCTATTCTTATCCATATCATGGACAAGGATAAGGCTGCTCAATTGTGGGCCGGACGTTGCATTCCGAAAAGGTGGAACGCACACAGCAGATATCCATGTTTTGCAGATTCGCAATTTGTGGACCACAAAACGGATAAAGTCGTGTGTATGAAGCCTAAGGTGGAGTCCGGGAGCAATATGCAACAACTATCTCCACTGTAGAAGATAAGTCCAAAAGTCCCCAAATATAATATTAAAAGGCAAGTCATTTTTTTTAGTGAGTGCCATACAGCTCACCTGTGGAGCATCAGGATCGTAGTCATCTATTTTTTCCATTGTGTTGACGTTTACGTTTCCAAGAGCAATTTGATAAGCCACTGAATCCCCAACATTACTAATTTATGGTTAGGGAAAAGGGAAGAAAGACGTGTCTACATACAAAATGCATAAACTCTCAATGCCCATCTGAACCAAATAAAAAAAAAAAAAAAAAAGAAAAACTTCTACACAAAGCTCAATCATCCACAAGTGAAATCTTTAGGGTTATTTCTAACAATCTACAACCTGAGTGACATCACTGCGTCACCCATTCACATGTATGGAACGAATTTTAGTCAATAGATTTCTTGCAGAAATTTCTGAGAGTGTAGAAAGTATTTTCTAATATATATTATATACACACATATATATATATATATATATATACATACATACACACACATACATACATATACACACATATAGTATTTTTCGGTTTATAAGACGCACCCCCTCCCCCCCCCCCCAAAAGTAGGGGAAAATGGCCATTATGGAAGCGCTCATTAGTATGTAATAGGTGCCAGGAGCGGGGAAACATACTCACCCTCCTGCGGCTGCCGCTCCGGGTCCAGTGCTCCTCTGTCTTCTCGGCCGGCGCTGCACTGTCACCTGACTGTGTACAGTGGGAGGCACAGTGGGCTGATTTGAGGTCTGATGGGGGCTGAGTTGAGGTCTGACATGGAGGGCTGATCTGAGGTCTGATGTGATATCCTGAAATTTATGGGGTGATTTGAAGATATTTTTTTTCTTATTTTCCTACTCTAAAATCTGTGGTGCGTCTTACAAAGCAAAAAAAAAAAAATATATTTATATATATATATATATATATATATATATATATATATATATATATATATACCGTATATATATATATATACACACACACCTAATCTTTATATTATATAGATATTCTCTTGTCACATCCAAAGAAAAGATACTGCTGGTTGCCATGGAAACAGATTTTCGTTCAAAATAACCAATGCAGTAATAAGAAGGATACGGGCCTGCGTAACTTAATTCTTTGGGGTCTATCCCATCTTCATAAGGATTCAGCGGAACCAGTTTTCTTTTTATGGGATCAAAGACTAATTGGTATAAAAACGTATTGTCTGCACGTACAAAACCCTCGATGTAGCCATCAGGGACCGTTATGTTTGTTTTCAGATACTGCCCAATTTTCTTAATGACCTGGAAAATAACAGAGTCCATTGAGACCAAGTGCGGATCAGTATCGAAGACATACTGACATATCAGACAGAAAAAACGCAGACAGGCAGAGATTTACCTGAGTAATATCTGGATTATTTGCAATTTTCAGAAGTTTACTTGCTTTGGCTAATCCAATGCCGTGTATAGAAGGCAGATAGTCGCAGCCGGACAGGATACACATGTAGCGGAATTTCTCTTCGGTGAACACGTCTCCGAGATGCTTACACATGCCAAATCTCTTCTGATCGATTTCTAAACCATTTCCAAATTTGTCCATTTTTAAAATCACCTGAAGAAACAGGAAGGAGATATAGAAGATATTGCCCAAATGAGTCGTCAGGGTTATCATGTAGCAGCCATTTCTTCCTGTGCACACTGGCAACATGAATACACCACATCCCCCCCCACCCACCGGCACCCTTTTCTCCAAGATATTGGCTGGACACATCTTAGAGTCCATGCAGGCTGCTACTGGGCTAAAGGATGTGCAATGAATGGTAAGATTGAATAAACTAAGGCCTCTTTCACACAAGTGTGACGGATTAGGTCCAGATGCGTTTAGTGAAACTCGCACCATTTTGTAAGCAAATTCAGTCAGTTTGTCTGTGATTGCGTTCAGTTTTTTCCGCACGGGTAAAATGAGTTTTGATGCGTTTTTCAAACGCGTGATAAAAAAAAACTGAAGGTTTACAAACGTCTCTTAGCAACCATCAGTGAAAAACACATTGTGTCCGCACTTGCTTCCAGATGCAATGCATTTTTCACTGAAGCCCCATTCACTTCTATGGGACCAGGGCTGCATGAAAAACGCAGAATAGAGAACATGTTGTGTTTTTCAAGCAACGCAGAACTGATGCGTGAAACAAAACGCTCATGTACACAGACCCATTGAAATGAATGGGTCACGTTTTAATGCAGGTGCTCTGTGTTCACGTTACGCATTGGACCGGCACGGAAAACTCGCTCGTGTGAAAGGGGCCTAAGGGGAAATGCTATCACTATTAGCAAGGGGTCCAACCTGAGGGTCTCCTAGAGATCCTGAGAATTAAGGGGCTGCAGTGTTGTTTGAGTGCTCCAGTGAGAACGTCACTGCACAGGGGAACAGCAGTGAAGGGTCCCCAGCACTGAATAACTACACTGGAGCTACATGTATATATAAGCTTCCTACTTTATTCACAAGCATGCAGATTCCTCTGTAAGATCCTCAGGCATACTTCTTATAAATCAGTTTCTGCACTATTTTCTGTGTGCTGTGGATGGCAGCTCTTCTCCACACACCATCTTTGACAGAACTGAAAATTAGATAGAGTCTGCAGAGGGGAAGTTTGCTAAAAATGCCAGATACAAGTCATATAGCGGCCAGAAAGTGGTATTCCTCATGTACACACACTGTACTATTGATTTGTAGAGACGCTTTAAAGGGGCTCTCATCTTAGACACTGGCAATATATCATTAGAACAAGGGTCAGCAACCTCCGGCACTCCAACTGTTATAAAACTACAACTCCCAGCATGCTCCAGTCACTTCTATGGGAGTTTTGAGAACAGCTGAGCAAATGTGCATGCTGGGAGTCGTAGTTTCACCACACCTGGAGTGCCAAAGATCGCTGATCCCTGCATTTGGATAGTCCACCAGTGTCAGATAGCTGCGGGTCTCACACCTGGAACCCGCTCCTATCCCCAGAACAAGCCCCCAAAGTGAAGTGAGTGCACTGCGCAAGCTTGTCCACAGTCCATTCACCTCTATAGGAGTTCCGTAAATAGCCAATCACTGGCTCAGCTATTTGAGACAGTCCCATAGAGGTGATTGGACAAGTGACTGTGCATGCTCGGTGCACTCTCCATTCACCACTACGGGACTCGCCCATAGAAGTGAATGAAGAGCACGGTGCACTCCTTTGCTTTGGTTCCCTGTTCTGACGATAGGAGTGGCGAAATATCCTAGCGATATGCCACCAATGTCTGACATGACACACCCCTTTAACCCCCTGTTTTGCCCGAGTCCAACTCCAGCAATGGGAAAAGTAGCTAACTGGAGGGGAGAGGGCTGCTTTAGATGCTGCTACCTCCTGAATGGTAGCAGCTAGAAACATGCAGCTGATCTTGTTTGAAAGCTGACAGTCCAGGCTTTCATACACGAACAAAAGGACAGCTAAAGTCCAAGCAACAGAGGAGAAATCACTGTTACAAATAAAGCAGGAATACTACCAGGTAAAACCGGTTTTTAAAAAAGGGGGGAATATATAAGTGGCTCACCAAATAACAATATGGACTTGAGGTGCTGCGTATCCCTAGCTGTACCCCCAGCTATATAAATGTACAGAGTTAATGAGTAGAAGTTGGATGCGCACACTCAGCCTTTGGTTTCATGAAATGAATATGGTTATGAAAAATAATGTATATACTCTCATATGTATAAACTCTTAATCAAATAATAAACCGGGTTAAAACAGTTTAAAAAAAGGTATATTTAGTTAGTCTCAGGTAAAAATAGAAAAAATAAAAAATAATAAGAAAATAGAAAAAGGATAAAAATGGATGTATACGTATATGTCCCTTACATGTACTTAATATGTACAATAGTAGTTATTGGATACGATTATGTGGATGATGTAAAAGATATCACATCCATATAAGTCAATTATGGATCCTCAGAGAAAGCAATCAAGCAAGCAAACAAATGTGGTTGTCAGTACGTTACCCTCCGGAGTAAAAAGCCTCTTTGTTCTTGTGTTGATGGCTCCGTACAGCGTTGGAATTGTGGTTGTCCTTCTTGATTTGCTGCGGTCCAGGAGGGTTCTCTCTTTCTTGGTGTTCCGATACAGTAGCTAGTGCGGCGTCCCACGTGGGTTCCCGCGTGTTACAGGTTACTTGGCGCCCAAATTCAAATAGCCGTCTCTACTTGCGGCGCGAGTGTCTCCAAATATAGTTCTTTTCAAGGAGGAATATTTGGCCAAGGAGGAGAGAGAGAAAAGAGAAGAGGTGATCCAAATGAGTTGTATAATGTAGATTTCACAATAAACTTTTATAGCTTATTTTCACATGGGCGTATGGTGCTCCTGTGATATCGATGTCCTCAAGGGGTCCACAGAAATAAACTAGTTTATTTCTGTGGACCCCTTGAGGACATCGATATCACAGGAGCACCATACGCCCATGTGAAAATAAGCTATAAAAGTTTATTGTGAAATCTACATTATACAACTCATTTGGATCACCTCTTCTCTTTTCTCTCTCTCCTCCTTGGCCAAATATTCCTCCTTGAAAAGAACTATATTTGGAGACACTCGCGCCGCAAGTAGAGACGGCTATTTGAATTTGGGCGCCAAGTAACCTGTAACACGCGGGAACCCACGTGGGACGCCACGTGGGACGCCGCACTAGCTACTGTATCGGAACACCAAGAAAGAGAGAACCCTCCTGGACCGCAGCAAATCAAGGACAACCACAATTCCAACGCTGTACGGAGCCATCAACACAAGAACAAAGAGGCTTTTTACTCCGGAGGGTAACGTACTGACAACCACATTTGTTTGCTTGCTTGATTGCTTTCTCTGAGGATCCATAATTGACTTATATGGATGTGATATCTTTTACATCATCCACATAATCGTATCCAATAACTACTATTGTACATATTAAGTACATGTAAGGGACATATACGTATACATCCATTTTTATCCTTTTTCTATTTTCTTATTATTTTTTATTTTTTCTATTTTTACCTGAGACTAACTAAATATACCTTTTTTTAAACTGTTTTAACCCGGTTTATTATTTGATTAAGAGTTTATACATATGAGAGTATATACATTATTTTTCATAACCATATTCATTTCATGAAACCAAAGGCTGAGTGTGCGCATCCAACTTCTACTCATTAAAACCTGTTTTTACTTTCAGTTGCATTCAAAGCATCCCGATTTCAGTGATATCTTCCTCTGTGCTGAACATACTGCTGTCATTCTAGTATTGTCTGAAAGCTTGGAATGCCAGCTGTTTTGCCAGATTCCAGTTTAGGCAGTGGGAAAAGTAGCTAACTGGACAATACCAGACAATGACAATAACAGAATACTGTCAGTTTTCAAACAAGACCAGTTGCATGTTTCTAGCTGTTACCATTCAGGAGGTAGCAGCATCTAAAGCAGCCCTCCACCCTCCAGTTAACTACTTTTCCCACTGCCAGAGCTGGACTCTGGCAAAACTGGTGGTTGAGAAACAAGCAATAGACTTCACTTGCCCTTGACAATAGAGGACCCTTTCAGCTAAGAGTGCATCATATGCCACAGCATCCACTTACATGCTTCATCTGTCCTGGTGTCAGATTCCCTTTAACCAATGAATGACTACTAATTATGACATTAAGGTCCCATTCATACGACCGTACATTTGCGGGCCCGCATTACTGCATACCCGCAAATATACGGGGACCGCCCGACGGGTGTTCCGCAGCGCTTGGAACACACGCCATGCGGCCCCATTGAAAATGCACACAGACAAGTATAGGACATGCTTCAAAAAAGCCGCGGCACGGAGCTAGAGGTGAATGGGGCAGCATCTATTCCCGCAATTTTGCGGATACGGCCCCATTCATACGGTCGTGTGAATGGGGCCTAAATCGTGGATTTTGTGAGCAGATATTCAATAATAAACATACAGACTAAATTCATACCGTTTTACAACCGAAAGCAAGAAGGTCGGAGTCTTCTGTAATGATCGCCTGGGCAAATCCGTTTCTATTCAAATACGCCAGCTGAGAATCCGCCTCATAGGGAGCGACGATGCAGTCGATGCCTTCAGAGCGCGCTGCCTATGGCAGAAGAAAGGAGAATAATTAAGTTGGGGTTACATGGCCCGATGGAGCAGGCGTTAGCCCCACCACATCTTTCTAGAACACAAATCTAGATTTTCGTACAGGAGCATGGATTGATGGATGCTTTGTCTAATCTATGAAATACATCATAAATCAGCCACACCATTCTCTGCCAGAACAGCCTGCAGGACGCTAGTGCGAGACTAGCCTTACTTATGACCACTATGTGGAGTATGAAGAACATGGCCACTTACAATACACAACAGTGCTGAGCAGCAGAACTCACTTTAATAACCTCATGCGCCATCTTTGAGGTGATATTAACGGCACGTGAAAAACAATCTCTGGCCTCCGACAGCTTGCCTTCTCTCAGGAGCTGCTTCCCCTTTTGCAAATTTAGCTGCCTCTTCCTGCAAGAAGGACATATTGTTAGGCTTCCTGTAACAGTGGCAGAAAATAATAGACACCTGCAAAACATCTATCATATCATCTAAATATATACCCAACACCATGTTCACAATGACCATGCAAATACGCAGTCATGAAATAATGTGGTACGTCCCTGCTGCCATCACACAGACTAGAAGAGTTCTGCATGCTGCGCTATTCATGCAGTCAGACGTGACAAAACCTGTGACCGAGTCTGCAAATTAGGGTTGTCACGATGCCAAAATTTTGATTTGGTTTCGATACGTTAAAAAAGTATTGCAATACCTGATACCATGCAGGGGAAAAAAAAAAAAGCCGCTTGCATTCCGTATTTTATGAAACGTTTGGCCCATAATAGAAGAGTCCTATCCTTTTTTTTTGGGGGGGGGGCAGACAAGGTGACTAAAAAATGGTGAATCGTGCGGTATTTATTTATTTTTCTGTTATGGCATTCACCTTATAGCAGATGGTTTTTAATATTTTAATAGTTCGGACTTTTAGGCTGTGGAGATACCCAATATGTTTATTTATTTACTGTTTATATAGTTTATATGTAAAATTGGGAAAGGGGGGGATTTAAACTTAATTTTGGTGTACATTTTATTTTTTTTACTTTTAGGGGCTAGAACCCTTGTCCTATTCACCCTAATAGAGATCTATCAGGGTGAATAGGACTTCACACTCTCCCTACTGCGCTGGGCTTTGTGCACACAGCAGCAGGGAGGTTACCATGTCAGCCAGGGCTTCAGTAGCATCCTGGCTGCCATGGTAACCGATCGGAGCCCCGCAATTGCACTGCTGGGGCTCCGATCGAAACTGCCACCAATGATTTAATACTGGGGGTTTGGGGGGCACACCACCACCAATGTTTATTATACTGGGGGGGGGGGGGGGGGGACACACCACCAATGTTTCGCACAGCCTAGTATTAGTAACAGGCAAATCCCGGTATCATATTGATAGTGGTACAAAAGTACCCTACTGCAATGTGAACAAAACCAAATATACTTTCTCTCCATCTCTGGGGTTACTTACTCTCGTCTGGTCTTCTCCACGTCTTTCTTGGAAGGTAAAGTGCATCCATCAAACACCAGTATTGGCCTGACACCATGTGACAGCAGCATGTGCACAAACTTCATACAGTAGGCGACATATCTGTAACAAAGGAACATCGCTATTACAATGTTTTCTTCAGATATAACCAATACATTCGCTATAGACTAAAAGGCTAAACCCCACATCCCCATCAACCAGTGCCCCTAAGGAAGGCCTACCAGCAGAAGATTAGAGACAGCTCCTAAGTCTTCATTACAAATCTGAGAAATTGTTTTTTTTAAAGGGCTGTCAGATTTCGATGTCAATAGCCTATCATCACAGTTGCGTTTTAAATATCTGATCGGTAGGGGTCTGACTCTGCACACCTGCTGATCAGCCGTTTGAAGAGACTGTGGTGCTCTGGTGTGAACAATGCCCCGCGGAACTGGATGATGAATGTTACCCAACTACAGACACGTTTAGAAGAGATGAAAGGCACCCAAGTGTCACGTCAGACCATTCAAAACCGTTTACATCAGCGCGGTCTGTGTTCTAGACGACCTGCAAGAGTACCTGACCACAGGCATCATCATCTTTCATGGGCCAGGGAGCGTCTACGCTGGACGACGGGCCAGTGGTCCTCAGTGCTGTTCACTGATGAAAGTCCACTCACGCTGAGCAGATAATGATGTTGGAGACGTCAAGCAGAGTGCTATGCATCAGCCACAGTTGTCACCAGACGAGCGTTTGGTGGTGGTGTTACAGTGTGGGCCGGTGTGTCTCGTCAGTACAGAACTGCCCAACACTGTGTGAATGGTCCAGTGACAAGGCCAGACTACCTGAAGAACATCATTAATCCAGTCATTGTGCCTCTACATGAACAGCACAGGCCTAATGTCATCTTCATGGAGGACAATGCTCCAGCTTATCGAGGTCAAATCATTAATGAACGGCTGCTGGAGACTGGAGGACCTCACATGGAGCGGCTGCACTTTCTCCAGACCTGAACCCCATTGAATACCTATGGAATCAGCAGAGTCGCTGTGTAGAGGCTCGTAACTCTGTACCCCAGAACCTCAATGACCTGAGGGCCGCCCTTCAAGAAGAGTGAGATGCCATGCCTCAGCAGACAATAAGGCGACTTGTGAACAGCAGGAGACGTCAAGATGTAACTGATGCTCAAGGCCACAGGACAAGTTATGGAGACATTAACAATTTTTCTGGCGGTATACCCAGCACTGGGGTTGGGTTTTGTTCCAATAAATAGTTTGAGATGAGGAAATCACCATTGTTGCTTCTACTTCTACTTAAATGCCCTACCTTCATGATATAAAATCACTGGAGCGGGAACTTTTTACATTTTCCATAAATTTCACCGGAAAGCCAATTATCCCTAACTTTTTGTGAGCAGTGTATGTCCATCACTGTGTGTGTCCAGGTAGCCCCTTACATTGACTCCCACTCAGAGGTTTCTAGCTACGGGCACACTTACTGGTCGGTGGGTTCTCCTTTGGCTAGTTTCTCAGCACAGGCGAAGGCTCCTTTGTGAAGCCAACAGTACGTGTCCACGGCCACCGTCTGACCCTTGTATTTCTTCACATTGATGGGCTCGGAGGCTTCTTTAAGGAACTGTAGTAAACCCTGAATTCCCATATCTGCACCAGTTCAAAGCAGGGGACAATTCTTGTTTGTCCTGTAAAAAAAAAAAAAAAAAAAAGATAAAAACAGTCAGTGACATCAGCCCTGCCACCGCCAACGTCGGCCCCGCCACCCCCTACTCCACCGCCGTCATCAGCCCCACCACCCCCTACTCCAGTCGTTGTCGTCAGTCCCGATACCCCATACTCCGCTTCAGTCCACTTACCCAACTGTCTTCAGCCATGCTATTATCTACTCTGCCCCGCCACCACTTCCCATGACAGTCTGCTTCCAGTGGTGACAATTCACACTTTGCAATGCAACCCCATTCACTTTCATTAATTGTGACCACTATGCTACAATGCAATCTCTGGCTGTACACGTATTGCGGCCAAATTCACTGTGCAGCCCTATCCTAAAGATGAGGAGTCATGACTACAAGGAGAGATCAAGTATTCTCTATGGGGGCTGCTTGTGACCATACACCGAACATTAAATTTCCAAAAATTGTGGCATTTCTTGTTCCCCTCTAAATCCCTTTCATTAGGAATTTCAGCACTGCCCCCATAACTAAGAAACCTGGGGCTGCTGCACTACAAGTCCCAGAATATCACTTGCACCACTGCTTGCAGTCTCCCCAGATTACATAAGTGCACTGTACCAGTCCCTAGGACCCACCTGGTCGGGAGCTACCGGCCTTCTCTCCGAACCCCGGCTCCAGCAGACTACAACAAAATCATCCCTACGGGAACCTGCACGGACCGGGCTCAGCCAGAACGACACTTTAAATCGTGGCGCGCCTTCAGCCTGCGAGGGACCGCCCACCTTGCTCACGTGATCCAGCTAAGGGGCGGTGCTGAGAACTTCAGTCGCCATTACAAGTAAGGGAATAAGACGGCCTGGGCAGTCGAGCTGCTTTTTACGGAGCTTTTAATAAATACTCGAGGCTGCAGTAACGTTTAGGGTTACGTTTTTTTTGCAATTAACTTAGAATTTAGCCAAAAGATTTCGGGTTGAAGAGCTTCAATTATGGGAACTACAGCTCGCGGCCCGCCTCTCGTGGAGAGGTCACGTGTCAACAAGAATGTGGCGCCAAAATTGTGACTGGACCTGAAACAAATTGGCGCCAGATGTGAAGTGACTGCAGAGCCCTGAGGTGCGGGAGTAGGTCACAGCTGCAGATCAGTCTTAAAGGAGTTTAGGGGTTTTTTTTATTTCATTTTTAATCAACACCTTGTCCTAGAGCAGGATCTGTTGTGAAATCTGTACAGTCTCAAAATAAACCAGGAGCAGCTAGAGTTGTCACATTTCCTAAGAAAAAATACCAACCAAGTTAAGCCACACCCTAACGGGTTGTGGGCGTGTCTTGACACAGGGTGTTCAGTTGCTACTTCATAATGTGGCTCCCAGTATTAATAGTGCCCCCCAGAAATAATAATGCCTCCAATAGTGCTCCCCAGAATGGATAATACCCCCGGTAATAGTAATGCCAACGTTAGCGTCCTCCAGAATGCCCCCAAAAAATAATGCCCCCATTAGTGCCCCCTAAAAATAATAGTGCTTCCAGTAATAGCAATGCCCTATTAGTGACTCCCAATAATATTAATGCCCCAATTAGTACCACTGCAGAATTAATAATTCCCCCTATTAGTGCCCCTAATAATATGAATGCCCCTGTAGTGCCCCCCAGTAATATTAAAGCTCTAGTAGTACTCCCCAGTAATAGTAATGCCCCCATTAGTGCCTCACAGTAATAGTAATGCCCTCATTAGTGCCACCCAATAATAGTAATGCCACCATTAGTGCTCACAGTAACAGTAATGCCCCCATTAGTGCCCCTAGTAATAGTAATTCTCCCCATTAGTGCTTCCAGTAATAGTACTGCCCCCATTAGTTCTCCCAGTAATAGTAATACCCCCATTAGTGCTCCCAGTAATAGTACTGCCCCCATTAGTGCTCCCAGTAATAGTACTGCCCCCATTAGTGCTCCCAGTAATAGTAATGCCCCCATTAGTTCCGCACAGTAATAGTAATGCCCCCATTAGTTCTTCAAGTAATAATAAGGCCCCTAATAGTGTCCCCCAGTAATAGTAATGCTCCTATTAGTGCCCCCAGTTATAGTAATGCCCCCATTAGTGCTCCCAGTAATAGTAATGCCCCATTAGTTCTCCAAGTAATAGTAATGCCCCTATTAGTGCCCCCAGTTATAGTAATGCCCCCTCTCTATTTTCTGTGCAAATAAAAACACCTAACCTCCTCTATTTGATGGCTGTGACCGCTCTCTGCTGATGGATGTGCAGGACAGGACTTGCGCTCCAGTGTGATGACATCTCGCAGGTCCTGTCTTGCACATCCAGTGAACAGAGAGCAGTCACAGCAGTGGGATCAAGTGGATGAGGTTAGGCTTTTTTCTCTCAACACATAAGGGGGGATGGGAGGCGAGAGTTAAAGGCTGTACTAGTGAGCGCTCCTCATTGGAAGCGCTCATTAGTAACAATCCTTATAGAAAAATACCGTCAGGGGCATTATTATTTCTGGTAGAAAAAATTACCGACAGGGGCACTAAAATACTGGCTTGGCTCGTGAGATACCACGGCCATATCCACAGGACAGGGTTTGTAAGGGTCACAGCAGTTCCAGAGTTTTCCAGGATTTTTTAACTGATGACATCAGTATCTAATTGATGGGGGTCCCACACCCCGGACCCCCTCCGGTCAGCTGTTTGAACTTTCTTACAGCTTACAAATCACAGCTCCGTACATTGTCTAGGGTCTCTGCCTGGTATCACACTCATCCTCATTCACTTGAACGTGGTCTCGTCATTCATCCTAGGAAAAGCAGCAAGAAGTTCCCACGGTGTTCCAATTGTGGCAAACTGACCTGTGCCCTTCATTCTCTAACTCGATTACAATGAAAACACATATGTATAGGTTTTTTAATGTCTAAATAGTGTCAAAATAAATTTAAACTTTGAAAAAAAAATTTTTTTACATCACCATTTATTGGGGACAATCTGTAGGCTTTAGTGATACCATTTTGGAGTGTGTGACTTTTTGATCACATTTTATTAAATTTTTTGGGGTAAGAGAAGCGCTGAAAAAATGACAAATTGGTCATTTTGACCCTTTTGTCTGTTATGCCATTCGCTGTATTGGAAAAGTATTTTTATATTTTAATAGTATGGGCTTTTTCGGTCGTGTTGATACCCATGATGTTTAGATTTTTTGTTATTTATGTGTTTAGTAACATAAGGCCAAAAAAAGACATCTGTCCATCCAGTTCTCCTGTTTTCCTACAAGTTGATCCAGAGGAAGGCAAAAAAACCCTGTGAGGTAGAAGCCAATTTTCCTCACTTTAGGGGAAAAAATTCCTTCCCGACTCCAATCAGGCATCAGAATTACTTCCTGGATCAACGACCCCTCTCTAGTAACTATAACCTGTAATATTATTACCCTCCAGAAATACATCCAGGCCCCTCCTGATCTCTTATAGTGAACTTACTGTCACCACCTCCTCAGGGAGAGAGTTCCATAGTCTCACTGCTCTTACCATAAAGAATCCTCTTCTATGTTTGTGTACAAACCTTCTTTCCTCCAGGCGCAGAGGATGTCCCCTCGTCACAGTCACAGTCCTCGGGATAAATAAATGATGGGAGAGATCTCTGTACTGACCCCTGATATATTTATACATAGTTATTACATCTCCCCTCAGTCGTCTTTTTTCTAAAGTGAATAACCCTAATTTTAATAATCTTTCTGGGTACTGTAGTCCACCCATTCCAGTTATGACTTTAGTTGCCCTCTTCTGAACCCTCTCCAGCTCTGCTATGTCTGCCTTGTTCACAGGAGCCCAGAACTGTACACAGTCCTCCATGTGTGGTCTGATGTGTAAAGTGGCAGGGCTATGTTCTCATCACGGGCATCTATGTCACTTTTGATACAACCCGTTATCTTATTGGCCTTGGCAGCAGCTGTCTGACACTGGTTTCTACAGCTTAGTTTGCTGTTCACTAAAATTCCTAGGTCTTTTTTCATGTCTGTGTTACCCAATATTTTACCATTTAGTATGTACTGGTGACTTGCATTATTCCTTCCCATATGCATAACCTTACATTTGTCAGTGTTAAACCTCATCTGCCACTTCTCTGCCCAAGCCTCCAGTCTATCCAGATCCATCTGTAGCAGTGTACTGTCCTCTGTAGTATATATACAGTATATTGTCCTCTGTAGTTTATATACAGTATACTGTCCTCTGTAGTATATATATATATAGTATACTGTTCTCTTCTGTGTTAATAACTTTACACAGTTTAGTGTCATCTGTAAAAATTGATATTTTACTGTGCAAGCCTTCTACCAGATCATTAATAAATATATTGAAGAGAATAGGGCCCAATACTGACCCCTGTGGTACCCCACTAGTGACAGTGACCCAATCTGAGTATGTACCATTAATAACCACCCTCTGTTTTCTATCACTGAGCCAGTTACTTACCCACATACAGACATTTTCTCCCAGGCCAAGCATTCTCATTTTATATACTAACCTTTTATGTGGTACCGTGTCAAATGCTTTGGAGAAGTCCAGATATACGACATCCATTGATTCGCCGCGGTCAAGTCTAGAATTTACCCCCTCATAGAAACTGATTAAATTAGTTTGACATGACCGATCCCTCATGAAGCCATGCTGATATGGAGTTATTTGCTTATTTTCATTGAGGTACTCCAAGATAGTATCTCTTAGAAAACCCTCAAACAGTTTACCCACGACAGATGTTAAAGTTACCGGCCTATAGTTTCCAGGCTCTGTTTTTGGATCCTTTTTGAATATTGGCACCACATTTTCTATGTGCCAATCCTGTGGAACACTCCCTGTCAGTGTAGAGTCCTTAAATATCAGAAACTAGCAGAAGGACCCGGCTTCGCCTGGGTACATTTTGTCTATTTCATTTAGTGTTTGTGTTTGTCGTTGCAAAGAGAAAGTCAATGCAGCTGACAGAAGTTGATTTTTACCTTCATTTTTTCTATACCCATTGGCTGCGGAGTGGGAGGGGCCTGACCTGACTAAGTCAGGGGCGTGGCTTAGCGAGACCTGGGTCGGGGGTTTAAGTCCTTCTTTAGGGGGCAGCCTGAATTACAGGTCGATGCCATGGTAATTTATGATGACACACAATTCGTAGCAGTGGAAGAAAATATCTTTTATTACTACTGAACGGTCTTAGTCTAAAATTAGTCTAAAACATAAGTTATATTTATGGTAACCGGAATACCCCTTCCACAGCACTCTGCCCCTTTAAAGCAGCGAATAGAAATGGCTGAGCTCCTCAGCTGGCTGCTAATTACCTGGCTAGGTTGTTATGAAAACCAATGTGTATGTGGAGAAAATGGCAGTTGGAATTTGAAGTGAAATGCTCCCAGACTAATATTGGCTAATGGAGATCATATTTTGGGAATATCTTGGGAGCGGTACGTCCTAGAGAGCTGAAACCTGGTCTAAAACCTTCCCGGACACCTAGTGTACCTCTGTGCCGAATTTGGTGAAAATCGGTTCAGTAGTTTGGTCGCGCGTAGAGGACAGACGGACAGACAGAAACTAATTTTTATAATATTAAAAGATAAGGGTCTGGCTATGACATTACTTAATTCTCTTAGGATACGGGGGTGTACGCCATCCAGTCCTGGTGATTTGTCTATTTTAATCTTTTTAAGACATCGCTGTACTTCTTCCTGGGTCAGACAGGGCACTTTTAATTGGGAATTTACTTTTATATTCTGCATTTCATCTGACAGTTTATTTTTCTCAGTGAATACAGTGGAGAAAAAGATATTTAGTAGCTTTGCTTTCTCCTCATCGCTCTCTGCAACTCCCCCCTCATTACTCTGTAAGGGGCCGACACCTTCCGGCTTATACTTTTTACCATTTATATAATTGAAGAACATTTTAGGGCAAGGGCAGACTGGGAACTTAAAGTGGCCCTGGAAAAAATACTAAAAGTGGCCCTGTTTTGTTGTCAGATCTAAAATTGATGGAAGGCAATACCATATTGTGGCACATTATACCACCCCAACAGAGTCTAATACCACAGTGCAGCACAAAATATATTCCCAAAAACATCCACTGGCCAGCCGTGAGGAGGGCTGAGGTGGCCCCCTGGGAAATTTCCCTGTAAGGTCTATGGCCAATCCGCCCCTGTTTTAGGGTTAGTTTTACTCTCTTTGGCGATTAATCCCTCTGTCTTTAGTTTGGCTGCTTTTATTTGTCTTTTACATATTCTATTTTTTTCCTTATAGTTTTTCAATGCTTCCTCGCCACCCTCCTGTTTTAGTGATTTAAATGCTTTAGTGATTTATTTTTTTATTCTACGAAAAGTGGGTGATTAAAACTTTTATATTTTTTAAAAAAAATGTATATTTTTTATAGGCTTTTTAAAAAAATGTTTAATTATGATTTTAAAGATCGTATTTGAGCCTACAAAATCCTTTTTTAAAAATTCTGAACAATCATGGATTTTTTTTATTGTTCAGAATTGCTAATTTCTTATGTTGACCTGCCACACGCTGGCCAAAATAATAATTGCAGTTTCAAATACCCTTGTTTTTTTCAGTGAGATCTAGGGTATTGAATTCAATTTGAAACAGCAGATACCCGCCGGCGCTGCACGTGCAAGCGGGCGCCATGTTTGCCCATCACTCCAGCGCCGTATATGTACAAATCTATTTTTATTTTCATGGACACAGGATAAAAGCCACCTATTTTTACTGACTGTCTAGAAATTTCTGGACAGTTGGCAACCGGCAGATGTGCAGGGTGTCGGCCCTGACAATCAGCTAGTGATGACCTATCTAAAGGAAAAAGCTGGACAACATTTATCCTGAAATACTGTGTATTTATCCTGGAATCACTCTTTCTATTCAGCTACAGGTGGCATATTGGACATTTTTCACTGTATTTGCTTATGTTTGCCATTTAAAGCTGTGCAACAGCTGCTTTTTCTCACTGTGCGGGTTAGATATTTTTACTTTCTTGATATACATTGTATTTAATGCTATTAGTTTTTACGTCAAGGTCATTGAGTTAATTATTACTTTGAATTGTGGACAAAATTCGTCACATAACCATAACTGCAGTTTCCATTATCTACTGTTGTTTTTACTAGAATTCCCACAACTGCAAAACATCTAATTTACACTTAAAGGGAGTCTGTCACCTAATTTTCACCAATATAACTAAGAGCACCCCACAGAAGATTGCAGACACATCCCAGACATACCTCTGTGCACTTTGTGCCTTTATTTCATGTCCAGGAAAAGCACTTTTATTCTGCTGGAAAACAGCTCCCAAGTGCCCGGCTGAAAGTGAAAGTAAAAACAGCTTTCACTCCTGACTCAATTTCTAACAGCAATATCTGCTGATATAGTGCATATAATTCTATGATTCTGGTATCATTTGAACAGTTGGAATGCCAGCTTTCAAACAAGGCCATATTTTATCTGGTACCATATTTCTATCTGGTACCAATCACAAGATATGAGCAGCTAAAGCAGCCCTCCCCTGTTCAGTCTAGTTTGCTTTGGGCACTTGGAGCAGCAGCAGAGCCGGGCACTTGGGAGCTGTTTTACAGCAGAATAAAAGTGCTTTTCCTGGACATGGAATAAAGGCACAAAGTGCATGCATTGTTTCTGGCCAGCAGATTGCTATTTACACAGCACAATCTACTGCCCGGAAACAATAATTTAGGTTTCCACACCTCAGATCATTTAGGGCCCTTTCATACGGTCCGTGATCGGGCCATATGTCCCGGAGCAGCATCGATGGTGCGCATGGGAGCGCACAGCATCATTAATTACAATGATGCTGTGCATGTCGGGCCACCCGCGGGGCTATTGTCCCGCACTCATATGATTTTATGAGTGTGGGACAATAGTCCCTCGGGCGGCCCGGCATGCACAGCAGCATTGTAATCAATTATGTTGTGCGCACCATCAATGCTGCTTCGGGACATATGGCCCGCTCAGGGGCCGTATGTCACGGAGAGCATACGTGGTGTGAAAGGGCCCTTAATCTGATGAACAAGCATTTAACTCGTTAATCAGGTTATCTGGGGGACCTTTAGATGGGCAGATAATTGGGAAAGAGCATTCGTAGGAATGTTCGTTCCCTATAATCAGCTGAGCAAATCCAACCTTATCCTCATAGTTCAACTTGTATTTTCTAAACTTCTCTTAAAGGGGTCCTCTCACCTCAGCAAATTGCATTTATCACGTTGAGAAAGTGAATACAAGGCACTTACTAATATATTGTGATCGTTCATATTACTTCCTTTGCTTGGGTGATTCATTTTTTCATCACATTATACACTGCTCATTTCCATGGTTACAACCACCCTGCAGTCTAGCCTTTCTGGTGGCTGGAACCATGGAAGTCCACGTAGGCCAGCACTCCGTACAGTATTAAAATTTATTGGCTTCTATGAGCCAAAATTATTGCTTCGCAAGGTCTCGCGAGACTTTGGGTAATAACTTCAGAAATTAATTTCTACTGTAAAAAACTTTTTACCAACCTGGGGTTCGGTTCCAAGGTACCACTTGGAACAGAAACCGAGTTTAGTAAAAGGTTTTTAACAGTAGATTTCAGCAAGTCTACGTCCTCAGATCTGTGGTTAGTTCTTTAAGGTGTTTGGAACCAGCTCCCTGCTGAGTTCCTTCAAAAACAAGTACAAGTATCTAGAAGAACTAATGAAAAAGGCAAAGGGCGGTCACACCAAATACTGAGGGGATTTAGATTCCTCTTTTGTTCATTCACTTTGCTTTTTAATTGGTACAAATAAACTATTATCACTTCTATTTCTGAAATCATTCTCACTTTGTAGCATTTTAACACCTGCCTAAAACTTTATCACAGCATTGTATTATAATGGGTGAGCTGGAAATTATTTTCTGTAGCACTAAAAATATTCTAAAATGATGTGAAATTTATGCTTTGTGTGTTGTATAACATTTGAGAATGATCTTACGATTGTGTTGGAAAAGTTGGAGAATGCGGGCATCGATCCCGCTACCTCTCGCATGCTAAGCGAGCGCTCTACCATTTGAGCTAATTCCCCTTGTGGTAGCCCTTGTCACTGGTGTGTGGATCAGGAAAGTTTGAGGAATGCAGCTTTCTCCTGAATGATTTATGGCTTGTATAAAGGGTCCTCACAACAGCACGAACAACCCGGCTCCCAAACTGTGAAAGAGTCAATGCAAATCCATTATCTACATGCTGTACAGACTTGTGAAAGATGATAAGCCCCTCTTCAAGCCTGGTCACACTTCTAGTTTGACTTCAAAGGGTTAAGGGGAATATAAGTGATACAAAAAATCACTTTATGAAAATGAGTTAAAATGTGGATAGTAATATAATTACTATAATTAGGGATGATTGAAGCGAGCTTAGGATTCTAGATCCGAAGTTGCTTTTTTCAAACCTTCGGTGTAATGCTGTATAGAGATCTGTCTCCATACAGCATTAAAATGTATGGCCTCCGATGAGGTGAAGTCAGTTATTACCAAAATCTCGCGAGACTTTGATGAATAACTTCACTATTTTTTATTTTAAAACTTGGATCTGAACTCTGATTCGGTTCCAAGGTACCAGTTGCAACCGAAACCAAGTTCGGTTCCAGGTTTTAAAATGTTTTTTCAGTTTCAAAATCAAAGTCGCGAGACTTCAGGAATAACTCACTTTGCCCTGTCGGAGGCCATACATTTTGGATCTCCTGTACAGAATTAAACCGAAGTTTTGAGCAAAGTGACTTAGGATCTAGGATCTGAAGCTCGCTTCGCTCATCTCTATAAAATTTCCCCCTGTGATGAAGTATATGACTATAAATTCACTTATACACTGGCTATTATAATTTTCTATAAGGTAAAACACATCTAAACATTGTTTAAATGCCAGACAGCAACACAGCTTCTATAGGTCTCTGTGGCGCAATCGGTTAGCGCGTTCGGCTGTTAACCGAAAGGTTGGTGGTTCAAGCCCACCCAGGGACGTGAGTTTTTTTTTTTGCCTTATTTTTCTCTTGTGACTTGTTTGTCACCTACTCATTTTTAGCATCCATTTTGACTAATTACGCTCAGATTTCACTTATAAGAGATAAGGAAATATAAAATGTGATGTGGGCAGTTACTGTCTTAGGCTACGTTCACATCTCTGATAGCCTGTTCTGGCATCACCGGATAGTGCGATTCACCGCTGGACCCCATAGACTATAATCAGCCACTTTTCGGAGTGAGTGACAGGTTTCAGCCGGACAAAAAAGGTTTTCTCCAGCCAAAACGCAGCACTCAATCTAGAAAACAGATAGATTTCCATTAAAGTCTCTGGGGTCCGCTGGTGAACTGCAGTATCCAGCAATCCGGTGAACTCAGAAATATGAACATAGGGACCCAAGGACCCTCAGCCATTGGTTGAGGAGAGATTTAGGAATGCACACACTGGCCATTTAAGGAAACCGTAAGGAAACACTAGGTGATGTGGAGAACAGGACTAGCAGACGTGTGTAAAACAACAGTATAGAAGCAGAGAGATGGCAGGATTGGAATTTGGCCTCCACTGATTGGCAAAGGGCCAATCAGGGCCAATTATTTTATCCATAATAATAATTTTCTCAATTGTGTTGTAATCTATCTATCTCTCTATCTATCTATCTACCTATATAACTACCTTAGGTCCTGTATCAAGGTCAATCAAAAGTGAACTCACGTTATGCCCCATGCGGCAGTGTCTTTCATCCACTTATTTACATAGTGGGCCATCCATGACACATTGTGATGGATCCTATAAACTGGTTATCATAATGGAGGTACATCTTTGGAATAATCTTTTTTGTCCCCCAGTGCCATAAAATGACAGGTGTTATATGTATGTTGATGTAATGCCTGAGTACCTGCAGGCATTTATAGCATTATCAGTGATATCCCCCTATCTACTAAATGAGACAGACGAAACTCACTAAATATTTATTTATGTATTTTCAAGCTGGCGATTAATATGCAGGTATAAATTTGTGGCTAATTTTGAGAGTAACGTGGATTATTTCCTTGTATCTATTAAAGGGCATTAAAGATGTCGCAATAAAACCATCTGACCTAAGACATGTTCACTTGACAGTTGAACACCATGGTCTTGGTCCCATCTTCCTAGGTCTCTGCATTTTTGAGAAATTGGATGTTTAAAATATGCAAATGATCCCCTAGGAGAAACGAGGGCAGTGCACCTTATTGCTCCCAGACGCACCGCTCACTGCCCTTCAGACTGGACCTCCACCACTGACTGAAAGGGCCTGGCATTAAAGACGTACTCATGCCTGGTGCTGAAGTCTTGCGGGAGCTCGTTTGGCGCACATATTGTACAGGGATGGAGCGCTGGCTAATTTATATATTCCAGAGAATCCGAGCACCTAGAAAGATGGGACCAAGACCATGATGTTCAGCTGTCAAGCACATATGTCTCAGGTGAGACGGTTTTACTGTGACGTGTCTGATGACAGAACCCCTTTAAAGGGGTATTCCGGTTACCATAAATATAACTTATGTTTTAGACTAATTCATCATCAATAATTACCTAATATAATGTCAGTTTCAGATATTTACCGTTCAGTAGTTATAAAAGTAGTTTTCTTCCTCTGCTACCCACTGTGTTTCCACATTACCATGGCATCGACCTGTAGTTCGGAGCTTTTGTTAGGTCGAGCATGCTCAGTGTGTTGTTAATTCTTCAGCTAAATGTCAGTGTGCTGCTGATTACTGAGTAGACTGTGCAGCACTGTGATATCAGGCAGCCAATCCGTAATCATCAACACTCATGAACAAGCAGAAACTCACAGCAGGGAAGCTAGGCATTGTGGGCATTGTAGTTTTCTGAGGGAAGATCAGGAGCCATGATACTGTCAGTGTGTTGCAGGCTCACACAGGAGCTGGACAAATGGACTGCAAGGTAAATTGAAGCTCTGGTTATATGTATTATATGGGTTCTGGTTATATGTACAGGTATGGGTTCTTGTTATATGTACAGGTATGGGTTCTGGTTATATGTACAGGTATGGGTTCTGGTTATATGTACAGGTATGGGTTCTGGTTATATGTATAGGTATGGGTTCTGGTTATATGTACAGGTATGGGTTCTGGTTATATGTACAGGTATGGGTTCTGGTTATATGTACAGGTATGGGTTCTGGTTATATGTATAGGTATGGGTTCTGGTTATATGTACAAGTATGGGTTCTGGTTATATGTACAGGTATGGGTTCTGGTTATATGTACAGGTATGGGTTCTGGTTACATGTACAGGTATGGGGTCTGGTTATATGTACAGGTATGGGTTCTGGTTATATGTACAGGTATGGGTTCTGGTTATATGTATAGGTATGGGTTCTGGTTATATGTATAGGTATGGGCTCTGGTTATATGTATAGGTATGGGTTCTGGTTATATGTACAGGTATGGGTTCTGGTTATATGTATAGGTATGGGTTCTGGATATATGTACAGATAAAGGTTCTGGTTATATGTACAGGTATGGGTTCTGGTTATATGTACAGGTATGGGTTCTGGTTATATGTACAGGTATGGGTTCTGGTTATATGTATGGGTATGGGTTCTGGTTATATGTATAGGTATGGGTTCTGGTTATATGTACAGATATGGGTTCTGGTTATATGTATAGGTATGGGTTCTGGTTATATGTAGAGGTATGGGTTCTGGTTATATGTACAGGTATGGGTTCTGGTTATATGTAGAGGTATGGGTTCTGGTTATATGTACAGGTATGGGTTCTGGTTATATGTAGCGGTATGGGTTCTGGTTATATGTATAGGTATGGGTTCTGGTTATATGTACAGGTATGGGTTCTGGTTATATGTACAGGTATGGGTTCTGGTTATATGTACAGGTATGGGTTCTGGTTATATGTACAGGTATGGGTTCTGGTTATATGTACAGGTATGGGTTCTGGTTGGGTCACAGCTTGTAGCCTTAATGCAGTTTATCAAAAATTAAGTTACTTTACCGGAATACCCCTACAATGAAGTCAATACATTGCAGGAGCGCCTTCGCATGTAACACAATAGCCAGGGAAACTTTTGAAAGGGACTGCTGCTCTAGCGTGTGAATAGGTGCCTGCAGCAGCGAAATTTGAACAATACCAATGGATGTATCATCAAATTGTCTACTGAATGGTGCAACATAATTCATGATCGTCTTTGCCTCTTTTGTTGAGTACTAGTCCATGTATTATATGCAAGTTTTGAATGTTTCACATGTAATAATCATGTCAGATAGGAAATTGTGAAGCCCTGAACCCAATCCATACCACTTTCCCTACCTACTTCCGCCCTAAATTGCGCCACTGGGTGATGGTCTCTAGCCTGTCAAAGTGCAGACTAACCAGGTCAGAACCAGACAGCAATAATAAGGACCAAATCAGAATCCAAACACAGAACCAAGAACAAGCCAAAGTCTGAATCTGAAAATGAGTCATTTACCAGACAGGGTCAGCACAATGAGAAATGTCAATGACAGAATGTAGATGTGTGGTATGTATGAAAAGTTTTTGAAGACTATACAACTAAAATAGAATAAAGATACCCGCGCTGATCCAGCATACAATACAAAGTGAACCCAGATCGTTGGTAAATAATATACTTGCCATTGGTGATATAGTGAAAAAGTATTCAAGTCCCGCTTGTAGTGCTGTAACCTTGCGGCGTGTCTCTTCATCTTTCACATACACTCACGCACAGCCCCGGCCAGTGGCTCGCAAGCACAGGGGAAGGTTTTGTGGACCTTACTGATATATGTAGCATAGTGTGACATCACATCGAAGATCTGAATTGCCAGGCTTTCCCCTGTGTGCAAGTCACCAATCGGGGCTTCTTGCTAGTGTGTGTGAAAGCTGAAGAGACACACCGCAAAGTTACAGTGCTACAAGCGGAACTTGAATACTTCTTCAATATATCACCTACAGCAAGTACCATATTTTTCGCCCCATAACATGCATTTTTCTCCCGCAAAAGTGGAGGGAAAATGTCCCTGTGTCTTATGGAGCGAATACTAATGAGCGCTTCCATTATAGAAGCGCTCATTAGTACCGGAGGATCGGAAAGCGGTGAAAGTTCTGTACTCACCGCTTCCTGGTCCTTGGCTGTGCTGTGGCTGCGCACAGCGTGAGACCGCTCTGCCACAGCGGCGGCAGGATGAAGTGGATTGCGGTGGAGTAGAGGAGCAGCCGTGTCCGGAGCAGGAAAGGTAAGGGTTTTTTTTATTTTATACGCTCTGTGGCTGAGGGCTGATATGAGAGGCATAGGGGCTGACATTAGAGGAATGGGGGCTGATAAGAGACGCATGGGGGCTGATAAGAGGAGCATGGGGGCTGATGAGAGGCAATGGGGGCTAATGAGAGGCAATGGGGGCTGATGAGAGGCATAGAGCTCTTATCTGAGGTCTGATTAGGGGTCATTCACATTGGGGTCTAAGCTTGGGTCTGATCTGAGGTCTTATTGGGGTCTTATTAACATTGGGAGCCTGATTGGGGCTTTCAGCTGAGGTCTGATTAACATTGGGGGTCTGACTGGTGGTCTGACCTGAGGTCTAATGAAAAATATTTTTTCTTATTGTTCTCCTCTAAAACCTAGGTGCGTCTTATAGGTCGGTGTGTCTTATAGGGTGAAAAATACGGTATATTATTTACCAACAATCTATGTTCACTTTTAACATTTGTATTGTATGCTAGATTAGCACGGGTATCTTTATTCTATTTTAGTTATGATTTCTTTCAAAGCGAAGGGTATTGGCAGATTTGATACCCAGCAGTGGTTATTTGTTGTTCTGTTTGCATAGCGCGGGTGTAAACTATGTTATTTTTGTAGACTATATTTTGCCAAACTATTCTTCTAAAATACAGATTTTAACAGCAAATTAGAATTTTTGTCCAGTGTTTGCTAATAATCACTGTTCCAAAGTTGCATGATGGTAGTTTTGTTTATTATTAGGTTATATTTTTATACAAGGTATGTTTTTTTATGCCTATGCAATATAAATTTTAACACATATGAGGATGGTTACCATACATTACATGGCCTCTCTTCCGGTGTTTTCAGCACAAGTTCTTGTTGAAGTATGTGCTTGTGGTATATATACAATCTGCACGCCTCAATATATTACATTTTTCATTGTTTTTGTATGTAAACTTTAGCTTGGATGTGAGATTTATTTGCAAATGTTTGTTTTGATGCATTTCTGTAAAATAATTCCTGTTTGTCATAAAGTTACATGAAGTTGGACAAGGTCATCAACAGTCAATTATCAAGTTGTCTCCTTTCAGCAAATATATAGTTTTTGGGGGTGCACTTACTTACTTTTCAATTAATGTAAGCCTTGTATTAATAGGTTGTTAATTTTTTTACATTTCCAGTTCTGGTAATTTTGTGAAGATATATGCATGTAAATGTAGGCCTAAGTGACATGTATAAACTCTGCACATGTTGAACATGTATTTTTAGTTGTGGTCCGTATAACTTTCTGCTTGGGTTACACTTTTACCTACCGATGTCATCTTTTATGTAATTGTTTATGAAAAATTACACTTTGACGCAAAGCTGCATGAAGGTGTCTGTGTAAAGTGCTGGGTGGCATTTTGACAATGTGCTGGGTGTCTACTTTCAGTATAGGGGGGGTTAGTGAGATTTTTTTTATTTTGTAATAGTTTTATTTATATGTGTCAAATATGCAAAAATGTTCCTGGCTAGCAGAGGTACAAAATGTCTAAACACCCCTGGCAGCGAAAGGGTTAAATATGGGTAAAATACAACTAGTACATTGAAGCGTCATCTGACTGCTGCAATTATTAACTACTTGACCTTACGTTTTTAGAATAAGATAACATATTGAAACAGTCTGGTGATATGAGCGTGCACAAATAAAATATAATCCACCATAAGCATAGCACAGTGTTTGGAAAGTATTCCCTATATAGCCACAGCAGACATAGAAAGGTAAGAAACCAGCATTATAACCATTTTATATTGTTTTTAATGCAATATTATGTTAATTTGGAATCGCTCTATTTACATTTGCCTGCAATTTGTTTTTAAATATGATACAGCCTAGAAGAATTGCTGAAATCTCCATACTGAGGGCTTATGCACACGAGCGTGTGCCGGCCGTGGCAGTATTGCGACCCACATACGGTGGGTCCGCAGTACACGGGCACCAGCCGTGTGCAGGCCGCATCACGGATCACGGACCCATTCACTGCAATGGGTCTGCAATCCCGGAGATGCGGAGCGGAGGCACCGGTCAGAACACCACGGAAACGCTACGCCGTGCTTCCGAGGTGTTTCTGGCCGTGCCTCCGCACTGCAAAAAAGTAGCGCATGTACTACTTTTTTGTGGTGCGGACCCTCGGAATGTGTCTGTGATCCGCATGCGGTGGTGCCAATGTAAGTGCCCATGCATTGCGGACTGCGGTTTGTGGGCCGCAGCACGGGCACGGCCGGCACACGCTCGTGTGCATGAGCCCTTAAAAGGATTGTTCAGTCCATTTATATTGATGGTCTATAAACAGGGTGTCAGACCCCTGCTGAACACCTGTTGATGGCCTGTCCTGAAGAGAGCCAACGATATAAGAGGACTGGATAACCCCGGCTTAACAACTTTTATCCATTAGAGAGGTCCCCCAAAAATAAGATGTACCTCAAGCAGTTATTAATGTAGGCAATAGATACCTTGGTGTTTTTTTCTCCATCTTTCAAGTATTGCACAGTGCTTAATGACATAAATAGCCGCATTTGCAATGCACACGTAAGCCAGGCGCTCTAGGGGAACAGACACTTTTTGCTGTTCACCAATTTGGCTTATAGAGATGAGTCCCTTATGGGGAATAACTGCTCTAATAGGGAACATGGGAGGGCAGCCCTTGTCCCAAGGATGAGCTAATAATGTGAGCTGATTTTGATCTCTACCGCCAATAGACCCACAATACTGTAAATCCAGAGAGGAGGAAACACACAACAGTCTTAGTGAATATGCTTTCAGGGTTTCACAGAGTAAAATGGCGACATTTTGGACAAAGTACTTCTTTTTGGACAAAGTACTTTTTTTTGGACAAAGTACTTCAGGCTGCAAGAACAATAACACCACCATTTACTGTACAAGGAAGTAAAAAAAAATGACTGTAACAATACAAATATAGAGAAAAAAAACCCAGATCTAAAATTGTAGGCATGTACCAAGCAAACACCAGTGATTAGGGATGAGCGAACTTTTGAAAAGTTCGGTTCGCTTCGCTTCGGCGAACTTTCTTGAATTTCGGATTCGTATGAACCGAACCTAAAACGAACCTTGCTATAACAGCTGAATAATTGCTTCTACAATAATGGGAGTCTGATAGGGTACAGTTTCGTTTACTTGCAGTTGCTATTACAATGAAAAAAAGTGGAAAAAATCCAAGTGACTTCAACAATGGCGACGCAAAATATACGCATATTTGAGAATTTACACTAATGCGTACGCTAATGCGAATATTCCCGCACAAATAACGAACATACAGTGTAATGTTGTCAAAGGTGCGCTACTTAACTGAATATGAACGCATTAGCGTACTCATACACTGCGTCTGCGAACATTCCTACTCAAGTAACGAACATACAGTGTAGCGTTGTCAATTGTACGCTACTTAACTGAATTTGTACGCATTAGCGTACATTCTCAATAAATATACGTATATTTTGCGTCGCCATTATTTTAACCAGATTCGTTACGAACTTTCTCAAAATTCGGTTCGGTGACGAACCGAACTTTTGGGGAAAGTTCGTAACGAATCTGGTTCGTTACGGTTCGGTTCGCTCATCCCTACCAGTGATGACATGGCTTAATAATTAAGACACGTTTACAGTGTCTTCAATAGACTACATATGATAACTTCATCCCAAGGTTTAGATATCAAGGAGCAGTGACTTTTATTGCTGCAATATGGATGTTTTGTATGAAGTAGTAGTACAACAAGGAAAATAACCTGTCCATACAGTGGGGGGTTCGACAAAAAAAAAGATTTTATGCAAAGAATCTTACACATATCCATGTAAAGACCATTTTACATGGGCCATTGATCAGGAATGAACAGTACTTAGCTGTTATGTTCAGCAGGAGCAAACTCCCTCAGAGGGCGATGTCTAAGTACACCCCTCATTCTTTACATTACCTCTAATGCTAATAACAGACTTTCCCGACGGGTGTACCAGGTGCTACCTCTGAGGGAGGTTGGGACATGAGGGAACCAGGACCTGTGTGTGACCCACTGGACTGACTTCCAGATTGTATGGTACACCCACAGGGTGCTGGTAGGCCAGAGGCTGATCAGGCGGTGGTGAGGCAAGGTCAAAGCACTATGTCCGAGATCAGGGGCAGGCGGCAGTCTAGCAGAGTTTGTAACAGGGTCCTAGGCCAGGGCAGGCTGCAAAGTAGCAGGGTCCATAGGCAAGATATAAGGTCAGGGCAGGCAGCAGTCAAGCAGAGTCCATTAAATGATATCCAAGGTCCGGTACACAGAAATGACAAGAAATAGTAACACCTTCACTAAAGACAGGGACTAGACAAAGCTGGAAATCTAATTGCTCAGGCGCCTTCCTGTTGAAGGAAGACCGTCCATAGGCTGGGGAAGATAGAATACATGTGTGTGCCTGCCCAATATACACTATATAACACTGAGCCGGAGAGCAAGCTCTGCTCAGAGTAAGAAGTAGGATGCCGGTGGCAAGGGCCACCGCCAGCCAAGAACATCGTACCAGTGCCTGTGCTGGCAGAGGAAGGAAGCACCGTCACGGAACGCCAATACCAACTTAAGATACCTGCTGCCCTTGTCCGTTAGCACGGCGCATGGCAGCATTAGCAATCACTGGCCCAAGGATATTAACCAAACCAGCCTTCTACAAAAGTGAGAGACCCATCTGTAGATACTTGTTAAAAAATTCACGTCCATTCTTAGGACTGAGTAGGGTACTGATTAGCTAGGTGAGAGGCCTTTGATGTAGATCTCAAATGATTTGCCAACTCCCCATATCCATTAACAAAAAGTCACAAGTACAACTTATATTAGCATTCTGGCAGCTTCTGGCAGTATTGTGGCCAGGGCTTAGCCTCACAACAGCTGTGCATAGCAGCTGCTACGTGTGACAGCACTCCTGTAGTTTTGGACTGGTAATTATAGTTGTGATTGCCGAAACTGATTTTACATTCTAAAATATGAACTCCTTATTAGTCACATGTATCATAATCTATTTGTCCTGGGCAGCATAACAAGATATAATTAGATCTTTTTTGGTTTTGTTTCTAGGAATTATTTCTGTCAAGAATGTTGTGGACAGTCTTCCTTCTGGGCTTATGGCTCAATATAAGCAATGCTCAAGAAGTAATTTACGGCAAGAACAAATATATTGAATACCAGGTTGGGAACATTAGCTTGATCTTGACTGCCCCCCATGGTGGATCTCTAACACCATCCTCAATACCTACTCGAGATACAGGATGTTGGGAAAAAGCTACAGGAAAGTGCTATTACACACATTCTTGTCCCTCAGGATCTGTGAAAGACTCTGTTAATTGTAAGGTCACAACAGTAAAGGATCTATACACCCAGGAAATGGCGTTGGCTGTGGCCAAAGAGATATGTCGTCTAACATCTGGATACTGTCCTCATATTGTTCTCAACAATCTGGCAAGGTCTAAGTTGGATCCTAACAGAGACAAGGATGAAGCAGCCTTTGGTGTCCCTGATGCAGACCAAGCTTGGGATGAGTTCATGGGTTTTATCCGTACTGCCAAGTCTCATATGTCACAAGGTTTACTCATTGATATACATGGCCAGTCCCACCCCGAACAATGGATTGAACTTGGCTATCTCATTTCCAAAGCAAATTTAGATTCTGGGAAATTTTCAGCATCCGATACCTCCATTCATGCTTTATCTAAAAGAAGACTGGATACATCTTTTGAAGAATTGCTTCGTGGAAGACAAAGCTTAGGAATGTTTATCGAAGAACAGAATGTTAATTATGTCTGTGTCCCTTCTCCTTCAAATCCAGGGCCGAATGGTGGTTCATACTTCTCTGGAGGATATATTACCAGCACTCATGGCTCCAAGATATCTGGAGAAGTTGACGCAATTCAAATTGAATTGCCCAAGTGGATTCGGGAAAGTGTTGAACGTCCCAAATTTGCGGCTGTGTTAGCCAAAGCTATTCTGAATTTCTATCAGTTCAGTTTTGAGAAAATGTAATGCAACACAAATTTTTCCAATAAACATTTACAGGATAGATAAATAAAATTTTCTTCTTATTTGTTATTTGGTAATTTTACTTGCATCTTTGGGTATATGTGTGTGTGTGGTGTGTGTGTGTGTGTGTTTACACCGAATGTTTGAAAAATGCACAATGACTTTGGATGAAAGATTTTGGGGGTCATTTATCATTTAAGGTTGTTTTTATGTCAGTTTTATGTTTGGCTTTGCAATGTGTGCCTGCCTCAAATGTATGAACTGGTGCACCTTAATACTATGTGTGCTTTGAGTGTAATGTGGTTTACACCTCTAGGTGTAAAAGTACACCAGGGGCTTACCTGGAGGGGGTTGTAACTTTTTTGCATAATTTGCAAAAGTCACACGTAGTAAATGAGCCTTAATCCAGGTCTAATCTCACAGGGGTTCTCCAGGAATTAAAGGTCAATTTATTATTAAAAATATAAAACTAAATGAACAAAAAATACAACTAAAAAGTTAAAAAGCAATGTCAGCGCTGACAATCAATAAAAAATGACCAAAGTGAACTTATCTCAAATTAATGAAAATTGACGTTGTATATATATATATATATGAAACCACAATAAGGATCAATGCCGTGGATAAGTGTCAATGCCGCGGATAAGTGTGGATATGAATATATATATACAATTCTATATCATCATAGAATTAACGCATATACATAGAGGCATGGAGGGGTTAATTCCAATAGGTATGTATTATAATAATCCTTCTTCCATAGGAGTATTAGAAACAGTCTATAATATGAATCCAAGGTGTCTTTATATTCCAAGGTCTAATAAGCTATAGTCACACTGAATCAATCGTGGGTATAGTTTATTAATTTGGAATCACTATATGCAGTGTGCAGTATGGAGACTTATTTCATATACTTTAGTCTCTGTACATTACCCTCTTGTGATCACTCCTCCGTTTCCCCAGTGGTGTCGGCTGTGCTGTCCCGCTGTGTACAGAGCTCGCGGCGGTCCTGCACGCCTTTTTACAGCGTCCAACGTGGCGTCACACATGGTCGCTGATGCCGGCTCTGGATTCATATTCCCAAACACATTTCATTAGCTTTATTGGTTGGTTTTGTCTAGGGAACAATTATCAGGAGACATAAAATGGCTGCCGTCCTATTAGTACACAGATAACCTGTCCTAATCACACAAAGGGACAAATTACTCAAAACACTGAGCTAAAGAGCTGCCTCATCCTCCTCTGCATGTCGGGGATTATGATCCTGAATACACATGATAAGATCTTCAGTTGAATCTCTGAAGGAAAGGAGCTCAGGACAGACTGTGGTAATGGAGACTGCATACAAGTGCTGCTGCTCATTACTCACATCTCCATCTCCTCTCTGTACTTCATGTCTCCTCATGAACTCCATTCCTACAAAGATTCAGCTGAAGATCTTATCATGTGTATTCAGGATCATAATCCATGACAAGCAGAACAGAGAGGAGGATGAGGCAGCTCTTTACCTCAGTGTTGTGAGTAATTTGTCCTCCTGTGTGATTAGGTTATCTGTGTACTAATGGGACAGCGGCCATTTTGTTTCTCCTAATGATCGCTCCCCAGAGAAAACGAGCCATTATAACTAATGAAAGGTATTTGGGAATATATTCATAACAAAGTATTATTTAAGTATTTTTATTTTCTTAATTCCCAGAGAACCCCTTTAAACATAGACCACTGTGAAAAGTGGCATCATCACGAAACGTTGCAAAAACTGTCGCACTTGTCTTGGAAATCTTGCAGTGGCCATGCCTTTGATATTTTTAGGCCACAAAAATGAGATATGTGTGACGCTAGGGAGGCTTGCCCCCTTACGGTCTGCTTTTGGCTGCTCCCCTCATCTCCAAATGTTTTGACCCCCACGACGAGGAAATGCAGCGGCGGTTGTGAGGGGATCATAAGCGATGAAAGTGACTGGGAGCCGGGTATGTATAGCCTACATTATATGTGGGGCCTGGGCATTAGGGAGGTCATTATATGGGTTGACTAACCCTCTTTAACTATAAATATATTCCTCATGCCAGTTACATGATCTGTTACCAGAGAGCAATGCATTTCGGTGACTTAGATCACAGTGAGGCCTAGTTCACATGTTAGAGTCAGTGAGTTCTGTCAGGTATGCGTGAAAACACAGCAAATCTTATACCTTCCACTCCTGGTTTGGGTTAATAATCACAGCAAACTTTTGAATGCAGTTCCGAATGAAAAAATAAAAATGCATAAAATCATCAAAAACTGTTTGCAAACTGTTGTGGAAATAAAACATTTTTATCTTGTGATATTCTTAGTGTTTGAATTTTCCCATGTGAAATTTGAAGGTACTGGTCGAAGTTCTAACAAATTATTGCACAGGATCCCAGGGTATTTAATGACTAAGCTTTGTAGTTTCCAGACAACTGTAATAGGACATGAGATTATAGGCTCAGTCCTTAGAGGTTACACAAGTAGTAGTCTTTGAACATCAAAGGATTTTCCTCAAGTGAAAAGAACTGTGACAAGCAGTATTGAAGCATCTGCCGTGATCGTATAGTGGTTAGTACTCTGCGTTGTGGCCGCAGCAACCCCGGTTCGAATCCGGGGTCACGGCAAGTTTTTATTTTTCTTACTGATAATTTGTTTTTGTTACCATATTTTTCGCCATACAAGACTTTTTTTCCCCTAAAATGGGGGGCAAACGCTAGTGTGTCTTATGGGGTGAATACAGGGCAAAAAATATAAAATGTGTGGTGCATTGCTTGTGCATGGTACATTGCAGGCTGCGCTGCATAGAAACAGCAGCCTGCAATGTACCAGACATCCTTGTTACCTGACGAGGGAGAGCCCGGCGGCCACAGTGCTTGCTTGTTGATAAGGACGGCCGCATCGTGTGCCGTGTGCTAAGGAAAGGTCTGCTGCAGCGGGTGCTGGGTGGTAGGGTCAGGTGGTGTGACTGGTGCACGGTGACAGAAAACAGCCGGACAATTTGCAGGGAGACATTGATAGGATCGTGGGAGCAGGCAAATGAGGGGCGGAGCAGGCTTTCCTGCCACACATGCTTGCCCCACCTCTAAGTCTTCACACATGCCTGCTCCTGTGTTTGTGCCCTAGAAGCTGATGAGTGGCATGGGGGCTGATAAGAGGCATGGGGGCTGATATGAGGTCTGAATGGGGGTCTTATGTGAGGTCTGATTGGGTGTCATTCACATTGGGGTCTAAGCTGAGGTCATATTAACATTGGGGGTCTGATTGGGGCTGTGGGCTGAGTTCTAATTGACATTGCTGGTCTGACTTGAGGTCTAATGAAAAATATTTTTTCTTATTATCCTCCTCTAAAACTTAGGTGCGTCTTATAGGGTGAAAAATATGTTTTTTCATTTGAATATATATATATATATATATATAGAGAGAGAGAGAGAGAGAGAGAGAGATAATTATTTTAAAATTCCTCTTATTTGTGCTTTTTGTGCTATATTAGTGTATATATTTACAGATTTAGGGGGAGGCCAGACGAAGTGCGACTGAGCAACGGGCCGTCACCTGTCACTGAATGAGTGCCTGCACCAATGACCATGTTTTAAAAAGAACTATAAAATTGGGTCAGTGGCTCATCCAAGTGCTTATTTTGGAATTTGGTGCTCACTTCCTAGGTACATCCAACCTTGAAATAAATAGCGAAAAGAAATTTGGTTGGAAGGGCACTCAATATATCCAGAAACTGATTGGAATTTGTCATGTAATATATTTATTAAGAAACATGAAATTAGTATAGACAATTCACATATGTTAATATATCCTAATTTTTAGCATAAAAACTTATCATAAAAATGAAAAAAAAAATTTTATGATAAGTTTTTATGCTATAAATTAGGATATATTAACATATGTGAATTGTCTATACTAATTTCATGTTTCTTAATAAATATATTACATGACAAATTCCAATCAGTTTCTGGATATATTGAGTGCCCTTCCAACCAAATTTCTTTTCGCATGTTTTAAAAAGAAAAAGACTGCAAAAGGATTCGGTGAGTGCCACATTTATTATTATTCTTTCACAAGAAAAATTTGCAGATTTAGTTTTACTGAGTTCAAAGCCCTCTGTTTAGCCCTATTGACTGAAGACATTCATGAAACATATTGTTAATTAAGATATTACAGTAAAGAGTAATAGATACAAATTTGTGATATACAATGTTACAAATGATAAGGTGTTATAAGCATTGAGGCAACATCTAATTACTCGTTATTTGTTTGAAGCCAATATTTAAAAAACAAAACTTCCCCAAAAGAATCTATTCACATGATTTAAACTATCTCTTTGGCTTTTCCTATCCATTTGGCTCAGGCTCTCTATGTAACATGAGCAAAATTATGGTGGAGTTAGGCTACTTTCACACTAGCATTTTTGCAGGATCTGGCAGGGTTCAGCAAAAATACTTCCGTTACTGATAATACAACCATCTGCATCTGTTATGAACGATCGGGTTGTATTATCTGTAACATAGCCAAGATGGATCCGTTTTCTATTGTGTCAGATTGTGTCAGAGAAAACGGATCCGTCCCCATTGACTTGCATTATGGGGCATGATGGATCCTTCTTGCTCCGCATCCCATGATGAACAGAAAACCTCAGCATGTTGTGGTTTGCTCTCCGGTATGAGAACGTAACTGAATGCATTTTGGAGCACTCCATTCTCCATTGACAATGAATGGGGACAAAACGGAAGCGTTTTTCTCCGGTATTGAAACCCTATGAGGGATCTCAATACCGGAAAATAGAAACGCTAGTGTGAAAGTAGCCTTAAGCTACATACATTAGATTAATGTTAGTGAAACTCACAAATGTTGGTGAGACCAGCTGACTGTCTAATATGTATGGGAGCATCCTGACGGTACATGTCAAGAAGGAGGTGTATTGAGCTGTTGATTTCAACATGCTCAGTCGTTTTGTTCTCAGATAAGTCATTGTTGGGGCGTCTGGGAGCAACTTTCTAAGTTCTGTTGAGAATAACATACCAAGTCAAGCATGCATATCGATGGGGGAGAGGTCAGGACGGATAGCCGTTGGCCAAGCAGGCTTTCGGCTAGTAGCCACCTAATGTATATGCCCAGCTTTACACTCACATAAATGTAACAGATCTCAGTATGTAGAGCTCAGTGCTGCCCCTGCTGCTTCATTGTCTGAAAGAGTTGCATCGTGGAAAAGATAGTATTCATACAAGGTTTTATAATGTTTTTATGATTTGGAACCAAATCATGGGAAAACGTATAATTCTGTCTTTGATGCAGATTTCACCCAGTGCTCTGCAAGATTGTAAACCATACATATTGTATAGGGTCTCCAAAGTGGACCTTGAATCTTTCAAGGGACACACAACAAATTCAGTCAGGGCCAGACAGACAGACACTGACAATTCCTGACAATCTGCTGCTCGCTAACGCCATCATTCCTCCCCATAATGATTCATTGTTTCATGGCAGCAGATTGAGTTTACACAGCCTGATCTGCTGTCGGGAAACGAGGATTTATGTTCGCACAAACGATCCAATTACCCGATGAACAAGCACTTCGCATTTAAACCACCATTTAAACCAGAGAGGGTTCAGAGGAGGGCAACTAAAGTCATAACTGGAATGGGTGGACTACAGGACCCAGAAAGATTATCAAAATTAGGCTTATTCACTTTAGAAAAAAGACGACTGAGGGGAGATGTAATAACTATGTATAAATATATTAGGGGTCAGTACAGAGATCTCTCCCATCATCTATTTATCCCTAGGACTGTGACTGTGACGAGGGGACATCCTCTGCGTCTGGAGGAAAGAAGATTTGTACACAAACATAGAAGAGGATTCTTTACGGTAAGAGCAGTGAGACTATGGAACTCTCTCCCTGACGAGGTGGTGATGGTAAGTTCTCTAAAAGAGTTCAAGAGGGGCCTGGATGTATTTCTGGAGGTAATAATATTACAGGTTATAGTTACTAGAGAGGGGTCGTTGATCCAGGGAGTTATTCTGATGTCTGATTGGAGTTGGGAAGGAATTTTTTTCCCCTAAAGTGAGAAAAATTGGCTTCTACCTCACAGGGTTTTTTTTTCGCCTTCCTCTGGATCAACTTGTAGGATAACAGGCTGAACTGGATGGACAGAGGGCTTTTTTCGGCCTTATAAACTATGTTAGATCAGCGCTAATGAGCGTTACTACGAAGTTTCTCGGCACAGATAAAGGACCCTTTAAATGTAACAAAGTCTTTTCTTTACTAAGTGTAACATAGAACCTAGGACAGCAGCAGGCTTTTAGTGCAATTCTTCTGTAGTGGCAGCAAGGATACAAAGGAAGTCATAAGTTAATATATGAATGAAATCCAGTGCGCAATCGATTGCAGTCTGGGACAAAGCTTCATATGGAGCTTAATACCAAAAAACTGGAGATCCAGTTTAATATTGTTTTGATGCATAAATTCTGCTCTATGCAAAGGTTAATTTCCATCTTAATCCTATTAGTCTATCATCTGACTTGCACAAATTATGTTTCATAATACATAAAGTGAGAAAGTGTATTTACAAAGGCAAATAAAAATTAAGCTAATAGTGTGCCATCTTCCTTCCTCCTTTCAGGGCCATATAAATCTATTTAAGCGTTCTCCAGGATGCACGCTGCTTTTCCTTGTCTAGGATGATGGCATCCACCATAGACTTGGACACTGTCCTATTGTCTTCTTTATCCAACGTGACATGCAAAGGACTATCTTTTCTTTGCCAAGTTGTCATCTAGAAATAATGGATTTGGGTTATTTTATCTGATGTGAATGGAAACAGTGCTGCAGTTACCAATTCTGTCCACTACACAGTGGACGGAGCTGTACTGTTCCGGCTCTGACGCTACAGCAGAACGGCTGAATGCTGGGGATGCAGGATATTGGACCCCATTCGTTAAGATACTTATGGCTTATCCAGAAGACAGGGCATCAATATTAAAATTCCAGAAAACCCCTTTAAAGCTTGCAGCTCAAGGGCATGTCCTTTCTGCTACAGATCTCTCTCCTTATCACAGTTCAGGGGTGTGTTCTTTCTGCTGCAGCTCTCATTATAATTGTTACAGCTTTGAACAGTAGATACAGCTAGTAGTAGTTGATGAATGCACCTGAAGACGTACGACCATGCTATCCAACTCTGTAGGTTGACATGCCGATTACTAAACAGATGCTATACCTTATGGACTGAGCCAAATTTTCAGAATCATGAAACATTTTATGTGTTTATAACTTTGCAACGTGATTCTGAGAATGTTTTCTCGTGACACCTTGTACTTCATGTTAGTAGTAATTTTGTCAATATGCTTTACCTTTATCTATCTCTTATTTCTTCTCTTACATATAAAAATGAATTTCTGTCTATTCTTTATGCACAACCAACTGACTGGACCAATGGACACCAAATTTGGTGGCTCATGGGTTCATCAAGTGTCTGGGCAGGTTTTCATAAAGGTCTCGGCTCTCTAGGACTTATCGTTCTTGAGATATTTCCAAAAATGCAAATAAGACACCATCACATGACCCATTTTAGCCAATAGAAGCTCGCAGTCTTCACTTCACTGACATTAGTGACGTGTAGTAGCTTCCTCTACATAATAAATGCTATTTGCTGAAGGGAGACTGTGAAGGTCACATTTAAATGGGTGGGCATTGTGGAGGCCAGTGTGGTGCTGTGGAAGTCAGACTTAAGGGGGAGGGATTCTGTTGAGGTCCCTGTTAAGGAGTGGGATAGTGTGGAGGTCACTATTAAGGGGATAGGGTACTATGGAGGTCACAGTTCAGGTGGTGGCCTGCTGTGGAGGTCACAGTTATGAAGACGGGGTGCTGTGGAGGTCACTTTTAAGGGGTTGGTGCTCTGTGGAGGTTACTATTAAGGGGATGTGATGGTCTGCTGGTCTCTGTTAAGGCGGCGGGGTGCTGTGGCAGTCACAGTTAAGGGGGAAAGGTGCTGTGGATGTCACTGTTATGGGGGACACTGTGGATCTTTTTTAACCACACAGACAAACATTAAAGCTCTGTCACCAGGATCAACCCTATTAAACCAGACATACTGCCTGGTAGGGCTCATCATGCTCATTAAAACAATGCTTTTCTTTTGTCTATATGCTACACAGCTGCAGAGAAATCTGTGTTTTTATTCATATTCAAATGAGAAGTTTGAGCACCAGGAGGCGGGCCACTGCTTTGTAACACCCCCTGTGTTTTGCACACTCCCCTTGATTGACAAAGCTAGACACAGTTGTGTCCTAGTATCTACGTATCATATACTCTATGTACAGTCATGGCCAAAAGTTTTGAGAATGACACAAATATTATATTTTCACATGATCTGCTGCCCTCTGGTTTTTATGTGTGTTTGTCAGATGTTTTTATCACATACAGAAATATAATTGCAATCATATTATGAGTAACAAAAGTTTATATTGACAGTTAAAATGAGTTAATGCAGCAAGTCAATATTTGCAGTGTTGACCCTTCTTCTTCAGGACCTCTGCAATTCTCCCTGGCATGCTCTCAATCAACTTCTGGACCAAATCCTGACTGATAGCAGTCCATTCTTGCACAATCAATGCTTGCATTTTGTCAGAATTTGTAGGTTTTTGTTTGTCCACCCGTCTCTTGATGATTGACCACAAGTTCTCAATGGGATTAAGATCTGGGGAGTTTCCAGGCCATGGACCCAAAATCTCTATGTTTTATTCCCTGAGCCATTTAGTTATCACCTTTGCTTTATGGCAAGGTGCTCCATCATGCTGGAAAAGGCATTGTTGATGGCCAAACTGCTCTTGGACGGTTGGGAGAAGTTGCTCTCGGAGGACATTCTGGTACCATTCTTTATTCATGGCTGTGTTTTTAGGCAAGACTGTGAGAGAGCCGATTCCCTTGGCTGAGAAGCAACCCCACACATGAATGGTTTCAGGATGCTTTACAGTTGGCATGAGACAAGACTGGTGGTAGCGCTCACCTCGTCTTCTCCGAATAAGCTGTTTTCCAGATGTCCCAAACAATCGAAAAGGGGATTCATCAGAGAAAATGACTTTACCCCAGTCCTCAGCAGTCCACTCCCTGTACCTTTTGCAGAATATCAGTCTGTCCCTGATGTTTTTTCTGGAGAGAAGTGGCTTCTTTGCTGCCCTCCTTGAGACCAGGCCTTGCTCCAAGAGTCTCCGCCTCACAGTGCATGCAGATGCAGTCACACCTGCCCGCTGCCATTCCTAAGCAAGCTCTACACTGCTGGTAGCCCGATCTTGCAGCTGAAACACTTTTAAGAGATGGTCCTGGCGCTTGCTGGTCTTTCTTGGGGACCCTGGAGCCTTTTTGGCAACAATGGAACCTCTCTCCTTGAAGTTCTTGATGATGCGATAGATTGTTGACTGAGGTGCAATCTTTCTAGCTGCGATACTCTTCCCTGTTAGGCCATTTTTGTGCAGTGCAATGATGACTGCACGTGTTTCTTTAGAGATAACCATGGTTAACAGAAGAGAAACAATGATGCCAAGCACAAGCCTCCTTTAAAGTGTCCAGTGGTGTCATTCTTACTTAATCATGACAGATTGATCTCCAGCCCTGTCCTCATCAACACCCACACCTGTGTTAATGGAGCAATTACTGAAACGATGTTAGCTGGTCCTTTTAAGGCAGGGCTGCAATGATGTTGAAATGTGTTTTGGGGGATAAAGTTCATTTTCCAGGCAAATATTGACTTTGCAAGTAATTGCTGTTAAGCTGATCACTCTTTATAACATTCTGGAGTATATGCAAATTGCCGTTATAAAAACTGAAGCAGTAGACTTTGTAAAAATTAATATTTGTATCATTCTCAAAACTTTTGACCATGACTGTACTATAGCTTCACCACACTGACATCTGCTCAGAAATCTCATCTACATATCATATACACTATGTACTATAGTTTCACCACACTGACATCTGCACAGAAAGCTCATCTACATATCATATACACTATGTACTATAGCTTTACCACACTGAGATCTGCTCAGAAAGCTATTCTACATATCACTGCTTTAGTCACAGGCAGAATATATGTCTATGTGGTAATGCTATATCTTAGTGATAAGTGTGTGGCTTTGCATGTAGAAATCCCAGTTTTGAATCCTGGGAGAGACTTACATAAACTTTTTTCCTCTCACATTTTAAAGGAATGGGCACTGTGGAGGTCACTATTAAGTGGTGGGCCACTGTGGACATCACTGTTAAGGGGGAGGACTGCTCCCCATGGGTAAGCTAGGCGGAGGCTTCACTCTAGCAGTGAGCTCGGTGATGTCACTGGTACTAATGGAGAGACTGTAAAATGGCTAGGGCAGCACTAAAGCCAGCCCATCATTGCTGGTGACGTCACCTGCAACACTGCTTGGCAGAAGCCTCAGCGTAGCAGTGTAATAATATAAACAAAAAAGCCCTTGCTATGCATGATAAAGCGGAGGGCAAGGGGCAGCTTCGGAGGAGGTTCTGGTGGAGTGTCAGGAGATTGAAAGGCACAAAAACATAGGGCATCTGCCTTGACATTTCTACTTCCTGGCCTGAAAATAATGCAGAAGTTAAAAGGTGTAAAAAACAATGCCCACCTAGCCTGTCTGGGATTCAAACGCTTAGCAGATTCCAAAAATCTTAAATTCTTATGATCCGTAAGTACAGTGACACGATGTTTACCCCCCTCCAAAAAGTGACGCCATTCCTCAAAGGCCCATTTAATAGTAACTCCCGATTTCCAATGTCATAATTTCTCTCAGTCGGAGAAAGCACAAGGTCTCAGGTTAGTGATAGTTGGTGACCCTTGGGAGAGTACTGCCCCACCCCACCCTCAGAAGTGTCCACCTCAACCACAAAAGGCCTCACTAGGTCTGGTTGGATCAATACTGGGGTGTCAATAACAGCAATAACCCAACCTGTAGCCAACAGGTTGCCTGTTTAAATACACCAGGCTAATAGGTCACGTGACGTGGCCAGTGTCATGTGAACCTTGTCAGGAAGACTTACACAGCTGAGCGCTGACTCATCTATGTTGGCGCTCATATCCTCCCTTGCTGGGGGGTTGCCATGGGGGTGGAGGACGCCGGCCGCACTAAGGAAGCTTGTGCACCGCTGGGCCCTCCCCACCCCCTTGTTGCCAGGAAAATGAGGACGCCGGCCGTGTCCGACGTTGGCACTTCCTCCCTCTTCACCCACGGGATGCCATGTGGCGCTGCAAGGAGGGAGCGTGCCACCGGCTCCCCGTTACAAGGTACTTGTCGTGTGCAATATTTCAGTAGGTGCTGTGTGATGATCAAGCCTTTCCTAAAAGAGCAATTCCCACAGCATCACACTGCTTCTCCTTATCTTCATCATAATCAGCAGTAACATAGTCATAGTCAGCAGTTTGATCTTCAGTAGTTCTTTTATGGGATCAAACTAGACGGGTTAGCCTGCACTCCCCATACAAATCAGTGAGTCTGAATTCACCAGTGGTCTTTCGCTGGACCATTTTTGGTTGTTACCAACCACTGGATTCCAGGAACACCCTACAAGACCCGCCTTCTTGAAGATGAACTGATTCGGGAATCTAGACATCACAATTGGTCCCATGTCAGAGTCGGTCAGATCCATATTTTTTCCTGCTTCTAACACATCAATTTCAAGAACTGACTGTTCATTTGCTGCCTAATATATCCTAACCTTGACAGATGCCATTGTCATGAGATATTCAGTTTTATTCACATCACCTCTCTGTGGTTCACTGTTGTTGCTGTTTTGGTATGTCCGATTACTTAATTATAAAACTAAATACAGGATGTTATCCGGTTATTATATTTTTATGTAGAAGGAAGTGGAATAATCAACCACAGAATTAGGCATATGTGCCATTATAAATAATGCCATAAAATAACGCTAATGCCATATGCAAATTATAATTTTTCTTGAGTTTTGTGAAAGTTAACACTAATAAACCAGTGTCCCTCCCTGTCTACACTGAGTGCCAGCTCTCAGGTCTATATAAAGGATGATGAGGGCACCAATTCTCAATATCAGAAGAGATTCTACATAAAGGTGAGCTACATTGCAATCTCACACATTCATTATATCTAAAGATTTTTTCTAACTCAATATTTATTTACAATTAGAAAACATTTTATTGCAGCAAAAATTGCAACAATTCAATTGTAAACTGTGCAGAATCCCTCTGGGTCAGTATTATAGACCCCATGTTCCACCATATGATACTTCCATGATGCAGTGTATTTTCCACAGAAGCAATAAAATGTCTTGCAGCGTATATAATTAAATCTTATACTGATTAGGGCTACACCTAGACTTTTTCTAGCCTTTTTTGAGTGACAACTGTAGTCCAAACCACTAAATTCCCAGGAGCTTTCTGGGTGCGTACACTGAACATAAATCACAAACATGTGAAAAAAGACCTGATATATGATCACTTATCGTAACATCTGTCTATTCAGTCTCTCAGATAACTTTACTGTGTTGAACTTGCATTGACTATGATTCGTCTCATACTATTCCTGGCGGCCGCCTGTGTCATGGCGTATGGTACGTAATTTTCATATCTTCTAATGAAACTTAAGGAAAGTGGTTGCGCAACCACAGCGCCAACCAACCAGTTTGACTTTGGGCAAGGGCGTTATTCTGGTATTCCCCTGCTTTCCACCCTTTAACCTATGTATAGGACCTGGATTTCGCTGCAAGGGTGCAACCAGACTACTTGGAATTTTGGTTGGCAGCTGACCCACAATAGTCAAAGACACTGATGTGAAGCACTGAGGCATCAGGTAATACTCGTAGTCAGGGCAGGCAGAGTTCACGCAAATCTGTAAAATTAGTCCAAGGTCAAGGCAAGCAGACAGTGGAGGGTCAGAATCGGTAAACCGGCAGAGTTCAGTACATGGACAAACAAAAAAAAACAGCCCACTTTAACAGTAGTAAAAGTGGAAGTAGTAAACTAGATAACCTAAAGCTCAGGCACCCTCCTACTAGGGAAGGTCTTAATACCTGGCCGTGGATCCGCCAGACTTATGAAGAGTTACCTGCCTCTACATAACTTTGGCGGATCCTCCAACACTTCTAAATGTAATCTGAACAATGAAACCACACACTCTCTGGTTGAATAAGCAAAAAAGGACTTAATATGTTGCTCCGTGTACAAACAAAAATTTAATAAATCAAAATAATGGTGAAAAAAGCAATCTCAAATCAATTCCCAAGTGAGAAGAGTGGTATCAATAAAGATCTCCATCCAGCCATCCAGTAAACTTTGGACTGCGATGGCTGGTGACGTTTCGGTCATCTTAGACCTTTTTCAATGCATCGCTGCAAGGTAAAGAGAGAGTATAAACATATGGAAAAGTAAATGATACAATACAATACGATACAATAAATAGGTATGAGAGTAGCACGAAAAACAAGGACGGTAAGTATATCTATGAATGGAGTAAGAAGCTTGTGCAGGATAAAGGCCTCCTTGCTTCAAGCCAGTAAAACACGCCCCTCTTTGCTCTGATTGACATCCACTTTTGTGCCAGGGAGCGGTGCGCTCCTACGTGTTGCGCGATCCCGGCTCCGGCTCCTACACTCTGCCGGCTTTCATTTATCTGCTGCGCACGCTCAGACAGCTCCAGCGAGCGTGCGCCCGCCCGCCCTCTCCTATGCACGCAAGCTGACCGCCCGCGGGTCCTCAGCTTCATCACTGGAGCAAAAGAGCCGGGATCGCGCAGCACGTAGGAGCGCACCGCTCCCGGGCACAAAAGGGGATGTCAATCAGAGCAAAGAGGGGCCGGGGCCGCTGCCCCCTTGACTTCAAGCTGACTTCAGGGAGCGCGCAAATAAAAGATCGTTTTTATGAAGATTAGGGGATCAGATTAATGTAATAAAGGCATCATTAGGATCACACTGACGACTAATATGAGGTAATGGCTGCTGTTTTAAATGTGTGTGGGACGTAACAGGTTCCCTTTAAGTCCAAATGGAGGACAGTAAATGTAATAGAAATAGTGATGAGCGAGCATGCTCTGCTGAGCACCGGGTGTACTCGAGCGCCATGCTCGAGTCCCCTCCCTCCCCGCATGCTCACCGCCATGGAGCCTGGGCTCGTCTGATTTTTTTCAGGCTCTCCCCGCCCCTGTCACTGCCTCTGCCCGCCCTCCTCTTCACTTGCATCCTCCGTGTGTTCCAGTCTTTCCTCGAGCCGGCACATGTGCAGTGGCTACGCCGATGCCGTTCCCACAAGGGGCAATGCAGTGCGCATGCGCCGGCTTGGCAAGAGCCTGGAACAGACTGAGGATGCAAGTGAAGAGGAGGGCGGACGGGCGGAGGCAGTCATAGGGGCGGGGGGAGCCTGAAAAAAAACAGACGAGCCTGGGCTCCACGGCGGTGAGATACCTGGCCACATTTTTATGGGGGACCACTATAAACCAGGCACCCTCCCCTCTTCCGAGAGGGGGGTGCCTGGTTAACTCCCACTGACTTACATTATGCTCGGGTGCTCGGCCGAGCACTCGAGCATCCCCTAGTGCTCGGCCAGAGCACCCGAGCACCCGAGCACGGAGGTGCTCAATCATCACTAAATACAAATATATCAAGGGCTGCTAAACTTTCAACAAGTAATAAAAAATGAAGTAGTGAGGAGCTGGAATGAGGTGGGAGACGTAGGGCAACAGAGAAGGACGCATAGAAGAAGGAGAGTCTGGAATAGACATGACAGGGGGAGAGATAATGCTATTGCAGGAAGCAGGACTTAAGGTAAAATTGATATAAACACATGAGGAGGGGTGCTGGTAGGTAAGGCCTCTTTCACATTAGCGGCAGCACAGATCCGGCGGGTGAAGGGTGCCACGGGATCCGTGCTGTCACAAATACACGTGAGGAGCCGGAGCAGCGCTCCGGCCCCACACATGTCACATACATATACACACACACACACATAGACATACACACAGACATAGACATACACACAGACATAAACATACACAGACATACTTACATGCTCCCAGCATGCTCCGCACAGCAGAGGAGGACGGCGCACACATAGGAAGATTCCCCACAGCGCCCTCTGCTGGAGGGAGAATCTTCCTATGTGCACGCAGTCCTCCTCCTGTGATGTGCGGAGCTGCTGGGAGCATGTAAGCATGTCTGTGTATGTGTATGTCTGTGTATATGTTATGTGTATGTGTGTATGTCTATGTGTATGTCTGTGTGTATGTCTATGTGTATGTCTGTGTGTATGTCTGTGTGTATGTGTCTGTCATGTGTGGTGTACTGTGGACGGATCCATCATGAACTTCATTGAAAGTCAATGGAGGACGGATCCGTTTACTGAGTGTGTCACACTGAATGGATCCGTCCCCATTGACTTGCATTGGGGGTCATGACGGATCCATCTTGGTGCGTTCTGGAGACAGAATGGAATGCTTTTAATAGCCTCCATTCTCTTCAGTTCAGTTTTGTCCCCATTGACAATGAATGGGGCAAAACGGAAACATTTTTTGTTTCTGGTATTGAGCCCCTATGACGGAACTCAATACCGGAAAAAGAAAACGCTAGTGTGAAAGTAGCCTAAGACATGAAGTGAAACATAAAGAAAAACATAGGGTGACATAAGAAAATGTCACTGTGGCTGTAGTGGCTGTAGGTCCCTGGGGATAGGGGTTGGGTGTAGGGAGGAGCGGGTAGTGTCTTACTAATAGTGGAGTTGGAACAGGAGACGGCGTCCCATGTGGGGCGCGTTGTAATATAGCTGGAGGGCGTGGAGAAATGCCGCAGTTAAGTATGGTTTCGGGATGCCGGAGTTCCGGCTGGCCGGGAGGGGCAGCGCATGTGGGGTGAGAGTGAAAGCTGTTTGCGGCCCTGTTGGATAAGGAAAGAGCGTGCGCATGTGGAGAATCTTAGAAGATGGAAAAACCTGGAGGATGTGGGTATAATGGCCTGTAAAGGAAAGAAGGGCAAGGGGGGAAGGGCTATGTGGTGAAGTGTATGGATAATGTAAGTGGAGCAAAAGAAAGCACTATGATAGTATGGAAGAGCGTGGTATAATGTTGATGTGGTGTGTGGAATGTAATTAACCATATGGAAGTGGTGTAGATAAGGAAAAACATAAGGTCGATGTAATGTTGGATATGAGTAGAGGTGGATGGAGGGGAGGAGGTGGAAAGGGAAGGGGAAAACGGGAGGAGGGAATATAGGGCCATGGACCTAATCCTACCTGAAGTGGGGGAGGGAATCTAGGAAAAAAGGAGGAATAAAATTAGTATACAAATAACTGGTTTAAAAAAATCAAGAATCTCGAATTGTCAATACTAAATATTATATTTGCGGTTCAGTCTTCAAGGTGATAGTGTGCCCAGGATATGGATCCAGTAGGATTCCCATTTCATAAGTAGTGCAATGTGATTGCTACCGCATTTCTGTCTGTGCACTTGTTCGATTATTTGGTATCTGAGCTGCGAGACGTTATGTCTGGCCTTCTTGAAACAGTCTGGTAGTGGTAGCCATGTTTTGCCACATCTGATGGTAGATTTGTGGCTTGCAATCCTGTCATGGTAATTTAATTAAGTAGACAACAAAACTTGAGTCACAAGTAAAGTAGTCCTTAATTGGATGGGCCTTGCTCGTATGTGGGTGATGGAATTTGTTACCTTTTAAGATATTGGTACAACTTGTGCAGTGTAAACGTGGAAATGTGCCCTGATTTTTGGTATGTAAAAAGAGCTGTCTGGGTGTTTTGGACTGGCTACCTCCATCTATTCTGATTAAGTGATATTTTTTGGTCTTTTGAGACACATGAGATCTGGTTTTTCAAAATCTTTGACATTCGGGTAAGATTTGTGTAGTAGGGGCCAAAGTCTACGGATTACTTGTTGTAGTTTGGGTGCCATAGGGTGATAGATTTGTATGAAAGTTAAAATTATCTGCTTTTGTGCGGGTACCAGAGGGGTTGTGGATCAGAGACTTCTTCTCAAGTGGAGTAGCGGTTCAGGATAACCTCTTTCCCTAAACTTGTGGCTCATTTTTTCCAATTGGCTGTCTCTTATGGTTGGACTGGAGACTATACGTTGTACTTTGATAAATTTGTAACATGCTGAGGATCTCTTTGTGTTTAAAGGTTGGCAGCTAGTGTATTTAAGCAAACTGTTTCTGTCCGTAGATTTGGTGTATAGGTCAGTAGAAAGGAGACCTTTGTCATACCAGGGTGTCCAAGAAACTTATGGAACTGTGGTCATAATGTGGTGTGAATTTGATTTCTGTTCTTACTTCATTAATGGTTTCTAAAAACTATCTTAAAGTGTTTGGTGGACCTGTTCAAACGCAGAAGATGTCGTCAATGTATCTATGCCAACAAACAGCATGTTGTTTGAGTAAAGTGTTTTTCTAAAATAACCTGGTTTCAAACTGTGCCATGTACGCTTTGGTGTACGGTAGCACCACATTTTAGCCCATAGCTGTACCGCATGTTTGCATGTAGAATGTATCGCTTACTAAAAAATAATTCTCTTAGAGGACTAGAGATAATAGGTCAAGGCACAAGGAGATGGAATCTGAGGATAGAGTGGCACTGTCAGTGAGGGCTGTACGTGCTGCCAGTATCCCTAGATCTTGTTTGATGGAGGTACAGAGACTGTTTACGTCTAGTTTGACAAGGAAGCTAGTTGGTGGAATCTGAGACATGTTGTGTAAGATCCTCAGGAAATGTCTTCTGTCCAAAATGAAGGATGGAATGTTACTGGTAAGTGGAGTGAGTATTTTTTCAAGAAAAACTGACAGTGGAGCGAGAATGGAGTCAGTGGATGGGTGGCCCCCGGGGTTTCGTTAGTGATTTGTGAATTTTCTGTGAAATATAGAATACAGGAGTGATTGGCTGTTCAGGAAATCGTATGTTTTTTTTGTCAATGGTACCTTTCACTTGGCATTAAAGAAGACATTAATGGTTAACCAGACTGTGTCCAAAAACACCAGAAAAAATGCTTCAAAAACTGCAGATGGCCAAAATAAAACACAACAATTCTTTTTACCTGTAGATAATCTGTGTGAGGACCCTAAGGGATACAAACATAGGGCTGAAATCTTCCAGGATGAGAACATAGAGACTGTACAGGACAACATGACAATAAACAGAAAACAGTAATTCTTTCTAATACCATTTTTCCCTCTAACATCCAGGATGTCCCAAAATGATCAGTAAGTCAACCTGGAGTACAAGAAAAACAAACTGCAGAGATGCATTAACAACTCCTGTCCCTTGGGTGATCTTCCATCATACAGTCACCCCGGCCTGCACATCAAGACCTACTTGCACCACCCAGCTGAGGAACATTATGGACTATCACACCCGTACTAATAAATGGTGTGATGTTGGCTACAAGTTAGTATTTAGCTTTGTAATTCATGACTGGGGTGGGGGGATGGGGGTAGAGCATACTATTTTATTTTATATGGGGTTTACACTGTTTGTAGGAATATAGGAATATCTACTCTGACCATAAAAATATTTTGTTTCTAAAATGCCCCATAGGCAGCATTTAATGGTGCAACTTTCCAGGAAGTCACCTTCTATGGACTGCAGAGCCTATGCTAACGTAGGCACTTTGGGGCAGACATACAGAACATTGTAATGGGTTATATGTTTCCCCAAAATTTTATTCATCGGTGGGTGAATGTCAAGACTGGCCTTAAGGTCCTATTACACCTGAAGATAATCGTGAAGATCACCGCTAACAAGCATTCATATGAACGCTTGTTTGCAATGATCTGGCAGTGTAATACTGCCATCGATTACTGGATGAATGAGCAAATGCTCATTCATCGGGTAATGGGAATCTTTTAGCAGGTTTAAAAATCCTCGTTTGTCAAACAGTGATTCATTATGGGGACAAGAGATCAGACAAGCTTCATCTGCAGGTTAATAGGGCCCTGAGGGATGTGTGACCCTTGAGGCAATCAGCCATTCCTGCTAAATGGACAGATAATCTGGCACCTTAAAGGGCATCTGTCATCAGATCTGTACCCTGGCTCACCTGCTGCACCTGCGTTGGTCCTATGTTCGTATCTTCCAACATTACTCTGACTTTGGGCTTTGTAAGTGGGCTGTGTATAAGTGGAGTTAAAGAACGTGAGTTTAAGACAAGGAGCAAAAAAAGTAAGGTTGGAGAGATTTTCCTTGTGTGTTATTAACTTGATTTTAGCTAGTTCTCCAACTACAACAAACCACAATTTATTGCATATTTACTGTTTCTTCTGTACTGTATATCCCCATCTAGCAGGTGCTCCATGAACAATGCTACTAAGTGTGTGTCCAGTGCAATGTATGCATGCCTTGAAGACCCATTCGAGGGTGAATACATTTGCACTAGATGCAATCATGTTGCATATTTGGAAGCCCAGATCTTGGATCTAAATAGGCAGCTTGACATACTTAGGGGCACCTGGAGAGAGGCTTAGACCTCACAGTGCAGGCACTGGCTGGGGCCGGTGAAGAGGAGGTGGGAGGAGAAGGGCAAGATCAGGACTATCAGGTCAGCAGTTGGGTAAATGTATTAAGGAGGGGTAGAGGGAAAAGTGCCAGGGAGGCTAGTCCTGAGATGGAACGCCCTAGTAAATATGCCTGTTTAGCTGATATTAGGGATGAAAGCCCAGGACCAGCGACACTGCAGCAGGCCATTTCTCCTAGAAACCAGGAGGATGACCGCTGCAGGAATGATGGGAAAAGGAGAGCAGCAAAGGACAGACAGATGCTGGTGGTAGGGTACTCTATTATTAGGCGGACAGACAGGGTCATCTGTCGCCGAGACCGTGAATGCTGAACAGTGTGTTGTCTCCCGGGTTCGGAATATCGCGGATCGGATTGACAGATTGCTGGGTGGGGCTGGGGAAGACCCAGCGGTCATGGTACACATTGGCACCAATGACAAAGTCAGGGGGAGATGGAAGGTCCTTAAAAATTACTTTAGGGAACTAGGAGAGACGCTCACGTCCAGGACCTCCAAGGTAGTGTTTTCAGAAATACTACCAGTGCCACGAGCATCACTAGAGAGACAACAGAAGCTTAGGGAGTTAAATAAGTGGCTCAGAGGCTGGTGCAGGAAGGAAGGGTTTGGGTTCATAGAGAACTGGGCCGACTTCTCTGTCGGCTACAGATTCTACAGTAGTGACGGGCTGCACCTTAATGGGGAGGGTGCAACTGCCCTGGGGGAAAAAATGGTTAGATGGCTGGAGGAGCTTTTAAACTAGGATCTGGGGGAGGGTGGGGGTAATACTAATAAGGGGGTAGATAGTGTAGATAGAGAGTCATAGGAGGGGACAGTGGGGGGTTAGTGGGGGCTGGGGTTAGTGAGGAATGTAGGGAGAAGACTGGGCAAAACAACAACCAAAGTTACCCAAAAACCCCGGATATGCACTTCACAGGTAATAGTAATTTAAAAAGTGCGGTAAAAAATATACATAGACCTCTTAACTGTATGTACACTAATGCCAGAAGCCTGACTAATAAAATTGGTGAACTGGAATTAGTGATGTGTGAGGAGGACTATGACATAGTGGAAGTAACTGAGACATGGCTGGATGATAGCTATGACTGGGCAGTTAATGTACAGGGTTACAGTCTGTTTAGAAAGGATCGCCAAAACCGGAGAGGGGGAGGGGTCTGCCTTTATGTAAAGTCCTGTCTAAAGCCTACACTCCGGGAAGATATAAGTGAGGGACATGAACATGTGGAGTCACTGTGGGTAGAAATAAATGGAGCCAAAAACAATAATAAAATACTAATAGGAGATTATTATAAACCACCTAATATATCAGAGTCCACAGAAAATGTACTTCTAAATGAAATAGACGAGGTGGCAAATCATAATGAGGTCATTATTTTGGGGGACTTCAACTACCCAGATATAGACTGGAAAACTGAAACCTGTAAATCTCATAAAGGAAACAGGTTCTTGGAAATAATCAAAGACAATTACCTTTCCCAACTGGTTCAGGACCCGACTGGAGGGACGGCCATACTGGACTTAGTATTAACCAATAGACCTGACAGAACAACAGATGTGCAGGTTGGGGGACATCTGGGAAATAGTGACCATAATATAATAACCTGCAAATTGTCATTCAAAAGAGCGTTTCTTCAGGGAGGAACAAAAATACCAAACTTCAAAAAAGCTAAATTTAACCAACTAAGAAAGGCCATAGGCCTAACTAACTGGGACAAAATCTTCAAAAATAAAAATACAGCCACAAAATGGGATACTTTTAAAAGCATCCTAATATCTAATTGTGAGAGGTACATACTGTAAAGAAAGCAATAAATGACAAAAATAAAGCATTTAAATCACTAAAACAGGAGGGTGGCGAGGAAGCATTGAAAAACTATAAGGAAAAAAATTGAATATGTAAAAGACAAATAAAAGCAGCCAAACTAAAGACTGAGAGATTAATTGCCAAAGAGAGTAAAACTAACCCTAAAATGTTTTTCAATTATATAAATACTAAAAAGTATAAATCTGAAGGTGTCGGCCCCTTACAGAGTAATGAGGGGGGAGTTGCAGAGAGCGATGAGGAGAAAGCAAAACTATTAAATATTTTTTTCTCCACTGTATTCACTGAGGAAAATAAACTGTCAGATGAAATGCAGAATATAAAAGTAAATTGCCCATTAAAAGTGCCCTGTCTGACCCAGGAAGAAGTACAGCGACGTCTTAAAAAGATTAAAATAGACAAATCGCCAGGACTGGATGGCGTACACCCCCGTATCCTAAGAGAATTAAGTAATGTCATCACCAGACCCTTATTTCTGATATTTAAGGACTCTATACTGACAGGGAGTGTTCCAGAGGATTGGCACATAGCAAATGTGGTGCCAATATTCAAAAAGGGTCCAAAAACAGAGCCCGGGAACTATAGGCCAGTAAGTTTAACATCTGTCGTGGGTAAACTGTTTGAAGGTTTTCTAAGAGATGCTATCTTGGAGTTCCTCAATGAAAAGAAGCAAATAACTCCATATCAGCATGGCTTCATGAGGGATCGGTCATGTCAAACTAATTTAATCAGTTTCTATGAGGAGGTAAGTTCTAGACTGGACCGCAGAGAATCAATGGATGTCGTATATCGGGACTTCTCCAAAGCATTTGACACTGTACCACATAAAAGGTTAGTATATAAAATGAGAATGCTTGGCCTGGGAGAAAATGTCTGTATGTGGGTAAGTAACTGGCTCAGTGATAGAAAACAGAGGGTGGTTATTAACGGCACATTCTCAGATTGGGTCACTGTCACTAGGGGGGTACCACAGGGGTCAGTATTGGGCCCTATTCTCTTCAATATATTTATTAATGATCTTGTAGAAGGCTAGCACAGTAAAATATCAATTTTTGCAGATTACACTAAACTGTGTAATTAACACAGAAGAGGACAGTACACTGCTACAGATGGACCTGGATAGATTGGAAGCTTGGGCAGAGAAGTGGCAGATGAGCTTTAACACTGACAAATGTAAGGTTATGCACATAGGAAGGAATAATGCAAGTCACCAGTACATACTAAATGGTAAAACACTGGGTAACACTAACATGGAAAAGGAACTAGGAATTTTAGTGAACAGCAAACTAAGCTGTAGAAACCAGTGTCAGACAGCTGCTGCCAAGGCCAATAAGATAATGGGCTGCATCAAAAGAGGCATAGATGCCCATGATGAGAACATAGTCCTGCCACATTACAAATCACTAGTCAGGCCACACATGGAGGACTGTGTACAGTTCTGGGCTCCTGTGAACAAGGCAGACATAGCAGAGCTGGAGAGGGTTCAGAGGAGGGCGACTAAAGTCATAACTGGAATGGGTGGACTATAGTACCCAGAAAGATTATCAAAATTAGGGTTATTCACTTTAGAAAAAAGATGACTGAGGGGAGATTTAATAACTATGTATAAATATATCAGAGGTCAGTACAGAGATCTCTCCCATCATCTATTTATCCCCAGGACTGTGATGAGGGGACATGCTCTGCGCCTGGAGGAAAGAAGGTTTGTACACAAACATAGAAGAGGATTCTTTACGGTAAGAGCAGTGAGACTATGGAAGTCTCTGCCTGAGGACGTGATGATGGTAAGTTCACTAAAAGAGTTTAACAGGGGCCTGGGTGTATTTCTGGAGTATAATAATATTACAGGTTATAGTTACTAGAGATGGGTTGTTGATCCAGGGAGTAATTCTGATGCCTGATTGGAGTCGGGAAGGAATTTTTTCCCCTAAAGTGAGGAAAATTGGCTTCTACCTCACAGGGTTTTTTTTCGCCTTCCTCTGGATCAACTTGCAGGATAACAGGCCGAACTGGATGGACAGATGTCTTTTTTGGCCTTATAAACTATGTTACTGAGAAAAATAATGTTTTAATATATGCAAATCGGCCTCTAGGAGTAACAGGGGCGTTACCATTACACCTAGAGGCTCAACTTTTTCTACAAATGCCACGCCCTCTTCACTCTAAATTAACAGGACCAGGTGTAATGACATCTACACTGCCTGGCTCTGTCAGTCAAAGTGCAGAGCACACAGCACATAGATACAGAGATAGCAGAGTCTCTAGGAATAATGGCAATGGGATAATTCAAGTGTCATGGATGAAATATTTTCCCTGATTGTTTTGCAGCTTTCTCATTGGCAATGATGGCAACATATATGAAGGTCGTGGCTGGACAAAACTTGGGGCTCATGCCAGAGGTTTCAACTATAAGTCCATTGGGATTGCTTTTATTGGAAACTATCAGAGTAAGTCGAGAAATCGGTGACATAAAAGATTGTGGACAAGTAACTGAATTTTTCTTTCTCTTAAAAGCATTTCCCTACGTTAACATGTAATGACGTATTGCTATGATATGTCATCATTTACTGAATAATGAAGGTCTGAATGGTGGAGTGTCCATGATTTTCAGAAGGATCCAGCAGGGTTTCTGGTCTTTTAGCTGCAGACTGCACTTTTGCACAGACAGATCATATAAAAAAGCGCATTACAGTTATTTTTTCCAGCCAGTGGCATTCATTCTATGGGTCTGTTTAATGATTGCATGAACACCTTTCCTAGCTCATATGGTAAGCGGACAATTAAGATGTGAAAGACCATTAGTAAAGCAAAGAAGCCCCTTCAAATTTTTTGCTTGGTCCTAACCACTCCTAACATATAGTATTCCATAACATGACACTGTGGGAAACAAACAAGGTGCCCTAAACCTAAACCCTTATGTACAGTATTACAGCCTGTATTATAGCCCTGCAGCTACCAGAATCGGGTGGGTATAGGGTTTTTTTAGGGGTCAAATAAACACTGAACATTTAGTAATAGGTTCCCAATATAGATATGTGCAGTTTTCAGTCTAGTGGTGGGCAATGTAACAAAAGTTTACCAAAAAGTTTTACTAAGGGCTCATGCACACGGTAACATAGTAACATAGTAATATAGTTTATAAGGCCAAAAAAAAAGAAATCTGTCCATCTAGTTCAGCCTGTTATCCTAAAAGTTGATCCAGAGGAAGACAAAAAAAAACCTGTGAGGTAGAAGCCAATTTTCCTCACTTTAGGGGAAAAAAATTCCTTCCTGACTCCAATCAGGCATCAGAATAACTCCCTGGATCAACAACCCCTCTCTAGTAACTATAACCTGTAATATTATTACCTCCAGAAATACATCCAGGCCCCTCCTGATCTCTTATAGTGAACTTACCATCACCACCTCCTCAGGCAGAGAGTTCCATGGTCTCACTGCTCTTACCATAAAGAATCCTCTTCTATGTTTGTGTACAAACCTTCTTTCCTCCAGACGCAGAGGATGTCCCCTCGTCACAGTCACAGTCCTGGGGATAAATAGATGATGGGAGAGATCTCTGTACTGACCTCTGATATATTTATACATAGTTATTAGATCTCCCCTCAGTCGTCTTTTTTCTAAAGTGAATAACCCTAATTTTGATAATCTTTCTGGGTACTGTAGTCCACCCATTCCATGACTTTAGTTGCCCTCCTCTGAACCCTCTCCAGCTCGTAACTGTTTTTGTGGTCTGCAAACTGTGGACACGAATACCGGCCGTGTGTGTTTCGCATTTAACGCAATGGAACATCCAACCCTCTATAGAACTGTCCAAGTATAGAACATGTGCTATTTTTTCGCAGGTGCCGTGGTGTGGTGTTCACATCTTTTGCGGCCCCATGGATGTAAATAAGTCTGCATTCGATTTGCAAAAAATGCAGTCCTCTAACAGGCCACATCTGAAAGCTTTGCTGGTCATGACAACATGAGAGCTGAGCAGATCTGACATAAGTCACCTGAAGAGACAGCAGCATTATTTTCTTTCTCCTTATAAAAAGGAGTAGAGTAAGACAATTTTATACATAAACCATCTGGAACCTTCACCAATTGGGAAATCAAGGAAGACCCGTTTTGGCATGTAGATGGCGATGTATACGCTTCCACTCACAACTGAAATTGATACAAGATACAGAAACCTGTGAGTGAATGCACTGGGCTACTTGCATATCTCCCACTTATTCCAGTGTAGATTGAATACACGTGCACCTACCTGTCTGCTAAGACTGGGTTTACACATTCTATTTGTTGTCGCTGTAAAAATATCATGAAAACCCATTTTTGCTGTGATTGCTGCAGTTTCATGATGTGGTAATTGCCCATGACGTCTTTACAAGAAAAACACATTTATTTAACATTGTTCACCTGTAAAAAAAATAGGAACCCTTGTAAAAATTCATGCATTTTGTCATGTGTTTTCTTTTAGCTTTGTTTCTGTGACAAAAATAAAAAAAAAATATGACAGGTAAGACAACCGCCAGAGTAGGGGAGGTTGAAACGTACAAACAAATCATGCTTTTATGGTGTGAAAGTTTAATATCATTTAATTGTTTTTGCGGAGAAGATGCAGGGACATAAGGAAAGAAGAAAAATGAAAAATCATTTTCACATTGTTCTTTTTCCTCCGCCGCGCTTCATATTTTTTTTCTTCTCCACCCCGTAATCAGACAGTCGTCCATCTCTAGCCGCCATAAACGCAGCCAAACGTCTCATCCAATGTGGGATCAACCTCAAGAAGATCAAAAAGAACTATACCCTGAAGGGTCATCGTGATGTCTTCAACACTGCGTGTCCTGGAAATGCTTTCTATAATGAAATAAAAAAATGGCCCCGGTTCAAGGCTGGCAAGCAATCGTTGCCATAGGGATCAATGCATACTGCAAGAATTGTAGCAAAATAAAGCTGCACGCTGCACTTATGGTGTCTCCTGTTATTTAAACGCAACTGGGGAAAACATAAAAAAACAAAATTCATGATAAACTATAGGTCTACACATTCAAAATGAGCCCATTATATACAGTATCTCACAAAAGTGAGTTCACCCATCACATTTTTATAAATATTTTATTCTATCTTTTACTGGGACAACACTGAAGATCTGACCCTTTGATACAATGTACAGTAGTCAGTGTACAGCTTGTATAACAGTGTAAATGTGGGGTGCCCTCAAAATAACTCAACACACAGCCATTAAGGTCTAAACAACAACTCTAAGTGAAAATGGCCAAATTGTGCCCAATTAGCCATTTTCCTTCCCCAGTGTCATGTGATTTGTTAGTGTTACAAGGTCTCATGTGTGAATGAGGAGCTGGTGTGTAACATCTGGTGTTATCACTCTCACACTCTCTCATACTGGTCACTGGAAGTTCAACATGGCACCTCAGGGCCAAGAACTCTGAGGATCTGAAAAAAAGAATTGTTGCGCTACATAAAGATGGCCGAGGCTATAAGAAGATTGCCAACACCCTAAAGCTGAGCTGCAGCATGGTGACCAAGACCATACAACGGTTAAACAAGATAGGTTCCACTAAGAACAGGCCTCGCCATGGTCGACCAAAGAATTTGAGTGCACGTGCTCAATGTCATATCCAGAGGTTGTCATTTCAAAATAGATGTTTGAGTGCTGCTAGCATTGCTACAGAGGTTACAGGGGTGAGGTGGGGTCAGCCTGTCAGTGCTCAGACCATTCGCCGCACACTGCATCAAATTGGCCTGCATGGCTGTGATCCCAGAAGGAATCCTCTTCTAAAGATGATGCACAAGAAAGCCCACTAACATTTTGCTGAAAGGACATGGACTACTAGAATCATGTCCTACAGTCTGATGAGACCAAGATAAATGTTTTTGGTTAAGATTGTGTCAAGCATGAGTGGCTTCAACCAAGGTAAAGAGTACAAAGAGAAGTGTGTCTTGCCTACAGTGGAGCATGGTGGTGGGAGTGTCATGGTTTTGGGTTGTATGAGCACTGCCGGCTGTGGGGAACTACAGTTCATTGAGGGATAATGCCAACATGTACTGTGACATACTGAAGCAGGGCATTATCCCCTCCCTTCGGAAACTGGGCCGTAGGGCATTATTCCAACATGATAACAACCACAAACACACCTCCAAGACGACCACTGTCTTGCTAAATAAACTGAGGGTAAAGGTGATGGACTGGCCAAGCATGTCTCCAGACCTAAACCCTATTGTGGGGCATTCACAAATGGAAGGTGGAGGAGCACAAGATCTCTAACATTCACCAGCATCGTGATGTTGTCATGGAGGAGTTGAAGTGGATTCCAGTGGCAACCTGTGAAGCTGTAGTGAACTCCATGCCCAGGAAAGTTGGGGCAGAGCTGGAAAATAATGGTGGCCACACAAAATATTGACACTTAGGGGCATAATGTATCCATTTTCACTTAGGGGTGTACTCACTTTTGTGTATGTGACCTAGGTCAAACTGGATGGTGACAAAGGTAGACCAGAGAGTGGCAGGATGTTGACACATAAGTGATATAGACAGAGGTTGTCTTCATGAGCCAACCCCTTTGAAGGACACATTTGAGGTCCCCACAATAGGTGGGGATAACCACCGCAGAATATCATAAGTTAAAAATTTGTGTCCCCTTTATACAAAACACATGGCTCTCCACAAAAGCACAGCTCCCAGTACGCCCTGACAACTGCGGGTTTACCTTTCCTTCCTCTGATAAATGGCTCCAGGAAGTACTCAAATTACTGCAGCTATGGAACTATCATTTAGTCACAGAGTCACCCAGGCATCATAGAAAGGTGCAGCCCCTGCTGTCTCTTTTCATCGCACTCTCTTCTATCTCCAACTTTTATATTTAATTCAGTGCAGTGCGCGATCGATTGCAGTCTGGGACAAAGCCATTGTCCCAAACTGCATTGTCCACCTTTGGAACCCGCACCTATATCGAGAACGGAGTGGGGAAATGAAACACTGCACATGCGCAGCCGTCCTCCATTCATTTCTATGGGGCCACCGAAAATTTCTGTTGGCTCCATAGAAATGAATGGGAGCGGTGGCCGCGCATTTATTTCTATGGGAGCAGCAGGGAGCTACGCCTGGTGGTGGCTGGACCCTGGGAAACCTGGGGTCCTCCAGGCACAGCGCTCCCTGCTCCGTTTTCGATATAGGTGTGGGTCCCAGCGGTGGGACCTGAACCTATCAGACAATGGGAGCATATTCTAGCGATATGCCCCCATTGTCTATGATGGGAATACCCCTTTAATGTATTGTAACCAGAATGTGCTGCCAACATAATGTATAGCATGTATAATTACGATTATAAATTATAAAATTGTGGTTTTGAAAAATGAAAAATTGTGGTGTTAAACTAAAATACAATGTAGCTCTCCATCTTCTGTTGCCAAATTTGTACTGTTTTCCTTTAATTAAAAAATCGTGCAGGTCTACCTGGTGCCATCATAAATCAGCTCTAACCCATTGCAGTATGGACTCCACAAGGCCTCTGAAGGTGTCTTGTGGTATCTGGCACAACAAATTAGCAGCATATTCTTTAATTCCTGTAAAGGGTGTATTAGACACCTCAATGCCACAGACGATTGTCAGGAGAGAAGCTTTCCCTGCTGACAATCGTCAGCTGGCAGAGGACACCACTGCTATTACACGAAAGCGATGCCCTCCGTGGCATGGGGAGAAGCGATTGCTATGCCAGCCCTCATCCCCATGCAGGGCAGCGGTGTACTGGCAGCAGATCACTATTACACAGCACGATCTGCCGGCGAAACAACTGTGATGTAAAGGGTGTATTAGACACCTCAATGCCACAGACGATTGTCAGGAGAGAAGCTTTCCCTGCTGACAATCGTCAGCTGGCAGAGGACACCACTGCTATTACACGAAAGCGATGCCCTCCGTGGCATGGGGAGAAGCGATTGCTATGCCAGCCCTCATCCACATGCAGGGCAGCGGTGTACTGGCAGCAGATCACTATTACACAGCACGATCTGCCGGCGAAACAACTGTGATTTTTAATCAAGCTTAAAAATCACAATTGTCCGATGAACAAGCGTTTGCTTGTTAATCAGGTATTTGTAGTTCATAGGAATACTCGTTAGAAAATCTGGCAGCCTAATACACCCTTAGGGCTCATGCACATGGCCTGTGCTGGCCCACGCCTGTATTGCGGCCCTCATACACTGGGTCCGCAATTCACGGGCACCGGCCGTGTGCAGCCCGCATCACGGACCCATTCACTTCAATGGGTCCACAATCCGCAAGCGCTACTTTTTTGCGGTGCGGACCGTCGGATGCAGATTGCGGATCCCATTGAAATGAATTGGTCTGCGATCCGCATGCAGCAACGCCAGTGTTCGTGTGCACGAGGCCTTAAGTTGTTAGGTTTGGCCTCCATGGATTTGGACTTGTTTTTCCAGCACATCACACATATGCTGAATCAGATTGAGATCTAGGCATTTGGAGGCACCAAGTCATCACCTTGAACTCTTTGTGATGTTCTTCAGACCATTCCTGGACAATGCATTATCCTGGTGGAAGAGGCCACTGCCCGAGAGAATGCCATAGACATGAAAGGAGGTATTTGTCTGTACAATATTTTAGTAGGGTCTGTAGGTCACATTCACATAAATGCGATGACCAAGCCTTTCCTAAAAGAGAAATTCCAAGAGCATCACACTGCCTCTCCTTATCTTCTTCCCATATCACATCCTGGTGCTATCTCTTCTCCAGATAAGTAATGCACAGCCGCTCACATGATGTAAAACAAAACATGATTCATCAGACCAGTCCGCCTTTTTTTTTATTACCCCATGATCCTATTCTTTCTGCTGTGCGGCCCCATAAGCAGCCACCTGTGATGGCCTGTGGGTTCTGACATCTTTCTATCATAATCAGCAGTAACATAGTCAGCAGTTTGATCTTCAGTAGTTGTTTTATGGGATCAGACTAGACGGGCTAGCCTGCACTCCCATGCACATCAGTGAGTCCGATTTCACCAGTGGTCTTTCCTTGGACCATTTTTGGTCAGTACTAACCACTGCATTCCAGGAAGACCCTACAAGACCGGCCATTTTGAAGATGAACTGATTCGGGAAACTAGAAATCACAATTTGTTCCTTGTCAGAGTTGGTCAGATCCATACACATGGCCATTTTTGTCCTGCTTCTAACACATCAATTTCAAGAATTGACTGTTCATTTGCTGCCTAATATATCCTACCCTTGACAGATGCCATTGTCATGAGATATTCGGCATTATTCACCTCTCTGTGGTTCACTGTTGTTGCTGTTTTGGTATGTCCGATTATTTGACTATAAGAATAAATACAGGATGTTATCTGGTTATTATATTTTTATGTAGAAGGAAGTGGAATAATCAACCACAGAATTAGGCATATGTGCCATTATAAATAATGCCATATAATAACGCTAATGACGTATGCAAATTATAATTTTTCTTGAGTTTTTTTAAAGTTAACATTCATAAACCAGCATCCCTCCCTGTCTACACTAAGTGTCAGCTCTCAGGTCTATATAAAGGATGATGAGGGCACCAATTCTCAATATCAGAAGAGATTTTCCATAAAGGTGAGTCACACACTATAGTCATGGCCAAAAGTTTTGAGAATGACACAAATATTATATTTTCACATGATCTGCTGCCCTCTGGTTTTTATGTGTGTTTGTTAGATGTTTTTATCACATACAGAAATATAATTGCAATCATATTATGAGTAACAAAAGCTTATATTGACAGTTAGAATGAGTTAATGCAGCAAGTCAATATTTGCAGTGTTGACCCTTCTTCTTCAGGACCTCTGCAATTCTCCCTGGCATGCTCTCAATCAACTTCTGGACCAAATCCTGACTGATAGCAGTCCATTCTTGCACAATCAATGCTTGCATTTTGTCAGAATTTGTAGGTTTTTGTTTGTCCACCCGTCTCTTGATGATTGACCACAAGTTCTCAATGGGATTAAGATCTGGGGAGTTTCCAGGCCATGGACCCAAAATTTCTATGTTTTGTTCCCTGAGCCATTTAGTTATCACCTTTGCTTTATGGCAAGGTGCTCCATCATGCTGGAAAAGGCATTGTTGATCGCCAAACTGCTCTTGGAGGGTTGGGAGAAGTTGCTCTCGGAGGACATTCTGGTACCATTCTTTATTCATGGCTGTGTTTTTAGGCAAGACTGTGAGAGAGCCGATTCCCTTGGCTGAGAAGCAACCCCACACATGAATGGTTTCAGGATGCTTTACAGTTGGCATGAGACAAGACTGGTGGTAGCGCTCACCTCGTCTTCTCCGAATAAGCTGTTTTCCAGATGTCCCAAACAATCGAAAAGGGGATTCATCAGAGAAAATTACTTTACCCCAGTCCTCAGCAGTCCACTCCCTGTACCTTTTGCAGAATATCAGTCTGTCCCTGATGTTTTTTCTGGAGAGAAGTGGCTTCTTTGCTGCCCTCCTTGAGACCAGGCTTTGCTCCAAGAGTCTCCGCCTCACAGTGCGTGCAGATGCACTCACACCTGCCTGCTGCCATTCCTGAGCAAGCTCTGCACTGCTGGTAGCCCGATCCCGCAGCTGAAACACTTTTAAGAGACGGTCCTGGTGCTTGCTGGTCTTTCTTGGGCGCCCTGGAGCCTTTTTGGCAACAATGGAACCTCTCTCCTTGAAGTTCTTGATAATGTGATAGATTGTTGACTGAGGTGCAATCTTTCTAGCTGCGATACTCTTCCCTGTTAGGCCATTTTTGTGCAGTGCAATGATGACTGCACGTGTTTCTTTAGAGATAACCATGGTTAACAGAAGAGAAACAATGATGCCAAGCACCAGCCTCCTTTTAAAGTGTCCAGTGGTGTCATTCTTACTTAATCATGACAGATTGATCTCCAGCCCTGTCCTCATCAACACCCACACCTGTGTTAATGGAGCAATCACTGAAACGATGTTAGCTGGTCCTTTTAAGGCAGGGCTGCAATGATGTTGAAATGTGTTTTGGGGGATAAAGTTCATTTTCTAGGCAAATATTGACTTTGCAAGTAATTGCTGTTAAGCTGATCACTCTTTATAACATTCTGGAGTATATGCAAATTGCCATTATAAAAACTGAAGCAGTAGACTTTGTAAAAATTAATATTTGTATCATTCTCAAAACTTTTGGCCATGACTGTACAATCTCACACATTCACTATATCTAAAGATGTTTTTTCTAAATCAATATTTATTTCCATTTAGAAGACATTTTATTGCAGCAAAAATTGCAACAATTCAATTGTAATATGCGCCACATGATCATTGCAAAACGGTGCAATGAAATCCCTCTGGGTCAGTATTATAGACCCAATATTCCACCATATGGCACTTCTATCATGCAGTGTATTTTCCACAGAAGCAGTTCATCATAAAATATCTTGCAGTGTATATAATTAAATCTTATACTGACTTGTAACATCTGTCTATTCAGTCTCTCAGATAAGTTTACCGTGTTGAACTTGCATTCACTATGATTCGTCTCATACTACTCCTGGCGGCCGCTTGCGTCATGACATATGGTATGTAATTTTCATATCTGTTAATGAAACTTGTTATGGAAAGTGGTTGCGCAACCACAGTGCCAACCAACCAGTTTGACTTTGGACTAGGGCGTTATTCTTGTATTCCCCTTGTTTTCACCCTTTAACCCATATACAGGACCTGGATGTCTATGCAGGGGTGCAACCAGACTGCTTGGAATTGTCCCAGTGTGGTTGGCAGCTGACTCACAATAGTCAAAGACACTGATGTGAATCACCGAGCGATCAAGCAATACTTGTAGTCAGGGCAGGCAGAGTTCACGCAAATCTATAAAATTATTGCAAGGTTTAGGCAAGCAGGCAGCGGAGGGTCAGAATTGGTAAACAGGCAGAGTTCAGTACATGAGCAGACAAAAAAAAGCACACTTTAACATGGAAGTAGGAAACTAGAAAACCTCCCATACCACATCACCAAAACACTGCTCAGAGGATCATAGGAGTCATTTCTTCCTCCCAAGAAGGAAAACGTTATATTCAGAGTAGTCACATGTGGATTTTAACAAGGATTTGCTGTGGATTTCCCCTTTGGAATTACAAGGGTGAAATAAGCAGCGGAAATCTGCAGCATAAAGTTACCTCTGGATTAAAAATCTGTACTCAAAATGTGCCCAAAATTTCTGTTGTGGAAATTGGATCTAGAGCGTGGGTCAAAATTTTTCAAATCTCGCCCACTTAGTTGCTACTTTATATGCTGCAGATTTTCTGCCGCAATTCCATTGAAGAAAATCCACTGAGAATATGTCACATGTGGCCAAACCTTTGGCTCTTGCACATGACTCTTCATAATAGGGCTTGTGATGAAACCCGGACTTCGCAGCCCCGCCTGACATCACTACGTCGAGCTTACGAGATGTGGTTGCGTCACTGGTTACCAAGACGTGATGTTACACCATCCCTAGGAGCACGTAAGGTCAGCTAGGTACAGTTACACAGACTGCCCCCTTCTTTTCCACACGGCACAGGGAGGCAAACCCTGACAAGCTGAGAGAGCCTTTTCATTGCCTCAGTGAAACAGAGCTTTCTCAGCCCGGTAGACTGACACCAGTTCCTTGTTTCATATAAACCCCCGGGCCGCTAACAGGATTTTATAGGGCGAGAAACCTACCTGCAGTGGCGTATAATTATGTTGAAAACACAGATGTGGGTATTTGTGATCGAGATACAAGAACAGCACAAGATTAAATTATATATTTAATCACCTTAAGGGCTCACTAGATATAACTATAAACACAGAAAATGGATACAGTGGTCAGATATGCAAGTACAGGTGGTATGATACAACCGAATTGAACAGAGCAATTGTCAGTTACCCGATAGATGAGTAGTCCGTTAAGAAGAGTTCTGGGTTGATGTAGGCCTAGCTGTAACCACATGGGGAGCAGTGATGTCAGCAACTTGTCCACGGTTCCTCCAAACGCATTGCTCGATGTGACCCCCTTTCAGAGAAAGACTAAGACCTCTGTTCTGTGTGGCCATTTCACCGTGAAGCCAGCCTCTCCCCCTCCCGGAGGAGTCCACCCCCCTCGTCCCAGTTCTGGTAGCAAAAAGACCCATAAAATCATTATGGCCCATTGCTCCAGACAAGAAAGGGAAAGGGTTCTGGTACTAACGGATCTACCTGGGTTCCGGCTACAGATGGAGACCAAACATGCCACATTTATCAGGTTCCTGCTTGGAGATCTCTGTATCTCCACTTGCTGAAATGTTATCGCTAATTTTTGGACATGTGCATGTCCTTCTCGGTCCCTGTGTTATGAATATATGACTGGTTTATGTCGGAGATGTATGGGCAATTCATAATTCTTTATTAATTCCTGGCTCCAGTCTGTCTAGAAATTCAGTGACATGGCTAACAAGCTGGCATCCCACTGCTGAAGGGCGATTCCTGGAGAAGGACTTTGGCTCCGCGCTGGCTAGATGACGTGTGAATTATACACATGTGACCTGCTTTGAAGGCAGAACCCCTGCGATGTTTACTTCATCTGCTAGTTGACAGCAGATGGCTATGATTAAATCATGGCTAATATGTATCATGATTCCACATTCCTCACACCTCCCTCCTCTAGGGGGCAGCACATTCCTGTGTTCCCCCGTGCGCCCATCCACACCCTCTCCTTGTTGAGATAATCCATCAGCAATGGTGAAGTGATACTGCTGGAGAGCCAGGCTCCAGCTTAGCAACCTTCCATTGGCCCCTGACACGGTGTTTAACCAACTGAGGGGGTTGTGTTCTGTCTCCACAATGAAGTTGTGCCCGTATAAGTAAGGCTGCAACCATTGCAGAGCCCAGATAATTTCTAGGCACTCCTTCTCCGTCGTGCAGTAGGCCACCTCCCTCAGAAGCTTCCGACTCAGGTACAACACAGGGTGATCCTGGCGCGTAGTGTCGATCTGGCTGAGCATGGCACAGAGGCCGAAATCACTGGCATCGGTCTGTACTATAATTGGCTGTGTGAAGTCGACTGCTTGGAGTACAAGGAAGCTGGAGAGGGCGGCCTTCAGTGCCCGGAAGGCAGTCTCGCAGTTGTTTGTCCAATCGTCTGAGGAGAGCAGCTTCTTCTTGGTGAGGTCCGTCAGGGGCTTCGCCAGGCTACTATAGTGGGGAACAAACCTCCTATAGTATCCAGCTGTGGCCAGAAAGGACATTACCTGTTTCTTGGTCCTGGGGTGGGCTAGGATGCTATGGCATCCACTTTCCTGTGCTCCAGCTTCAAAGCCCTCCTTCCCACCCGGTGCCCCAGGTAGTGGACCTCACTCAGGCCCAGCTAGCACTTTTTCCTGCTTCACGGTCAAGCCTGCCCGGCGGATCCATCCGAGCATCTGAGTCAGGTGTTCTAGGTGAACCTCCCATGTGGGACTGAAGATCGCAATGCTGTCCAGGTACGCGGCCACGAATCCTTCAAGTGCCTTAAAATGGAGTACAAGCTGCAGGAACTAAGGTAAGGTTGGTACGGATGTGCCAGAAGTCCATCCCTTTGTTGATATGTACAGCGTAATGCCGAGGAGCAGTTAAAGATGTAAAAAGCTTAAGAGTCTGAGAAAATTACAAGCAAGGTTTCTCTGAATGGGATTTCTAACCTGGGCCAAGGCAGTGAGAGTGTTGGTTACTAGCCACTAGACCGCCAGGGGAGAAGACGTGCTCTCCTGCGAGATCCAAATTCAAGTCCATAGAAAAAGCTGTTGACCATCCGCTAAAAAGTAACAGGGGCATTCTTCATGCCGAATGGCATCACCGTGGACTTGTACAATCCGAAGGGAGTGATGAAGGCAGAACATGTGTTGCTGCACCTCCAAGGTGCTCGCAACATTGTGCCATGAGGATCTTGTAGTTTACCTGGTCTCCGGCCTAGAGACGTCCAGGGCAGCTTGCAGGAGAGAAGCCGAGCCTGCCTGCAGGAGAGAAGCCGAGCCTGCCTGGCTGGGGGGATGGACAGGTGGAGATGGGCCTGACCACCGGCAACTGGCTCCTTGGAGAGCTTTGGCTGTGCTCCCCCTCGCCTTGAAAAAAGTTGCCTTCCGCCTTCTCTTGGCCCCTTATCTGGACTGCGTCCTCCCTGCCACCATTCATAGCCCCAGCCATCCCCTTAGCCTTGCTTCTTGTGCTACTGGCCATCAATGCCACCGATAACCACTGATACAGACTGCAACCTGATGCACACACACCTTATTGTATTTGCACTCAGACTGTCTAGTGTTTAGCTGATTTTAAGACTCCAGTGGCAAAAGCTACTGCTAGTAGTCTTGAGTTTCTGGGAGCATGGGTTCCACACTCACACACACTAGTATCTCTATCCCACTGTGCTGCCACCGATATGTGACTAAACCCGCACCTTGCAGCCCTGTCTGACGTCAATACTTCGAGCTTATGTGGTTGCGTCACTGGTTACCAAGACAAGACGTTCCGCTGTCCATAGGAGCACATAAGGTCAGCTTGGTACAGTTACACAGACCGCCACCTTCTGTCCACGCGGGCACAGTGAGGCCAACCCTGACAAGCTGAGAGAGCCTTTTCACTGCCCCAGTGAAACAGAGCCTTCTCAGCCCGGTAGACTGCCACCAGTTCCTCATTTGATATAAGCCCGGTCCTCTAACAAGATTATATAGGGTGAGAAACCAATACACAGTAGCGTATAATTATGCCAAAAAGACGGACGTGGGGATTCATGATCGAGATACAAGAACAGCACAAGATTAAATTATATATTTAATCGCCTTAAGGGCCCATTAGATATAACTATATACACAGAAAATGGATATAGTGGTCAGATATGCAAATACAGGTGGTATGATACAACAGAATTGAACAGAGCAATAGTCAGTTACTCGATAGATGAGTAGTCCGTTAAGATGAGTTCTGGGTTGATGTAAGGCCTGGCTGTAACCACATGGGGGGCAGTGATGTCAGTAGCTTGCCCACTGTCCCTCCAAACACATTGCTCGATGTGAGCCCCTTTCAGAGAAAGACCAAGACCTCTGTTGCTTTTTCACCCTGCAGCCGGCCACTCCCCCTCCTCCCTCCGGGAGGAGTCCACCTCCCCACCCCACCCCCGTCCCAGTTCTGGTGGCAAAAAGACCCACAAAATGATTATGGCCCATTGCTCCAGACCGGAAGGTCACAGGGAAAGGGTTCTGGTTTCAACGGATCTGCCTCGGATCCGGCTACAGGTGGAGACCAAACATGCCACATTTATCAGGTTCCTGCTTGGAGATCTCTGTATCTTCGCTTGCTGACATGTTATCACTAATTTATGGACATGTGCATGTCCTTCTCGGTCCCTGTGTTCTGAATATACTGTATGACTGGTTTATGTCATAGATGTATGGGCAATTCATAATTTTTTATTAATTCCTGGCTCCAGTCTGTCTAGAAATTCAGTGACATGGCTAACAAGCTGGCGGCCCCCTGTTGAGGGTCTCTTACTGGGGAAGGACTTTGACTCCACGCTGGCTGGATGACGTGTGAATTGTACACATGTGACCTGCTTTAAAGGCAGGACCCCTGCGGTGTTTACTCCATCTGCTAGTTGACAGCTGATGGCTATGACTAAATCAAGGCTAACATGGATCATGATTCCACATTCCTGACAGGCCTGTTATAGGATTCTGTGAAGGCTATATTGTACATATGAATGCTTAGGTTCCATGTTCCATTAGATGCCATATATACAGAACCGGACTGTGATGTACAAGTATCTCTACACTCCTTAACATTGAAATTGCAACACCAAGAACTAAAAGTCATGGAATTATGGAAATCACAGAATCACAAATGATAAAAAAAATGGTATCTAAATATTCAAAAATATTCAAAAATGTATTCAGTATCGAATATGAGCACCATGCGTAGAAATACACTCACCCACATGCCTTGGCATGCTATCAATTCAGTTACTAGGTTATTAATGGTTGTCTGAGGAATGTTCTGCCATGCTGAATGCACTTAACCACTTCCTGTCCGCCCATTGACTATAAACGTCCAGGAAGTGGTTATCTATCTCTGAATGGACGTTTCTGAACATCCATTCAGAGATAGCAGCTGCACGCTAATCGTGCAGCTGCACAGTGGGGTCAGTGACAGCAGGGTACCCCAAAGAAAAGGCAGGGACCATTCCCAGGGGTCCCTGCCTTGTAGATCGCTGTATACACGTGATCGCCGGGGCCGTGAGAGTGCAGGAGCTGCCGGGTCTCTCATAGACCCGATCAGCCCTGCACTGAGGCTGTACAGCATAGTATTATGCTGTATAGCCTCTCTGGGGATGTATTTCCCCTGTAACTGGGGCTACTATGTCAGCCCCAGTTACAGGAGAAATCAAGTGTTAAAAAATAAATAAATAAATAAGTGAAGTTAAATGTCCCCCTGAGGTCTTGTATGACCTTATGGGGGACACAAAGTGTATATATGTATATATATATATATATATACAAAATTATTTCCCCCCAAATATTTCATTAAAAAAAGTTACAAATAAAAATAAATAAATAAGATAGACATATTTGGTATCACCGCGTCCGAAACGACCGGATCTATAAAAATATCACATGATCTACCCCATCAAGTGAACTGCGTAAAAAAAATCTAATAAAAATTATGCCAAAACAGCTTCTTTTGTCGCATCACCTACCAAAAACATAATATCAAACAATCAAAAAGTCGTATGCATCCCAAAATGGTAGCAATAAAAACATCACCTCATCCTGCAAAAAATGAGCCCCCCCCACAAGATTATAGCCCGAAAAATTAAAAAAAAATGGCTCTTAAAAAATTGCAACACAAAAACATGATTTTTCTTCTAAAAATGCTCTTATTGTGTTAAACGTAAAAAAAATAAATAAAAAATAGACATATTTGGTATTGTTGCATCTGTAACAACTGGATCTACAAAAATATCACATGATTTACCCCATCAAGTGAACGGTGTAAAAAAAATATAGAAAAATGCCCCTAAACTGCTTTTTTTTAAGTTAACCTCCCAAAAATTTGATTAAAAAGTGATCAGAAAGCTGGATGTACCCTAAAATGGTGACCAATAAAAAGCACAGCTTGTCCCACAAAAAATAAGACCTCACGCAGCTCAGTCCACAAAAAAATTAAAAAGTTATCGCTCTTACAAACCATGACAAAAAATTTCATGTCAGAAAATGCAGATGCTGCTCCTCCCCTTCTGAGCCCTGGCGTATCCCCAAATAACAGTTTACGACCACATGTGGGGTGTTTCTGCAAACTGAAGAATCGGGGTAATAAATATTGAGTTTTGTTTTGTTGTTAACCCTTGATGTGTTACAGGAAAAAAAATGATTAAAATGGAAAATCTGCAAAAAAAGTGAAATTTTGAAATTTCACATCTATTTTGCTTTAATTACTGTGGAATACTTAAAGGGTTAACAACATTTCTAAAACCAGTTTTGAATAGTTTGAGGGGTGTAGTTTCTAAAATGGGGTCATTTAAGGGTGGTTTCTATTATGTAAGCCCCCCGTCTAAAATTCTAAACCTTCTACTGTCCTAAAAAAATAAAATGACAGTACCAAAATGATGCCAACATAAAGTAGACATATGGGGAATGTAAATTAAAAAGGATTTTATGGGGCATCACTATCTGTCTTAAAAGCAGAGAAATTGAAATTTAGAAAACATTGATTTTTTTCAAATTTTCTTTAACTTTTGAATTTTTTTATAAATAAAATTAAAACTTCTCGACTCAAATTTACCATTAACATGAAGTACAATGTGTCACGAGAAAACAATCTCAGAATCGCTTAGATAAGTAAAAGCGTTCCAAAGTTATTACCACATGAAGTGACACATCTCAGATTTGCAAAATTAGGCCTGGTCAGGAAGGGGGGAAATGGCCCAGATCTGAAGTGATTAAGCATGCAGATCATAAAGATCCACTGCTGGCAGCGCCCTAAGCAATTGCAAACCAATGACATTGCAGATGTGCTCAATGGGAGAAGTGGTGGCATGAGGTCAACTGAACACCTTTAGCTGGATATCTGGCGCAGTGTAGTGCAAACTCCTTCTGATGGTTTGTGTAGACACTGTTTGCTGCATTAGATGCATTCATCTAATTAGATGATCCCTCCATGCAAAAGTTCGTGAGTGAGCCCCTCTTGCTGTCATTCTGGTTTGTTGTTGTTCTCCCAACCACCAGGATTTGATGCAATTTTCGAGGTTTTAGTCTGACTTTTATGCCTCCCATGCCACAGATGGAAATTTTGATCACACATTAATGGCAATTTCTTACTTTTCTCCATAGTTTTAGAATAATTGCACTTCTCCTGCTTTTCCTAGGCCACATGACATCACGTTCATCAATCACATGGCCTAGGTGCAGCTCAGCTCCACTGAAGTAAAGAAGAGCTGCTATACAACGTAAGGCGCTGTGCTTGGTGGGCTAAAAGAAGGCTTCAGCGCTTCTGCTTTCTCAAACAGCTGATCATCAGGGATTCTGGATGTCAGACCCTCACAGATCAGATGCTAGTGGCTTCACTATTCACTGGGTGTTTTGTGTTTACTGCTTGTCTTTTTTCAGCCTTACAAATGATTTTACCATGTTACTATGTTGGGACTTTTTGCGTGTTTTCAGAAGTTTTGACAACACCCTCTACACAGGGGAAGCCACCATGAAGAATGTTAAATCAGACTGTGTGCAAAAACGTTAAAAAAATGCTGTAAAAACTGCAGATTGACAAAATAAAACACAGCACTTATTTTTACCTGTAGAAAATCAGTGTAAGGACCCTGAGGCGTACAAACATAGGGCTGAAAACTTCCAGGATAGAATGAGAACATAGAGAATGCACTGGGGAACACAACAATACATTGAAAACAATAATTCTTTCTCATTTTAATTTTTCCCTCTAACATCCAGGATGTCTCAATATCATCGGTAGGTCATCCTGGAGTACAAGAAACACAAACTGTAGAAGACAATTATCTCCGGTCCCTTTGGTGATCATCCACCATACAGTTACCCCTACCTGCAAGTCAAGAAGACCTACTTGCACCACACAGTTGAGGAACATTCTGGACTATCACACCCGTACTATGGGATGGTGTGATGTTGGCTACAAGTTAGTATTAAACTTTGTAATTCGTGGTGGTGGGATGGGGGTAGAGGATACTATTTTTTTATATTGGTTTTACACTGTTTGTAGGAATATTTTCTCTCTGACCATAAAAATATTTAGTTTCTAAAAAGCCCTATAGGCAGCAATTAATGGTGCAACTTCTATGAACTTCAGAGTCTATGCTAACGTAGGCACTTTGGGGCAGACATACAGAACATGTTGTCCCTATCCCCACCCACACAACCTTGCAGCTGCTGTGGGGAGGCAGAATTGTGATGGGTCATGTTTCACCCAAGGCTTATTTTCAATTTTATTCATTGGTGGGTGAATGTCAAGGCTGGCCTTAGGGGTGTGGAACCTTTGAGGCTGTAAAGAGTCAATCAGCCATTCCTGCTAAATGGAAACAACAGATTGGCACCTTAAAGGGCATTTGTCAGCTGATTTTTACCTATAAAACTGGCTTACCTGCCGCATATGTGCTTGGCAGCCGAAGGCATCTGCATTGGTCCTATATTCATGTGTCCATTGCTGAGAAAAATTATGTTTTAATATGTGCAAATGAGCCTCTAAGAGCAATGGGGGGTGTGGCCATTACACCTATAGGCTCAACATTTTCTGCAAATACCATGCCCTCTCCATTTTGATTGACAGGGTCAGGCGTAATGACATCTACACAGCCTGGCCCTGTCAATCAAAGTGCAGAGGACACAGCAGATACAGAGATAGCAGAGTCTCTAGGAATAATGGCAATGAGATATTTCAAGTTTCATTGAAAGGATCATTACAAGATTAAATATTTTCTCTGATCGTTTTGCAGCTTTCTCGTAGGAAATGGCGGCAACATATATGAAGGTTGTGGATGGAAAACAGTTGACGCTCATGCCAGACAGTACAACCCTAGGTCCATTGGAGTAAGTAGAGAAATCAGTGACGTGAAGGTTTTGGACAAGTAACTCAATTTTTTTATCTCATAAAAGAATTTTCGAACGTTAACAAGTGGTGGCATATTGCTATGATATAATGGAGGTCTGAATGGTGGGGTCTCTATGAATCTCAGAAGGATCCAGCAGGATTTCTGGTCTTTTAGCTGTATGTAATAGTGCTGAAGACTGTACTATTACACAGAGAGGTCATGTAAAAAAGTGCAACGCAGTTTTTGTTAAGACGGGCATCCAGTCAGTGGCATCCGTTTTATGGGTGTCCGCATCCCCACCACTGTCCCTACTTACTTTCACTTTTATAAGGCAAGAAATCCCACTTATTAAACCTGACAGGGCACACCTGTGAAGTGAAAATCATTTCAGGTGACTACCTCTTGAAGCTCATCAAGAGAATGCCAAGAGTTTGCAAAGCAGTAATCAAAGCAAAAGGTGGCTACTTTGAAGAACCTAGAATATAAGACATATTTTCAGTTGTTTCACACTTTTTTGTTAAGTATATAATTCCACATGTGTTAGTTTTGATGCCTTCAGTGTGAATCTACAATTTTCATAGTCACGAAAATACAGAAAACTCTTTGAATGAGAAGGTGTGTGCAAACTTTTGGTCTGTACTATATATATATATATATATATATATATATATATATATACTAAACAGAAAATGGCAGCAGCACTAGATAAGCCATGAGACATAAAATGAGCATGAAATGAACATGTGAAGAAGTAAAAAAGCATAACTGCTATATAGTATATAAAGTGGAAGCTCTTAGCGCATATAAATTATCATAAATATGTCGGGCTCATCCACCAACGATCAAGGTGGCTTCCAATCGGATGAGTCCTACACTAACACTGACCTGCATCCTACACAAACCGGCAGGCCCATATCAGGAGAACACCATACCTGGTCAGAAGCTGCACCAGTGTGAACAGGAGTGCTAAATTCCAAGAGGAGGCCAGTCCTCCTCTATATATACATAATTGCAAAAAACGGACAGCACCTCCTAGAGTCAGGTGCAAGCTACCTACTGGCTAATTAAATACTAAACAGAAAATGGCAGCAGCACTAGATAAGCCATGAGACATAAAATGAGCATGAAATGAACATGTGAAGAAGTAAAAAAGCATAACTGCTATGTAGTATATAAAGTGGAAGCTCTTAGCGCATATAAATGATCATAAATATGTCGGGCCATTTTCTGTTTAGTATTTAATTAGCCAGTAGGTAGCTTGCACCTGACTCTCACCTGTAGGAGGTGCTGTCCGTTTTTTGCAATTATGTATATATATAGAGGAGGACTGGCCTCCTCTTGGAATTTAGCACTCCTGTTCACACTGGTGCAGCTTCTGACCAGGTATGGTGTTCTCCTGATATGGGCCTGCCGGTTTGTGTAGGATGCAGGTCAGTGTTAGTGTAGGACTCATCCGATTGGAAGCCACCTTGATCGTTGGTGGATGAGCCCGACATATTTATGATCATTTATATGCGCTAAGAGCTTCCACTTTATATACTTTATATACTACATAGCAGTTATGCTTTTTTACTTCTTCACATGTTCATTTCATGCTCATTTTATGTCTCATGGCTTATCTAGTGCTGCTGCCATTTTCTGTTTAGTATTTAATTAGCCAGTAGGTAGCTTGCACCTGACTCTCACCTGTAGGAGGTGCTGTCCGTTTTTTGCAATTATGTATATATATATATATTTATTTCTGTCCATTGTCTGTCTGTTCTTTATGCATGGCAAAACAACTGGACCCATCTGCACGAAATTTGACACACAGGTACATCAAGTTTCCTGGAAGGTTTTCGTAAAGGCCTCAGCTCAATGATAAGGGGTCAGTGCGCTGTGGAGGTCACTGTCAAGGGGACGGGCCACTGTGGAAATTACTTTTAAAAGGGCAGGGTGCTGTGGAGGTCACATTTTAAAGGAATGGGGCACTGTGGAGGCATTTATTAAGGGGCAGGCCACTGTGGATGTCACTGTTAAGGGGATGGGCTGCTCTCCATGGGTAAGCTAGGCAGAGACTGCCATCTAGAAGTGAGCCCTGTGATGTCATTGGCACCAATGGGCAGGCTTTAGCGCTGCCCTAGCCTGCAAAACAGCTGGGGCAGCGCTAAAGCTGGCCCATTAGTGCCGGTAACATCACCGATAACACTGCTGGGCGGCAGCTTCCATGCAGCAGTGTAATAATATAAATGAAAAAGCATGAAATGCTCCAATGCTCATATCACAGGGGCTGTCTGGTTGAAAATGTGTGTATGTCCGGGTTCAGTCCTGAACCCAGACAACCACTTTAAACTAGAGTTGCAGAGCAACCACAGCCATTAAACAGCATTGATCAATTAGGCATAGCTGAGTTTTAATTATAAGGCTAGGGCTACGCGGCGACAGTTGTCGCGCGACTTCTTGTCGCTCAAAAGTAGTGGAAGTCTATGGTGTCGCACTGCGACATGCTGTGACTGCGGCACAACAGTCGCCAAAATCCAAACTTGCTGGATTTTGTGTCGCATATCACATGTCGTTAGTGGCAATGACTCCATAGAGAATAATGGATGTCGCATGCGACTGCGACATGAGTGCAACATGTTTGCAACAGGATGCTTTGAGCAGACCATTGTGGAGTGCTTTTTGGACAAGAGATGACAGGTATATATTTTCTTCAGGGTTCTTTGGCAATTTTTAACTAAAACTATGCTTTTTAGCATTATAACAGTAAATGTAATGTAAGGGTGATAGTTTTATGTGACTTTACATTCCTAGGAAAGGGCAAGTTCAGAATGTTTGTGCCTTTTCCTGGCTAAAGTTTAGCCCAAGCTATGTGTGTAGGTTATGTTTTTTTTCATTTCAACAAAACTACTGTATTTTTCGCTTTATAAGACACACTTTTTTCCCCCCAAAAGTAGGGGGAAAATTGATGTGCGTCTTATAAAGCGAACACAAGTGAGCACTTCCATTATGGGTGCCAGGACCCCCATCAGACCTCAGATCAGTCCACGCAGCCCCATAAGGATAAAATAAAAACCTCTCTTACTGTTACGGGAAGCCGGCGACGCGCTCCCCGCATGCAGCGCCGCCGGACTTCCGCTACTATGGAGCGAGGACGCGACAGGCGTCCTCGTCTCCATAGTGATGAAAGGCGGGGAGCGCCGGGCGCGCTTCCGGACACTGTGTGCCCGGCGTCCCCGCCCCCCTAGACGCGAGCAGTAGGCGGTACTGAGCGCTGGCCCGTTGCCAGCGCTCAGAGTTTATTATTATTATTTGGGGACCTTATGTATCGGTCATGTGGCGCTGGCCATCGCCGCAGGACCAAAGTTTTAGCATATTTGAGCGCTGGCCACGTTAGGCCAGCGCTCATTATGCAAATGAGGTCATGTGACGTTGGCCCCGTCACATGACCCATTGGAGGGCTTTTTAAAGCCGGACAGTTGCCCTCTCAAATCGCCTGTGATTTGCTTACACCATTGATCAGTGCTTGTGCGTTCTCTGTTATTGGATTGTTTACTTGGATTTGGATTTCGGACTTTTGGACTGTTTGACTTCTCTCTGCTTGACCCCTCGGTATTTACGTGACCTCCTGTGTTTGACCCGGTTAGCAGGCCATTCTATATTGTGTTTGTTACGTCTGTGTTTTGTCTTTCCCTGTGTACCCTCTCCCTTCCTGCGCACTTATACAGTGTAGGGACCGCCTTCGTGGTTGTCCGCGGCTACCTAGGGCCGTTTGGGGCAAGTAGGCAGGGAGAGAAGGAGGGGTTTAGCTCAGGGCACCACTACCCTTGGCTACCCCCTCGTGACACTTACCTTTCCTGCGCCACGGCTCCGCTCTGGGTCCGGCGCTCCTCTGTCTTCTCCAGGCTGGCTCTGCACTGTCCTGACAGTGTAAAAAGTCAGGATGTAGTGCGCGCACTATGACCTGATGCTGCACGGAGTCAGGTGACAGTGCAGCGGCCTTAGAAGACAGAGGAGCGCCGGACCTGGAGCGGAGACGCGGCGCAGGAGAGGTGAGAGAGGTTTTTATTTTATCCTTAGGGGGCTGGGTGGGTTGATCTGAGGTCTGATGGGGGCACAGTCGGGTAATATTAGGGCTGATGGGCTGATCTGAAGTCTGATGGGGGTAGAGGGGGCTGATATGGGGGCTGATCTAAGGTCTGATGTGGCAGAGTGGGCTGATATTGGGGGCACAGTGGGCTGATATGGGGGCATAGTGGGCTGATCTGAGGTCTGATGGGGGCACAGTGGGCTGTTATGGAGGCACAGTGGGGTGATATGGGGGCTGATCTGAGGTCTGATGGGGGCACAGTTGGCTGATCTGAGGTCTGATGGGGGCACAGTGGGCTGATCTGAGATCTGATGGGGGCACAGTGGGCTGATATGAGGTTTGATGGGGTCAGAGTGGGCTGATTTGGGGGCACAGTGGGGTGATATGGGGGCTGATCTGAGGTCTAATGGGGGCACAGTGGGCTGATATAGGGGCATAGTGGGCTGATCTGAGGTCTGATGGGGGCACAGTGGGCTGATATGGGGGCTGATGGGCTGATCTGAGGTCTGATGAGGGTGTGACATGGAGGGCTGATGGGGTTCTGACATTGAGGGCTGATATGGGAGTCTGATGTGATGTCCTGAAATTAATGGGGGGTCTGATATGAGGTGTGATAAAAAATATTTTTTTCTTTTTTTCTTACTCTAAAATCTGGGGTGCGTCTTATCATCAGGTGCGTCTTATATAGCGAAAAATATGGTACATGTTCTTTATCATTATGTTTTTGATGATTAATATGTTATTAGCATATCGAGGTGCCTGGCAAGTTCCCTATAGTGGTTCACTGCCCATTATAAGGAATGTGTACTGAAAACTGATGTGTTTATTAGAAGCCACATTGCTCTATGCAGTGTTTTGTCTTACTTTACCCACCAGAGTCTGCCTGCTGTGAAGTGCAGTATGTCCCCCTTTTGCTAAGGTTTCTGTGGCTTTAGTATAGTTTTTATCTGAGGTGAAACTTATATTGGTTTTCTAGTTGTATTCATAAAAATATTCTGTGAAATCATGACTTCAATGCTCATTTTACATGCTCTCTGTCGATTTGTCTGTGTGGTTCTGTGTAATTGCAAGTATGGCGGCAGCATTCACTTAATATATGGGCTTGCTTGGTAGCAGCCCTAAATCAGACAGATATATCCCACAGAAATGCACTATTCTTAAAATTAAACTGGACAGTAAGGTAATATCTGAACATAGGTGCTCCACAAAGCAGCCCTCAGCATTACCTTCTGTGCTGCCAGATAATGAGTGTGGTTTTTTATTGTTTATTGGCATTGCGTATGTGATAAATAATACTTATCTTTAAGATATCATTTCAATAGTATGAAGGGGAGTTTTTAACATGTTTTTCACCTATATAACTAACAGCTGTGCCCACAGAAGATTGCAGACACATCCCAGACATACCTGTGTGCACTGTGTGTGTGTATTACATGTCACATGTATCACATGTCACATCCCAGACATACCTGTGTGCACTGTGTGTGTGTATTACATGTCACATCCCAGACATACCTGTGTGCACTGTGTGTGTGTATTACATGTCACATCCCAGACATACCTGTGTGCACTGTGTGTGTGTATTACATGTCACATCCAGACATACCTGTGTGCACTGTGTGTCTGTATTACATGTCACATCCCAGACATACCTGTGTGCACTGTGTGTGTGTGTATTACATGTCACATCCCAGACATACCTGTGTGCACTGTGTGTCTGTATTACATGTCACATCCCAGACATACCTGTGTGCACTGTGTGTGTGTATTACATGTCACATCCCAGACATACCTGTGTGCACTGTGTGTCTGTATTACATGTCACATCCCAGACATACCTGTGTGCACTGTGTGTGTGTATTACATGTCACATCCAGACATACCTGTGTGCACTGTGTGTCTGTATTACATGTCACATCCCAGACATACCTGTGTGCACTGTGTGTGTGTATTACATGTCACATCCCAGACATACCTGTGTGCACTGTGTGTCTGTATTACATGTCACATCCCAGACATACCTGTGTGCACTGTGTGTGTGTATTACATGTCACATCCCAGACATACCTGACATACCTGTGTGCACTGTGTGTGTATTACATGTCACATCCCAGACATACCTGTGTGCACTGTGTGTCTGTATTACATGTCACATCCCAGACATACCTGTGTGCACTGTGTGTGTATTACATGTCACATCCCAGACATACCTGTGTGCACTGTGTGTCTGTATTACATGTCACATCCCAGACATACCTGTGTGCACTGTGTGTGTATTACATGTCACATCCCAGACATACCTGTGTGCACTGTGTCTGTATTACATGTCACATCCCAGACATACCTGTGTGCACTGTGTGTGTATTACATGTCACATCCCAGACATACCTGTGTGCACTGTGTGTCTGTATTACATGTCACATCCCAGACATACCTGTGTGCACTGTGTGTCTGTATTACATGTCACATCCCAGACATACCTGTGTGCACTGTGTGTCTGTATTACATGTCACATCCCAGACATACCTGTGTGCACTGTGTGTCTGTATTACATGTCACATCCCAGACATACCTGTGTGCACTGTGTGTCTGTATTACATGTCACATCCCAGACATACCTGTGTGCACTGTGTGTCTGTATTACATGTCACATCCCAGACATACCTGTGTGCACTGTGTGTGTGTATTACATGTCACATGTATCCATCCAGACATACCTGTGTGCACTGTGTGTCTGTATTACATGTCACATCCCAGACATACCTGTGTGCACTGTGTGTCTGTATTACATGTCACATCCCAGACATACCTGTGTGCACTGTGTGTCTGTATTACATGTCACATCCCAGACATACCTGTGTGCACTGTGTGTGTGTATTACATGTCACATCCAGACATACCATGGTGCACTGTGTGTGTATTACATGTCACATCCCAGACAACCTGTGTGCACTGTGTGGTATTACATTCACATCCAGACATAACTGTGTGCACTGTGTGTCTGTATTACATGTCACATCCCCAGACATACCTGTGTGCACTGTATGTCTTATTACATGTCACATCCAGAAATACCTGTGTACACTGTGTGTCTGTATTAATGTCACATCCCAGACATACCTGTGTGCACTGTGTGTGTATTACCTGTCACATCCCAGACATACCTGTGTGCACTGTGTTGTGTCGTATTACATGTCACATCCCAGACATACCTGTGTGCACTAGTGTGTCTATATTACATGTCAAATCCCAGACATACCTGTGTGCACTGTGTGTGTATTACATGTCACATCCCAGACATACCAGTGTGTACTGTGTCTATATTACATGTTCACATCCCAGACATACCTGTGTGCACTGTGTCTGTATTACATGTCACATCCCAGACATACCTATGTGCACTGTGTGTGTATTACATGTCACATACCAGACATACCTGTGTGCACTGTGTGTCTATATACATGTCACATCCCAGACATACCTGTGTGCACTGTGTGTCTGTATTACATGTCACATCCCAGACATACCTGTGTGTGCACTGTGTGTGTCTGTATACATGTCACATCCCAGACATACCTGTGTGCACTGTGTGTATTACATGTCACATCCCAGACATACCTGTGTGCACTGTGTGTGTATTACATGTCACATCCCAGACATACCTGTGTGCACTGTGTGTCTGTATTACATGTCACATCCCAGACATACCTGTGTGCACTGTGTGTGTGTATTACATGTCACATCCCAGACATACCTGTGTGCACTGTGTGTGTGTATTACATGTCACATCCCAGACATACCTGTGTGCACTGTGTGTGTCTGTATTACATGTCACATCCCAGACATACCTGTGTGCACTGTGTGTCTGTATTACATGTCACATCCCAGACATACCTGTGTGCACTGTGTGTGTATTACATGTCACATCCCAGACATACCTGTGTGCACTGTGTGTGTATTACATGTCACATCCCAGACATACCTGTGTGCACTGTGTGTGTATTACATGTCACATCCCAGACATACCTGTGTGCACTGTGTGTCTGTATTACATGTCACATCCCAGACATACCTACTGTGTGCACTGTGTGTGTGTATTACATGTCACATCCCAGACATACCTGTGTGCACTGTGTGTCTGTATTACATGTCACATCCCAGACATACCTGTGTGCACTGTGTGTGTATTACATGTCACATCCCAGACATACCTGTGTGCACTGTGTGTCTGTATTACATGTCACATCCCAGACATACCTGTGTGCACTGTGTGTCTGTATTACATGTCACATCCCAGACATACCTGTGTGCACTGTGTCTGTATTACATGTCACATCCCAGACATACCTGTGTGCACTGTGTGTCTGTATTACATGTCACATCCCAGACATACCTGTGTGCACTGTGTGTCTGTATTACATGTCACATCCCAGACATACCTGTGTGCACTGTGTGTGTGTATTACATGTCACATGTCACATATCCCAGACATACCTGTGTGCACTGTGTGTGTGTATTACATGTCACATCCCAGACATACCTGTGTGCACTGTGTGTCTGTATTACATGTCACATCCCAGACATACCTGTGTGCACTGTGTCTGTATTACATGTCACATCCCAGACATACCTGTGTGCACTGTGTGTGTCTGTATTACATGTCACATCCCAGACATACCTGTGTGTGCACTGTGTGTCTGTATTACATGTCACATCCCAGACATACCTGTGTGCACTGTGTGTGTCTGTATTACATGTCACATCCCAGACATACCTGTGTGCACTGTGTGTCTGTATTACATGTCACATCCCAGACATACCTGTGTGCACTGTGTGTGTGTATTACATGTCACATCCCAGACATACCTGTGTGCACTGTGTGTGTCTGTATTACATGTCACATCCCAGACATACCTGTGTGCACTGTGTGTGTCTGTATTACATGTCACATCCCAGACATACCTGTGTGCACTGTGTGTCTGTATTACATGTCACATCCCAGACATACCTGTGTGCACTGTGTGTCTGTATTACATGTCACATCCCAGACATACCTGTGTGCACTGTGTGTCTGTATTACATGTCACATCCCAGAACATACCTGTGTGCACTGTGTGTCTGTATTACATGTCACATCCCAGACATACCTGTGTGCACTGTGTGTGTGTATTACATGTCACATCCCAGACATACCTGTGTGCACTGTGTGTCTGTATTACATGTCACATCCCAGACATACCTGTGTGCACTGTGTGTCTGTATTACATGTCACATCCCAGACATACCTGTGTGCACTGTGTGTGTCTGTATTACATGTCACATCCCAGACATACCTGTGTGCACTGTGTGTCTGTATTACATGTCACATCCCAGACATACCTGTGTGCACTGTGTGTCTGTATTACATGTCACATCCCAGACATACCTGTGTGCACTGTGTGTGTATTACATGTCACATCCCAGACATACCTGTGTGCACTGTGTGTGTGTATTACATGTCACATCCCAGACATACCTGTGTGCACTGTGTCTGTATTACATGTCACATCCCAGACATACCTGTGTGCACTGTGTGTCTGTATTACATGTCACATCCCAGACATACCTGTGTGCACTGTGTGTGTATTACATGTCACATCCCAGACATACCTGTGTGCACTGTGTGTGTCTGTATTACATGTCACATCCCAGACATACCTGTGTGCACTGTGTGTGTATTACATGTCACATCCCAGACATACCTGTGTGCACTGTGTGTCTGTATTACATGTCACATCCCAGACATACCTGTGTGTGCACTGTGTGTGTGTATTACATGTCACATCCCAGACATACCTGTGTGCACTGTGTGTCTGTATTACATGTCACATCCCAGACATACCTGTGTGCACTGTGTGTCTGTATTACATGTCACATCCCAGACATACCTGTGTGCACTGTGTGTCTGTATTACATGTCACATCCCAGACATACCTGTGTGCACTGTGTGTCTGTATTACATGTCACATCCCAGACATACCTGTGTGCACTGTGTGTCTGTATTACATGTCACATCCCAGACATACCTGTGTGCACTGTGTGTCTGTATTACATGTCACATCCCAGACATACCTGTGTGCACTGTGTGTGTATTACATGTCACATCCCAGACATACCTGTGTGCACTGTGTGTGTATTACATGTCACATCCCAGACATACCTGTGTGCACTGTGTGTCTGTATTACATGTCACATCCCAGACATACCTGTGTGCACTGTGTGTCTGTATTACATGTCACATCCCAGACATACCTGTGTGCACTGTGTGTCTGTATTACATGTCACATCCCAGACATACCTGTGTGCACTGTGTGTCTGTATTACATGTCACATCCCAGACATACCTGTGTGCACTGTGTCTGTATTACATGTCACATCCCAGACATACCTGTGTGCACTGTGTGTGTGTATTACATGTCACATCCCAGACATACCTGTGTGC